>CM053405.1:83211894-83308081 GCA_028644305.1 Xerus rutilus | reverse complement strand
ACTCCCAGCCACGCCGCTGGTGCTACCTCCTGCAGACGTGCCCGGGTCGCTTTGGGTCTCAGTTGCTGGAGTGGAGGAGCCGCTGGGACTGCCTCCTGCAGACGCGCCCGGGGCCGCTTTGGGCCTCAGCTCAGGAGTGGAGGAGCCACTGGGACTGCCTCCCACAGATGCGCCCGGGTCGCTTTGGGTCTCAGCTGCTGGAGTGGAGGAGCCACTGGGACTGCCTCCCGCAGACGCGCCCGGGGCCGCTTTGGGCCTCAGTTGCAGGAGTGGTGTTCTGAGTTATGGCTCCCGGCCAAGCTGCTGGGACCGCCTCCCGCAGCCACGCTGCCTCGGGCCGCTTTCAGCCACAGCCGCTGGAGTCGCGCTGTGTCTACGGCTGCTGGCTCTGCTTACCCGTGCGAGTGAAATTTCCTTCCGTGCTGTCCAAAAGCCGGGTGGGAGAAGGTTGTACCGCAGTTTCTGGTCTTTTGTTTGGGGAGACTGGTAGCTGCGTCCCTCTAAGCCGCCATCTTGCCGGAAGTCTCCAGGAGAGAATTTTAAAAGCAACAAGAGAAAGGAATCAGATTACATATAGGAGGAAACCAATTAGGATCTCTGCAGATTTCTCAACCCAGACCCTCAAAGCTAGAAGAGCTTGGAATAACATATACCAAGCTCTGAAAGACAATGGATGCCAACTAAGAATCTTATATCCAACAAAAATTAAGCTTTAGATTGGACAAAACAAAAACCTTCCACGATAAACAAAAGTTAAAAGAATCTACAGCAAGAATTACAAATGATTGTAAAATGACTCAGGTGGAAGATTTTGAGAAAATGCTTGCCTTGACCCATGTTTGAATGACAGTACTCCAATTAATTAAACTTATTAGTAGGCAAAATTTCTTGTTAAATGAAGGAGGTATTTGATAGTTGTGTCTAGGGAATGATTACTGATCATTTTAGAGCCAGCATGACTCACAAAACATCTTTGATGTTAAGTTTGGAATAACTATGTCATTATTTTTGATTGGGAGTTTGTGTAATTCAGAATTTTAGTTTAAGAGATTTTAAAGCAGTAACACCACGGGCTGGGTCTCCTTGGCTACAGTGTCTCCCCCTCCATCATTCTGAGACCATTTTGTAAGAACTAGGATTAGGGGTCTGTACTAGGTGTACCATGACCACTAGGAGCTTTGGACTCTGGAGAAGCCCAAATGCTTTGACTTTGCAGTTGTGAAAAGTAAAAATAAAAAGCTTAGCTATTTGCATTTTCCCTACTGAAACCTGCTGAAAAGTTGAGAATGTTTCTGGAACCAAGTGGCCACCTGGTTGAGACATGACCCTTTTTTTTTTAAAAGAATTTTTTAAACTGGTATTTTATTTATTTATGTATTTTGTATGTGGTGCTCAGGCTTGAACCCAGTGCCTCATGCATGCGAGGCAAGCGCTCAACCACTGAGCCACAACCCCAACCCTGAGACATGACCCTTTTTGTGGTCATGTTTCTGGTGAAGAGACTGTTCTCAGTGGGATGAGGGAATGCGTTGGGGGAGGGTAAGAGGACTCTGTTGAGTGTTGGCCAGGACAGCTGCTTTAACGCTTCTGGGAGAACCAGGTTATTTATAGAAGACAAAAGCTGTATTTCTTGTAGAGAAGTGGGAAGGCTTAGACATCTTAGGGCCAGCTAAAGACTTTCAGAAGTTCTAAATGCTGAAAACAATATGATGCCCACCTTCCCTTCTCAAATAGATAATTGAAAATAAAGGTAATTTTAAAATTCAAGTCTACTAGTCCTAGGATGAGTGACTAAATTTCTTAAAATAATGTATCAAATGTCAAATTAATTTCATTTTTTCACATATTTTATGGGTGCCCATACTTTTTCCCAAGGAAAAATTGCATCTCTTTGATGTATGATCTAACTTGGGGAGTTTCTGGTTCTCCAAGGAGTTCTCCTCTTCCTAGGATTTGAGTGACAGGAATTATTATAATGTCAAGAATTCGGAAGCTTTAAAAAATGTTCTTTTGTTTAAAAACTATCTTTATCCAAACAAAATATTAAAGTAGCTCTGAAATTTTCCTTCAAGAAATGCATTTTCTTTTTGAGAGCTCCATGATAAAATCAGTTTTAATTTCAGTTCAACTAGTGTGTAAAAACACACAGTGAGTGATTATTAGTCCCCAAAGGAGGCAAGACAGATGGAGCCCAGAATGGAATTGGCTTTATGATTAATTGAATCCTTGAAGAGTTGAATAGAGTTAGAGCTGATTTGGCCCAATCAGCGCCTTGAGACGACTGGTGTTGTCTCAAGCCTGGGAGAGGAAAGGGTCACAATAACCCAGATTTATCCTCTATTAAAATGGATTGGATGTATGTACCAGACAGTTCCCATTTTTAAACCATTGATGCAGGGTAATTGGAATGGAAACAAATAAGATTAGAACTAGATTACAGGTATTTGTGCAAGTTGCCTCCTAAATCAATCAAAGTCCATGATTTGTTCTGAGGGTGCATTATCATTAGAATGAATCACTGAAATTCAGACACATCTGGAGCTGTCCAGCCAGAAGGGGAAAAGGGAAGAGGGGAGTCCAAGAGCTGCTTAGTGTTGAGAACTTGTTCTAACTCTAGACTGCTTTTCTGCCTTTTGGGACAGAAGTCTTCCAGAGAAAATTTTAGTTTAATTTTACTCCTTTTTCTTTGTAGCAGGGATACATAATGTGTAGATTTAAAATGACTACCTCTTCTATATAGTGAATATATGGATCAATTCTTTTTTGTTTGGATCAGTCACCTAGGGCAGCCACTTGCCTGTGGGTACCCTCCAATCCAGGAAGAAGGGAGAGAGATGGCCTTGTGCTGTGGGGGACTGCAGGGATGTCAATCACTAATTCCATTAGGATGATGGTGCTCTGGTACCTTGCAAGGGGGTCTTTTAGTGCAGAACATCATCCAAGGAGCAAGAGAGTATAGTATTTTCCTTTACCAATAGGCTACACTTCTCAAACCAGGAGCTGAGGGAAGAAACCCAAATTCACCCGCAGCCTACTATCACCACCACCCATCTCTAGCTGTGGTCCTGGGGTGGGATGTGGAGCTTGGGGCCCAAACCCTGAGAGTGATTGATCTAGTCATAAGCTCAGGAATCTGGACACTTGGGACACAGTCTATAGACAGCTAACTGACATTTAGTCATCATTTTATTTCTCTTGGACTTTAATTCCCTCTCTGTAAAAGCAAGAGGACTAAATATCTGAGTTTCTTGCAGGATTGAGAAGTGTGCCACTGAGTTGTTTCCCAAGGACTGGTGCCCATGCCAAGTCCCTGGCGGCATGCTGGGTGTAGGCCAATAGAAGCCTCATCAGACAGGCAAGTCTCACCCTACCTTTGAACTATTTTTTTTCTCTTCATCTTTCCATTTTGAGTTCCTATGAGTCAGGCTGCAGGGAGCTCATTTACATGGGAGTGAGCCAGAAGGAAAGCGGCTTGAAGTCTACTTTGATTTTGCTGTGGGAGGTGTTTTCCTGTTGAATTGCTAACCAGAGAGGTCAGTGAGAATCCAGGGATCTCACTTATTCCTAGATGGAAATGGGTATAGCAAAGCCTCTCAAAAATAAAGGAGAAGAAACAGGCAGGGGGAGAGAGAGAGAGAGAGAGAAAGGAAGAAAGGGAGAGAGGGAAAGAGGGAAGGAGGAAGGAAGAAACTTGCTGATGTTTCTCACATCTAGTACTCTCCAAAATTGAACATACATTATTAAAAGGCACTGTCCCCAAGGAAAGGAGGTAAGGTTTCTTAGTCCCACATTAGAGATGATAAAACTAAGGCCCATGTCACACCTTCAGTTCACTGTAGAGATAAGAACTGAGCCAGCTTCTCTTTTCCTCATTTCCACAGGGCCATGTCCTGCCGTTACCTTGTCTGCTCTGTCTGCAACTTCCACTGCTCCTGTTGTGTCAGGCGCAAAAGAGTTTAATTTGCCCTGTTTTACTAGTGTCTCCTTTGTGAAGAATAGCACCTCAAAAGTATCTAATCCTGCTGGGTCTGATACAGCCTTTGTTCTTGTTAAGAAGCATGTTCACCTTTTTCAGCTCAACCTCAGTGGAACCTTTTGCCACACCCTTGCCTGAGCCCCAAGGACAAACAGTGCTCAAATTTTCCTCCCTGCTCTTGTCTGAGTATGAGGGATGCTGGGGGCATAGCACTTCGGGACCATTCCTGATTCTATGTAACTTAGAGGCCTTAATAATGAAGGAGGGGAGGGGTGGTTGGTGATATGTCAGTCTTGCCTGGGACTTTGTAATTCTTGAGGTCCAGAGTCTAAGAGCTTTGTTTTGCTCTTGAGCCTGGATTTTAGCTTCCATCTGCCTTGAACACTATTTCTTCTGGAATCTTGGAAATGTTGCTGCTGTGTTCAGTAGTACCAGGGTATAGGCTAGATACTTTACACCTGTTGGTTATATAAAGTAGAGGAGAAATCACTCGTTGTCTTCCTTATCCTTTGATTTTTTTTCAGATCTTGGTTGGAACCTGTCCTCTGGGCCAGGGAAACATTCTAGCCTCCAAAACAGCCCAATCTGACAGGAAGCTTTTTTTTTTTTGGTACCAGAGATTGAACTCAGGGGTACTGGACCACTAAGCCACATCCCCAGCCCTATTTTGTGTTTTATTTAGAGACAGGGTCTCACTGAGTTGCTTAGCACTTTGCCGTTGCTGAGGCTGGCTTTGAACTCGTGATTCTCCTGTCTCAGCCTCCCAAAGTGCTGGATTACAGGCCTGCGCCGCTGCACCTGGCTAGGAAGCTTTTTATTTTAACCTTTAAGATGATACATGCTATTCATGGCTAGCCTGTCCCACTTGTCTGTTCAATACCTAAAGCTATGGGCAGCGTGCATACCAGTGCAGTGGCTACTTGTGCTGTTTCCAGGAGAGAAAGCTGCTGTCTAGGGTGGTTAAGATTCATCTCTGGTCTGGGAGGAAGAATGCCAACTAGATTTGTGTCTCACAGAGACTGTCTTTGCTTGGAAATCACTCATTCATATTCACAGTTTCTGTCAGCCCTCTCTATTCCTCTTTTCATCTTGGGAGCAGGATTCTCTGTTGTGACTAGGTAGATGGGTGACTGCACTGTGGGGAAGGCTGGAACGTGGGAGACCCATTAGCATAGAATGGATGGTCGTAGGACAGGCATTTGCTTGGACACACATCTCCTATATGTCTCCTGGAGTTAGAAAGGACTTATCCTTGCCCTGTTCCCTCTCTATGTGGTACTCCAGCCTCTAGACTACTAGGCAAATGTGATTCTTGATGATCAACAGGAAGGAGAGTACTAAACCAGGTAGCCATGAGAAACCATGACTTATGGCTTCTCACCAAGAAGGATCTTTTTGGACTGGTACCTGATGCTATTTGCCTCCATGATGTTTTGTTAAAGGTAACTTTATCTGCTGAACATCTCAAGAGACACATGGTGGGAAAGCCCTAGGGCAGTAGAGATGCCATCCAGGGATGCGGAGGAACCTAAGGGCCATGAACACCAGAGTTCCAGTGACTTGTTCAGGGACCTTGGTCAAACCCCCTTGGCTTCTTATGACCTACCAGGAAGTGGGGAATCTCCTATACTTCCTGGGGCCATGGAGAGATCAATGAGATGTTCCTATGAGATGCTATGATTATCTTGGAAAAAACATGTTCTCTCTCTGCCAGTTGTTGTTACTAATAGTGACACTCCAAAATCAGTAGGGCACCACTCTCGAGTTCTGCCCACACTGCCTATGCCTGTTTGTTTTCCAGTTGATTCTCACCTTTCCTCATGCTAGGAAGGGCAGATGCTGCCTTCTCTGAACACCTTGCTGAGGCTGGGAGGAGAAACATCAAAGTAATGATCTCAACAGGGGCCAGTGAACTGGACAAATGCATTTGGTAGCTGTGCTCATTGCCCATGGCACACAAGTTCAGAGAAGCCAGGTCATTTGACAAATATTTACTGAGTTTCAACTCTCAGGATAGAAAGATACATTTGGCACAGTTGCTACCCTCAGAATGTTTAGAGTCTAGACCAAGAAATGAAGAATGTTTAGCAATCAAGTATACTATAATATGTCAAACAATTAAACAAACTAAGAGGTTTACTACATTTTCTCATTGGATCTGGCCAAGTAAATTCTATTGTGAAATAAGTTCAGTTATTTTACTCATGAAGAAACTGAGGCTTTTGGAGGTTAAGTTCTTGCCTAGGGTCACACAGCTACACCCTATGTTAGAGCCAAGATCGGAAACAGACTGTGGGACTTAAAAGCCAAGCTCTTATCACTGTGCCATGCTAACTGGTGATAAATATTGAGACACAGAGCATGCAGGAGAGAGTAAGTGGGCAAGAACACAAGTCCTTAGAACCTGAACTGTAGCCCTTGCTTACTACTGGCCCATGTACAATTTGAGTTCCTGTTTTCTCTGCCTGAGTTATAATCAGCTTTACACTCACCTTTATTACCATGTGCCACAGGTCATGTTTATCCTCAGGAGGAAAGTCCTGGGGGGATGTGTATCAGGGACGGAAGCAGAAAAGAAACTTGATTTCAGTGGCTTACCATCCATGAAATGACCCTCGTCATACATTCCCATTGTGAACTAGACTCTAATTGTTTCCTAGGGAGATTAGTTTGGGATTTCCTCCATCCTTTCTGATATTTTGGATTCTGTTACCTCTGTAGTTGAATTCTCTAGTGAAGTCTTTTGTTCACTTTGCCCCCTCCTCACCATGGCCTTCTTTAGGGAATCACTGAGAACAAGAGCATCACAAGTGCCTGTCTCAGCTTGTAGTCCTGGGCCTGGATGCTTCTCACAAGAAATCTCTTTATTGCTGCAGACAGGCACCTAGGGCGAACCTCTGAAGCAAACATGAGGCTGCCATGGCAGTGTTAGACCTGCTACACTGGGAGGAGGGTTTACCCGTTGTCACTAAGCACAGGAGAAGGGACTTTGCCACTGGGGAGAGGGTCAAGCATAGTATTTTTAGTAAGCAATTCTTTATCATTTATTCAGCCACTTTAAAAATATATAGCACCCTTTCTTTCTAATTGGCACCATTTGTCATCCTTTGCCCTTGCTTTTCATACACTGAACTGTTCATGAATATTTATTTACCCTCCCGTGTGTGTGCGTGCGCATGTGCATGCATGTACCTCAGAAACTCACTCTGTCCTCCTTTCCTTTGTTGTCATAAAAGATGACATAAGGCTGGGGTATGCTGGTACGTGTGCTTAGCATACAGGATGCCTTAGGTTCAGTCCTTAGCACTGGGGGGAGATAAGGTGATACAGTGGACATCTGTGAATGAAAGGGCAGGAGGCCTTGTCTTTGAATATTTTTCTTTGATTCTGCAACCAACAAGTGTGCACACCTCTGTTCAGGAACTCTGTTTATCTATTAGGTTACCCTGTTCCTTGCTCTGGGATTCAGAGCAGATTGGTTGTCCAAACTGTCTACTTTCTTCAGAATTCACCCAGACCTGAGCCCCCAAATCATACTTATAATCTCTTTTCCCATCTGGTGAAATGCCTCTTCTGGGCAGTCAAGTCCAGGATCCCTGACATGTTTTGATGAGGCACCCAGGCTTGAACATTCAGCTCTTTAGATATTTTTGTTGTTCTTGGCAAAGCTAAGTAAGGGAAGTAAGGAGCCAGTTTTCACTTCCATTTTTTCCCCAGTAAAACCTCTGCCTGTCAGCCATACTGACACACAAGCCTTAGCAGTTCTGAAAAAGAGGAGCCTAGGGATGTTACATTGAGCTAAGGACTCTGGAGAGAGCCTTATTGTGGCTGAGACCCTCTGCCTGGGTTGTTTCAATTTTTGAGCTATTCTATCTTTGGCTCCCCAGCGTGGCTAAGAAGAGAGGATGACTATCTGAGCATTTAAATGAGGGAGTTTATTACAGATGATGATGTATGCTCCTCAGGTTGCATCTAACACCTACTATGCTCTTTCTTATGCTCTTGGAGAAGATCGTATTCTCTCCCTCTTAATGGAGTCTCTAATGATTCTGGGTATCATCCTAGTCAATCCTGCCTCCTGGCAAGGAAATGCTCTCTCATAGACCATACCAGCGCTCAACCTCTTTTGGCCTTCAAATTTCATTCATTCATTAAAAAATATGTATTATAGCCTGATGTAGTAGTGTGTGCCTGTAATCGCAGCAGCTAGGGAGGCTGAAGCAGGAGGATCACAAGTTCAATGCTAGCCTGAGAAACTAAGCAACTCAGTACGTTACTTAGTAACTTAGCAACTTAGTAAGACCCTGTCTTCAAAGAGTGGGAGGGGACAGGTACTAGGGATATGGCTTAGTGGCAAAATTACTTTGGGTTCAACTGTTTGAAAGCTGTTTTCAAATAATAAACAAACAAATGCATACATGCTTTTGTGCTTTAAAGGATCCTAGCCAAAAAAGTAAAATTTTGTCTGGTAAGGAACTTGTATCTAAAATATATAAGGAATGCTTATAGGGCTGGAGTGGTAGCTCAGTGGTAGAACAATTGCCTAGAACGTATGAGGCACTGGGTTCGATCCTTAGCACCACATACAAATAAGTAAAATAAAGATATTGTGTCCACCTATAACTAAAAAGATTTTTTTTAAACCAAGAATGCTTACAACTCAACAACAAACAACCCTATTAAGAACTCTTACAGTTCAATAATGCATAGACAACCCATTTTTAAATAGGTTTTCAGAATGGAAAACCATCAAAAAAAGATATGAGAAAACACTTTACATTCACCAGGATGACTGTAACCAAAAGAGACAGACAATAATAAATGTTAACAAGGATGCAGAGAAATTAGAACCCTCATACTTCCAGTGGAATGTAAAATGATTCGTTTACTTTGAAAAATACTCTGGTGGTTCCTCAGACGGTTAAACTGGGTTACCAATATGATTCAGCAATTAACTTGCAGATGTATACCCAAGAGAAGGGAAAACATGTCCACACAAAAACTTGTACTTGAATGTACATAGCAGCATCATTCATAGTAAAAGCATCATATATTAGTAGCCAAAAATGTAGAAAGAACCCACATGTTCATCAGCTGATAAATGGATGAATATAATGTGGTATATTCATATAATGGAATATTATTTGACAATAAAAAGAAATGAAATACTGATACATGCATGAAACTTGGCATGAATGAAACTTACATGGATAAACTTTTAAACATGCTAAGTGAAAGAAGCCAGTCACAAAGGAACATGTTTGAATGATTCCAATTTTATTAAATGTCCAGATTATACAAATCTATAGAGCCAGAAGGTAGATATTGGTTGCTTAGCATGGGGGGAGATGAGATTGGAGAGAACTACAGAGTGACTGCTAACAGGTATGGATAGGGATTTTTGGGGAGGTGGGGAAGGAATATATTCTTAAATTTATTGTGGTGATGGTTGCACAGTTTCATGAATATATTGTTTTAAATGCATGAATTTTGTGATATGTGAACTTTATCTCAACAAAACTGTTTCCAAAAGTCAGTAATAAATATTATAAAGAAAATAGGCTTATATTGGGATACTTTAGATGGGTTAGTTATGGAGATGTTTTTAAACAGTTGTCATTCTGGCCTCAGTGTATAGGAAGTCAGCCATACACACATTAGGCTAAGAGTTTTCCAGGCAAAGTAACCAGTGCAAGGTCTCTGAGGTAGGACAATCTTGGCCAGTAAAAGCAGCAGCCAGAGACTAGCATGGCTGGAATGGGATGAGCCAGAGAAAGACTAACAAACAAGAGGTAAGATTGCAGTATTTGTCAGTGCATTTCAAGGACAGGGTAATCTGTATTTGGATTTTAATCTAAGGGTAATAGGAGGCCAGTGGTGGCCTTTAACAAGGGAATAACAAGATCGTATTTACATTTTTAAAATGATTCCTGGGGTTGATTTGTAGGAAGGAATTTTTCATGGTTTCAGAATATAGAGCTTCTGGCCTTGTTCCTTTACACCTGTCATGGTAGGAAGTTCTTCTTGGTGTCTAGTTCAAGTCATCCCCTCTCTCTAAGATTTTGGGTGGTATATCAAATGGTTGTGATAGCCCTTCCTAACTGGGAAGACTTACTACTCACCAGATTAGGAAATGGAGTTGGAGCTTTGTGTCTTTCCATGGGTTTGGCTGCTTTCATCAAGAGAATATGGCTGTCCAGGCTCAGGATGATGGTGTCTGACTGGTTTTCCAGTGATGGGGCTAATTCTGACCATGGCCTGAAGATGAATAGAGCAATCTTACCATCTCTACTGGCTAGCAGAACACCCACTTCCTCTTGAAATCTGGTCACACAGATCAGTCATGATTGAGAGGCAAAGATACAAAAGCATAAACACTGTAAGGTGAGAATCACTGGGGGCCATTTTGAGGACTGGCTATCATACATAGCACGCAATGACTGTGTTTTGGCACTGTGGAAGGGGACCTAGAAGTACAGGGCCTGGCTTTTCCCCTCATAGATACTTATCTGTGAGGTGGTGCTCACAGTATTTGCATTGCCTACACTTTCCCCCTATGCTCTGGCCCCACAATGCTCAGCTGCCCAGCTTAGTGACAGCCTTTTGGCTGAAGAGGTTTCATGTTAGGGGAAGACAGTGTTTTCATTTTTGAGTCTTTGATCATGATGATAGATTAAGTGATAGCTGATGGTGTTCTCTTAGAAGTCTGCTTGTGCATCTGAATTCTGGATTTCTTGAAATGAGTTGATCAGCTGATCAGCCTCTTCCCAAAGGCTGCTTCTAACCTTTCAGAGGAGGGGCCAGTTTTTGTTGTTGTTGTTGTTGTTGTTGTTGGTACTGGAGATTGAACTCAGGGGTACTCGACCACTGAGCCACATCCCCAGCCGTATTTTGTATTTTATGTAGAGACAGGGTCTCACTGAGTTGCTTAGCGCCTTGCCATTGCTGAGACTGGCTTTGAACTCGCGATTCTCCTGTCTCAGCCTCCCTAAGTTCTGAGATTACAGGCTTGCGCCACTGTGCCCGGCTTGAGGGGCCAGTTTTGTTACCTCAAAATCCAGAAATTTTAAGATTAAGCTGATAGGAAGTATTATATTTAAAAAGGTCAGTTTTTATTCTTCACAACTTCATGGATAAGGAAGACTCTTCCTTACAAAGTGGGAGAGGTTAAGAGTTGTCTAGCAGCAGAGCTTCTCAGGTAAGACCTGGACCCTAGGCAGATAGCTTGATGCCATATATCCCTGGATCAGTCACATAATCTGCCAAGCCTCAACTCCCTCAGCTGAGATCTGGAGAAGATGGTGGTGCTTCATAGATGCAACTTGAGGATTAAATGAGCTCATGTGTATGTATAGAACATGTAAAGCTCCCAGCACAGAGCACAGTAGGGAGATACAATAAGCTGTCACTAATAGTACCAATGGTAATGTCATCATCATTGTTATGTTCATTGACTCTGAGACTGAGAGAAGGGTAATAACTTATCAAGCGCCATGAAGGAAATCTGGGCCTGGGAGCCAGGTCTCCTTCCCTCTTCTAGTGTTTATATTTACCATATTAAATGTCCTTCCATGTGATGCCTGAGCCACAAATAGAAGTTTGGGCAACTCCCAGTTATCCCTCTTGTGAATAATTCACTCTGAGATAATCTGTGTCCCTGGCTGTCTTCCCAAATCAGCTGAGTGGATTATTCTCTTTTTTCAATTATTCAGCAGTACAAGTAATTGGGAGCTGGCATGAAAATGTGAAGGCCATGAGGTCATCTCCTGTTGTTCTCAGTTGCTCAGCCCTGCCAATGGTGATGTTTCAGAGGAACTTTGAGGCTGTAGAGCAGCACCCACAGGGAAAGACACAGGTGGTGAAAGGCATGATGTCAAAGAATGAGAGCCCTCAGATGATGAGCTGGACAGCAGAACCAGGGAGGAGCTATTTACAAAGGCTGCCCTCCCTCTTCCCTGGCTAGAGAGAGAGACTGTATTGGAGCCAAGTTCACAATTCCCCAAGGAGCTTTTTGGTTTTGATTCTGAAATGTTAGGTCTTCCTGGTCTTTTACATGTGACTGACCATCCCTCTTGCCTTGTATTTGCTGCTCAATTTGGCATCAAGGGGCTGCCCTAAAAGGCCTGAGGCTTCCTGCTGTAAAACAGGATGTGTACTGTGAAAATAGCATGTGTAGTAGTTGCCCAGGGATAGCAAAGGTGAATTGGTACGGATTTATGTATAAATTTATGCTGTGCATGTGGGTTTTTTTTTTTGTTTTTGTGGTATTGGGTATTGAACCCAGGATTTGATGCATGCTAGGCAAGTTCTGTGCTACTGAGCTATACCCTCAGCCCTTATACTGCATGTATATTTTTAATTGAGGGAATGAAGATATGCAAAAGATCGATTTTCATTTCTCTTTTGTACCCTTTTATACTGCTTGAATCCCCCCCTCCTTTGGTACCACAAGCCTATATTATTTTCTAATTAAAACATATAAAACAATAACATTAAGGCATTAATGCTGTCAAATTTTCTTGCATGAGCCCCTTTGAACCCTACAATTCAATTCTCAAGATTGTTCCCTGGGCCAGTTTAGCCTTACACAACCTGTAATTGGCTTGAGTTTTGGGGTGAACCTAGCAGTTTTCCAGATCCCTTCAGCCAGGTGTCCAGTTAGACATAACTCAGGAATAGCATGGCCAGGCTCATTTCAGAGCCATGCCCTCCTTATGGGATAAACAAGCACTTCTTTCCCCTCATCACCAGTGCTGCAGCCAAAGTTGCCATCCTTTCTCCTGTTCTCCTGTTTCTCCTTTCTCCTCATTTCTCTTTGCTGTGGACCCAGGAACAATTTGTCCTATATCTACTGGACCTAGGGTTACCCTAACGTTGCCCACATGGTACCCTCTGGGGAGAAGGACCAAATTCTTGGTTTGGATACTAATTTTGATATATTTAGTTTGTCCAAGTTCAATAGTTTTGAAGGAGCAAGAAGGTTAATTGCTGTTTGAACTGTCTCTCTGGGATTTCAAAAAAGTTACTTTCATTTAGTATGCTTTGAGAAAAGTTGTTTGAGCTTGGTTTGGGGTTTATAGTTAATGAGGTTCACTCTAGGTTTGGGCTGACAGTTGGTTCCAGCTTATGCCAAGGAAGGGCAGGGGCAAAGTGGGAAACAGGAACTTTGTCTATGGGTCCCTTAACAGCAGCAGTAAGTCGGGGTGTGTGTCCAGGAGGAGCAGAGCCAGCTCAGAGAGCTTCAGACCAGAGGGCCATCTATGGGCAAGCTGCTCGTCAGCTTGACTCAAGGTTCTTACATCTGGGGCCAGCATGGTTGCATTGAACCAGACCTTCTGACGTGGCTCCAAGTCAGAAGGCTTAGCCGGAGCATTTAACCGATCTTCATTTTCCTGCATTTCTAGGAAAGGCCACACTGGGCAGGTAATGGTGACAAAAAGAATTTGGTATCCAGGTTCTGGCTAGCACCACTGCTCAGAGCAGGGCACATATCCATGGTAAAGTTGAAGGACTAACTTAGCAATGTGCATAGGCCAGGATCTGAAGCCTAGTGATGATTCTGCTGGGTCTGACTGCTGAGGAACCCCTATAATGCCCTGATGTCAGATGATCTTAGAACAAAGAGGCATCCTGAACATGTCTCATTTTTCATTAGGGACCCTGACCAGAGCTGTCCTGGATTCTTGGAGGAAGGATGTCATCTGCATGTCCTGAAGGAGGCCTGAGGTCCTGGAGACCTTCAAGAAGGGAAGCTGCTTTAATAATTAGCCAGAGGTGGCTAAGGCTATTTTGACTGGAGCCTGATGGGGAGTTAGAAGAGTGTGCAGTGAGCCCTGGAGCTGAGGAAGGAAGACCTGGGACACTCTTCCTTTAAGCCAGGTTGTAGGGAGACCCCCACTATGAATCCTTTATACTAAGTACTGGACAAAGAGGCAGCTTTTGTGGCAGTGAGGATGTGGTGGGTTTTTCATTTCTGTAGCTAAGGCACCTAGCTCCCCTTCTGAGGAGGTAGAACCTGTGGAGACATTGCTGTGAATCAGAGCAATTCATCCTCATCTTTGGCCCCTTATCAAAGGTGCTGAGGTTTCTAGGTTGGGGTGAGTTTTTTCACTATGATCAATGTTCTGGAAATGAAGGAGATCAAATTAGTGGGTATGGAAGCCCTTCAAGGAGTTGGCTGCCTGGGTCCCCTCTCTATACTTTAGTACTATATGGGTTTCCGAAGGAAAGCTATTTGATATCCACATAATCCTGTGCTTGGGCTGTGGGGACAGGTCTGTAGGAATGAGCTGCTATTAAAGGAACAAGCAGCAGGGCTTTAGGATTATATCTGGTTGGTAGGGTCATGCTGGATCTCTGCAAAAAGAGCTCCAGCCAAACTGTTGAAGACCTGGCCCGCCTCCTAATCCAGTCCCAAACAGCCAGTTGTTATCTACTACTTTGGCCTGAGGTGATTTAAAACAATGTGGTAGAGCCTGGTTTATGCCTGTAATCCCAGTGCCTCCTGAGACTGAGGCAGGAGGATTGCAAGTTCAAAACCAGCCTCAGCAACTTAATGAAGTCCTAAGCAACTCAGTGAGACCTTATCTCTAAATAAAATACAAATAAGAGCTGGAGATGTGGCTCAGTAGTTAAGTGCCTCTGGGGTTCCATCTCCCATGCCAACAAAACAAAACAACAAAAAACCAACCAACCAAATAAACAAAACAATGTGTTGGGATCTGAAGTCTCTTAGTTTATGTTGTTTTTGGTCTCTCAACACATTGTTCTTTGCTCCTTTTTTGGGAAAATACACACACACTTTCTTTTGGGAATCTCTTCACCAGTACCATGTGTTCAGGTGAAGCTGTTGATCTTTGTGCCCCACCTGCTCCTTTCCCTGTTAGGATTGGTCATTTGACCTAGACTAGCCCCTTAGAGTGCTCCTTCCATCTGTAAAACAATGGGCATGTGACACAGCAGGGCCAAAGTCTTTTCCTGGAATTGTATCCCATTTGGGAAAGAGAAACTCTCTCTACACTGGGATTGGTATGTTTAGCAGCTGCCAGTGGCTATCAGACTCATCCCTGTCCAGAGAGGGAAGCCAAACCTAGAGCTGCAGCCTGAGAGGGCCTTGGCACATTGTTTAAACCTTAAACTTTGTCATCCTTCTTCATAATGGGACCCAATAAACTCCAATTTTCCTTAGACAAGTTTGAATTTAGTTTGGTCACTTAAAAATAGAGTCCTGACAAATGAAAAAAAAAAAAAAAAAAACTTCCAGAGGATCCATTTGCTTCCAAATAGCTGATTTCATGTCTAGGGAAGCTACTTCCTTGATGCCTAACAATGCTTTGCACACATTTGGTGCTTACTTTATGTTTCTTACATGGTGACTGCATCCTCACCATCTGCAGCCAACCTCTGGGAGGAGAGTGGAGGCCTGATCTGGATCTCTCACCCTGCCTCTATTGGTGACAGTGAATCCTGTCATCTGTGCATGCATTTTTTGTCTCCCTTCTTCTCTGCCTCTGCTTCTGCAAAAATTAATACAAATCTGTCAGTCTTGCTTTGCAGGGGCCTTGCCAACCATGCCAGTGGTAGGGAGTTTATTGGCCTACCTCAGGCTGCTTTCAGATGTAGACAGGAGACTGTATTCCCGTGGCACAACCCGATTTGGAGCCACGGGTCTGATTATTTCTGTCTGCAACCAGGCTGTCCCTTGTGCCCAGCTTGAGCTGGTGCTCAATTTATTGTGCCTAAAACATCAGGGCAGCTTTAGAGGTTCTTGCCCACTGCTTCTTTCCCAGGCTGCTTGTGCCAGCTGCAGGGCCCTCATGAGACTGTTAGGTGTCTCTCTGTGGCAGATTCATTGTTCCATATTTTTATTTAATTACTTACTTTTACAGCTCTTAGAATAAATCTAATTATCCATCTGTTATGCTACATTATGCCACTGCAGTTCATGCAATTCTTTCTCATTGTATGATATTTGTCAACTTGACCTTGCCCTCTTCCACTGTTCTTGCTCTTCTCTGTGGCTCTGTGCCACCTCCTCAGTGGATCTCCAGCACCAGCCGGTGTGTCAGGCCCCCAGGAAGAGCTGACTCTGAGTGGCTTTTAGAGCAATGGTTGGTGGAGCTTGGAGCATTGCAGGAGAGTGACTGAGGAGCCATCTCTAAGGCCATGCTGACCTGACAGACGAAAGTCTCATGAAGTACCAGAAAAGAAAGCAGAACTTCTAGCGTAGGGTTCTGTTCCTCGGCCAGAGCTGTGTTGTCAAAGAGGGTAGGCTGGTGAGGTCAGGCACAGGTGACAGTGGCCGTGCCTGTGGGCTATCCTGCCAAGATTGGCAAGTGCAGCCTATCCTTAGGAGTGAATCAGGGCTGGTTTTCTACATAGTAGAGGCAGGTGTTATTTACTGGAGGTGATTTCAGGAGCCATGTGGAGGTCACGTGGGCCTTGGGCCAATCTTTTTTTGTTTTGTTTTTTTTCTCTTGCTGTCCAAAATCCTGTATTAATATCATTAGGAATTAATTTCTTGGTTTTATATGTTACTTTTCTTTGTGAGCAAATGTAGATATTCCCAGGAAGGGTGTCTCAGAGGTAATTGAACACCTCTGCACTGTCCCTTTTCTTTAGCGGAAAGGGGATTTGTGGCAGGGGTGACACATGAGGGAGTTGGTCAAGGGAATCAAACAGTGGGAGAGGAAGGGCAAGAGAAGGTAGAATTCAGGACATTGGCTGGAGTCTGTCCTCTGTGAGCGCTTAGAATGGGTAAGGTGCTTAGGAAGGGCAAGAGGTCACATGCCCAACCTCCATACCTAACTACAGGGCTAGGCACTCCAGGCCTTGGGGCACAGAGCTGACCTCATCTATTCAGTCAGCTCCTCTTAATTGCATGCCAGCTATTGGGCTAGACCATCTCAAGTGAGGTTGTAGATGAACAGGTGATAAGGCACTGTCTATATCCTCTAGGGATTTCCTGGCTTAGCAGAAGAAGTAGACTTTGATCAGTCTGGTGAGTACTGAAGGAGAACAAGAGCACCAGGAAAGCATAACAGAGGCCCCATGAGAGTAAGGTGGTCTGTGAGGAGACAGTGTTTGTGGGTGAGACTTGGAGTAAGAATCAGCCATCTGAAGATGGGGACAGGGATGGGGTGGGGGAAGGGCCCTCCAGGCAAAGGCAATAGAGAGCACAGTACTTTCAAGTTGAGAAAGTCATTGGGAGAAGGTCCCAACAGGGTCATTTTCAACAAATTTCCTGATTAGAACCACAGAGGCTGCTACTGTCACCACTTCCAAAGCATGTACCCTCACGGGCCTAGGGAGGACCTGAATGTGGCAGATAGGCTTTCTGTGGTAGAGGCACCTTTGTCCAGAGGCTCTGTGTTGTGCCACTTAACCCTCAAGGTGCCCACAGTCCCCAGCAGGGTCTATTTCACTGGGCCAATTCTTCCTTCCATCTGGCTCCGGCCCTGCCCAGCCCAAGCCCACATTAAAGGCTTTCTGACCTGCATGTGGGCCCAGGTTGGAGCTCATTATAGCCCCATAGCCAGTCCCTCCATTTTCCCTTCCAGGTTAAGACTTGGCAGGCATCAAATACTGCAGGAACAGCCCACAGGCCTTCACCCTTTATAATCATGCTCTTACCCTGTCTGTGTGGTCTCCTTAGCTGAGCTTTTCTCACCAGAGGCTCTGGTGACTTTCTACAAGTTTTCCTTCATTTCAGCAAGCAAGATTCAGTGACTAATCGCTGATATTTTCCCCTCAAGACTATTTATATAGGCTATCATGTTGAGAATGGGGGAGAAGGGCTCTAGACTTGGGGGGCGGGGGAGGGCTGCTCTTCCATGCTATTGCCATCATTAGACTGAGGCCTGTGTGGCATTGATGTCCACACTTTATCTTTATTCTTATATATTTTTTGTCATTTTGCCATTTGGTTCTTTGAACATCTAACATCCCTTTTATGCTTCTCATCTCCCACAGAAGGTTGTTGTATTTTGTCCCCCACTGAAGCTGCGTTTTCCTTTTGTCAGATTTCTTGCTTTCTTCTTTATTGTATTTTGATCAGTGTGGCCATGTAGGTCTCGGTTTTACTGGGAGCTTTTCATCTTCTTGGCAGTGGCCCTCATGGCCTTGAAGCAGGCCTTAGGCCCTTGAAGCACCTTTCCTGGCCAGAGTATGACAGAGCCCAGCTTGTTATCTGTCCAGGAATATTCTTGCCTAGTGGGTCTCAGACCTAAGCATACATCATCAGAAGCACCTGGAAGGTTTGTTAAAATGCAGATAGCCAAGTAGTTTTTGATCCAGTAAAGTGGGTTGGGGCCTGAGAATTTATATTTCTGCCTAGTTCACAGATACTGCTTATGCTGCTGGTCAGAAAACAGACTTTGAAAAACATTGCTGTAGAACTGTTCTTCCTTTGCTTTGAGCCGGCATGTCCAGGGTTTGCAGGGCGCACAGTCCAGGGGACCAGTCCCTCCTCCATTCTGGGTCCAGCTCTAAAACTGAATGATGGAGAATATTGGCAGCAGTGATGTAATCTTTAACTCTTTTTTTTTTTTTTTTTTTGTACTGGGGATTGAACTCAGGGGCACTCGACCACTGAGCCACATCCCCAGCCCTATTTATTTGTGTATTATGTAGAGACAGGGTCTCACTGAGTTGCTTAGTGTCTCGCTGTTGCTGAGGCTGGCTTTGAACTCGCGATTCTCCTGTCTCAGCCTCCCTAAGTGCTGGGATTACAAGCGTGAGCCACTGCGCCCGGCTATCTTTAACTCTTTTGCAGTGATTTCACTTGTCTGTCTTGTTTGGTACTTGCAGTGGCTCCTTTGGTGAAGCAGCATGACTTCTTGATAAATAATAGAAGTAGAGTACAGATCAATGAAGGACTTCTTCCTGGCCTTTTAGCTGGTAGTTTGTGGTGTATGCCCAGTGGAATCCAGGTCTCTTAGCTCCTGTTCCAGAGCTATCATGACTCTGCCCCTTATTAGCTATATGACCTTGGAAAAATTACTTCACTTTATAGAATTTAGTTGTGGAATTAGTAAAAGGGGTTGTAGTATCTGCCTTGAGCTGACATGGGATGGCATGAGCTAACGTTTGAGAAGCACTTGATAACCATTGGATGGAGGCACTCCAGAAACCACCTTCCTCATGATCAGAAGGGCCTTCCCTTATTTTTGGGTTTCTGTCATCACAGGCTCAGGAGGGTATGGAGGATGTACTACTGCCTACCACACAGTGTTATCTGAATCTTTCAGAACAGAGCTCACTGACTGGAAAGTCACTTGTGTCTGTGATCCTCCCTGAGGGAATGGCTCAGAGAAGCCAGGTGGATGGCATTTGCTTCTAGGAGCTGAGGGTGGGGCAGCAGTGTATGGGCTGGGTCAATATGGAGAGTTTAAGATCAACTGGAGAGACACCAAGAGCAAGGTAGCTGTTTTTCAGGTCCTCTCTTCAGGAGTGGCTTTTACTGAGGCCTTTCAGCTGTTTAGCCCTGGAATGGCCCTTAGAGGGTTAGTTTGGAGGGTGATAAGCTAAGTCTGCCCGTTATGCATTTTTCTCTTCCTATCTTGCCTTCACTTTTTTTTTTCCTTCACTTTTTGACAGAAGGTGCTGGGGTTTTAAGTAGACATTCAGTCCTGATAATGCCAATAATTATATTGAACTTATTGAAAGGTCTGTGCCATGTGTGTATCTCATTTACAATGACCGTATGAAATAACTCTCACTTTACTGATGAGGAAGCTCAGGCAACAATAAATTAATTAGCCTATCCTAAGGGCATGCAAAAAGGAAGTCTAGGATTCAAACTCAGATTTGTCTGTCTCTGGATCCCATGGCCATGTCTTTTACTACTGCTAAACTGCCATGATGTTTCCCTCTAGGGGGCCAACTTCTCCCTCCATGAGTGCCTAACCTTGGCGTGTTCCCAGGATTCCTTGCCCTTTGGCTTAAGGTCCAGGTTCTAGGATCACAAAAGTACTTTATTCACCTTTGAATTTTCCACAGAACCTAGCACAAAGCCTTATACAGAGAGTGACCATATGTTCTGTTTATGCCTGTTGCATCGTGCCATAATTAATAGTGCCCTTTTACTCTTATTGTCTCAGTTTGGACAATAAGTTATGTGGTCACCTTACTTACACATGACTGGTCCTCCAAACCCAGCGGCAGTGGCATTTTAATTGGGGACTTTGAAATACAGAACTGTCTTTAAGACTCAAAGAAATAAATCACAGATGGTAAAATTTTAAGCACTTTTATAGCCAATGGACAAGAGAATTTAGACAAAGGTTTTTGCTCAACACCCCACAAACCTACCAGAAAAGACCAGGCTTGAGAGCAGTGGCATCACCAGGCCTACAGTAAGATTTGGCAGGCAGGAATCCCACTGTGGCTCATGCAAGTATCTGACAAGCAATGCTAGAAAAGGAGGGGGAGAGCAAGCAGCTGCTATTTCCCTCCCTGCTCAGGCAAAAACAAACTCTTTCTACCATTTGACTGTTCTCAACTCTGTGCCTTCTTGCAGGAAAGAGCTCACTGGGGTTACCATCTAAGGCTCTGGTGGGGACCCTGTACTCCACTGCCTTCTTATCCAGGGTTTTGTTGACCCCAGACCCTGCCCCTGGACCTGGGTCCAAGCTAGGGTCTGAGCCCAGGCCCATAGTCATCCCTGGCATGTACAAGTCATACTCAGGCTGTGTCCTTGCCCCATTTGCAGGCAACTGAAAACTGCTGTGCATATGTCAATTCACACTTGAACTGGTTTAATGTTTTTTTTCTTTTAAGTTGCAATCTAAAATTCAGCCAGACAGTCTGTAACGAGCACTAAATCGTCAAGCCTTTTGTTTCCCTTGCTATTCAAGCCATAGAGATTTTGTGTTTGATTCAGCAACAATTGCTGAATCTTAAACAAACCATTTACATTTTGACATTAACTATTTTATGAGTGTAACTTTGTTTTTGACATTAGAGCGATTCCAGTAGAAGGCTTTTAAATGATTTATCAGAAACAGTTAAAATGGTCTGTGGAAGGTGATTCTTAACATTTTTATTTGGGAAATAAGTGGATTTTTTTATCTGACTTCAGTTGGGCAACACATACATAATTTTAGATTTTCTCATCTTAAAGACTTTGGATCTTGCCAAGGTCATTCTTCTCCCATGCCTTCCTGGCTGAACCTTGTTCGGATGACCCTCTTACATAGTGACTATTTCTCTCTGCACATTTCTGGTGGCTGTTCATTTTGTGTAATAGGGGAAGGAACTATTCTCATTCTTTGCTCTGGCCCCAAGATGCTTAGCTGAGGACCCTGTGCATGCTGGGCCCATTCAGTACATGCTGACCATCTGAATGGATGAAGAGCCCTAACAAATAGCACATTCACAAATGAAACCATCCATCATTCTGTCTCTGGAAACTTAAGTAACCAGGACTTTTCCCCAGTTCTTGAAGATTTCCACAGAATGGGAAATCTTTGCTTTCCTTGTAGGCCCCCATTCTAGCTAGCATCTGGTAAGGCAGGCCAAAGGACCTCAGGCAAGGTCAGGATTCCCACTTTTGTTCCTGCATCAGAGGAGGCTCTAGAGTTGGGGATGTAGCTCAGTGGTAGAGCACTTGCCTAACATGCACGAGGCCCTGGGTTCCATTCCCAGCATCACACACACACACACACAAGGACACGCGTGCACACACACACACACACACACACACACACACACACACACACATACACACGATGCTCTGTATCATTTTTAACCTAGAGTGAGACCTGGTGAACCCAAGTTGGGAGTCTGCACATCCATACCATCAAGCATTCTTCTCTGTCACAACATAAGAGAAGTGGCCAGGAGCAAGAAACCCATACTAGTGGGAGCTGTGAGACTGTCCATGTGTCATGGAGCTGGCTGAGGAAGCCATGTTGATCCACCCCCATGGAAAACGGGAAGCCTGGATGCTGCACTTGCCTCTTAGACTAGACTAATTGTTCATAAAGATCTTTCCAAATACCAATGATGCAAAATATTTAGATGGTTCACCATATTGTTCACCATATTTAAACTGTCAGAAACCTTAAATATCTGAGCAAAACCTCAGCAAACAAAGGATATTTTGGGGACTTGTTATGTATGTTGCACAGCAGAGAAATTTGTAGTCTATACGACTTCCAAATCCTGTAAACGAAGCATTTCAGTGTTGTCATTTTCAGCTATAGACCATCCCACGATCATTGCCTTTCTTTTGCTATTAAGAGATGGCTCATTCATAAACATTTCTACAGTTGTGCGGCAAAAGCAAAATAGGCCCTGCTTGATTCCATTGGCTTCAATTGAAGAGATGATTTTTCACAGTAAGATATATCACATTTATCAAATTTGTTGGAGTGTAGGGGGTGGGGAGGGGGCGGAGGAGGTGGGAGGGGAAGCACTAGGTTCCTAGAACACATTTCAGAACTGTTGACTCAAGTCTGGGTGAGTAGTGAAGTTCCTCCTGAACCACACAAGGCCTGATGACAGGGAGCACTGCCTATAGCTTGGGTCCAGGATGGGCCACTGGTCTCCCTAGGGCTCCTCTTGCCCTGCAAGATCTTATCTACTCTGCTTCCCCATAGCTGCCAGCACCTATGGGGATAAACATACCTCCAATTGGTGTAGGTGGCCTAAAATCACATTCTCTCTGCTCTCTAATAAACTTGATGGATCTTAGTGTGTGAAAAATCTTCCATAGGCTTTAGCCTAAATTTTTGCCTGCTTAACCTTGTTACTCCTACCTTGCTCCCTCAGACTGCCTGAGACAATTATACAGAGACATTCTTTGAAGAATTATAGGCCACAAATAATTCTCTTTAGCCTTTTCTCTTCCATGTTTTCTACCCTGTGGTCTCCCTTTAGCCCGTTCTAATTAGCTTCTTTGATCCTTCCTCCCAGTCTCTCTCTCTCTAGCTTGTTAATTACATTTATCCCCCATGAATTCTTTCTGCACTACCTTTGTCTATCCAGCCAGAGGAGCTGAGAATGAGAATCCAGGGCCTCTCCATAAGAGCTGGTACATTATTCTTTGTCCCTAACTACAGGAAGCCCCTCTCACTTCTGGGAAGCCTGAAAACCCAGGCATTCTGTCTCCTAGCAGAAATATAAAAATAATAATAAGTTTTGTTAAATAGACAACTATCATCCTAATGCTTGGTATTTGGCAGGAACTTTGTATAGCTTTATTATCACCTTTAATTCCCCCCACAGCAATCCCATGAGATAAATGCTGTTATTAATCCCCATTTTACAAATGAATAAACTGAAGTCTAGAGAGGTTTAGTAATTTATCTCAGTCACACAGCTTAAAACATCAGAGCTAGGACTTGAACCCAGGTCTCTCTGACTTCAGAGTAGTGCCTATTCCCTAGTTCGCTGAGTTGGGTTATTTGGTGGAAAATAGAAACAAAAACAAAAACAAAAGGGGTCCAATCATTGGTTTTTAGCACATCAAAAGACCAACCAAGGGCTGGAGATGTAACACAGTGGTAGAGTGCTTGCCTAGCATGCCTGAGGACATGGGTTCAATCCCTAGCACAGCTAAAAACAAAAAAACCAATTAACCAACCCTCAACTGGAATAATTTTCACTTTCTTACCCTTATTATAGAAGAGAGAAGAAGAGGTTTTCTGCACTGAGATTGTAAATCTGGTGCATAAGCAAACTGATGTGGCCCTGTGGGTATCTGAGCAGTTGGAAATCTTTTGCTTTTTTCTTTCTTTCTGTTTTGTACTGGGGATAAAATCCAGGCATGCTTTACCACTGAGCTACATTTTGAGACAGTCTTAAGTTGCTGAGGCTAGCCTCAAACTTGGCATCCTCCTGCCTTGGCCTCCCAAGTGACTGGGATAAAAGGTGTGCACCACCATGCTAGCTCCTGAGCAGTTGAAAATCTGTTTCTGCAAAAAACAAGGTCCTAATATATTCTTGACTTGCTTGAGTTTTTAACTCACTTTTCTGACAGTTTCATCTCTCAGAAGGTTAAGGAAGCAATAAGGCAAAGAGCCTCACTGAAATCATAATTGAACACTAAGAAGGATTTGTTTGATAAAGTAAAAGTCTGGGAAACCTTAGCAGAAAATGACCATTTTGGAGAAACTAATTGCAAAAGTGTCTGACTGAGTTTTGAGGAAGCAGATTTTAAAAGTTCCTAGGAAAAGTAGACATGATGTCTGAGCAGAAACTTTGAAAGAAAGGATGACTCAAAGTCTGAAAAATGAAATGTGCTTAGTAGAGTCATGAGTGATTACTATAGGAACGAGGAAATGCAACACTTAAAGAGACCTACAGGCTACAAACAAAGGAAACAGAGCTGAGATTTTCTTTAAGAGAGAAAAGTGGTCCTATAACTAAGAACAAATAGAGAGGAAAGGTACAAGCCTCTGAGAACACAGTTGGGAATACCAGATGGGAAGATCTGGGGAATGCTAGAATCAGCAAAAGGACTTGGGCAGCTAATGTTCAAAGAACAGTGGCGTGGAAGGCATTAGGCCACCTGCTTCAGTCAGATGCTGCAGTGAAGCAGGTGATAGGGCATCTCTGTCCTCCTCCTTATTCTGTTTTGCCTCTGTCTTCTCTTTCAAGGAGAATGGACTTCCTGCTAGAAAGAGTAAGACAAACATGGTTAAGAGGAACTTGAGAGAAGTAAATGAGTCACTGGCTTTTCCAAATCAGGGTCTGAAAAGTCAAATGCCAAGTGAAAATTTACGAGCATTGTCATTCGGCCTATGTGTATGTGAATCTTTATGACATTATGGGTATTGAGAAGAGGGGCAAGGAAGCAGGATGAGGAACTGTTTTGGTTTTTGAAATAACAAGTTTTGAAAGATTTTAAAGATTTAGCCAGGTGTGGTGGCGCAAGCCTGTAATCCCAGCACTTAGGGAGGCTGAGACAGGAGAATCGCGAGTTCAAAGCCAGCCTCAGCAAGGGTGAGGTGCTAAGCAACTCAGCGAGACCCTGTCTCTACATACAACACAAAACAGGGCTGGGGATGTGGCTCAGTGGTCAAGTACCCCCGAATTCAGTCCCTGGAACCAAAAAAAAAAAAAGATTTAAAGATTTATGAATATTTCTAAAGAGAAAATGTCATCACTTGGAGTTAGCATGGGTTCTGTAAAAACAGGTTGTGCATACTAATGCTTAAGTCCCTCTATCCTTTCTTCCTGCGTCTTCCTTCCCTCCCTGTATACAGAAGAGTGTACTGACCTTAACACATACCACATGATGAATTACTGAAAGTGCACATTTCCACGTAACTGCCACCCAGGTCAAGAAACAACATTTTTAGTACCCTGTGAGACTGCCTCATGTTCCCTCCCACTTCTGATATCCTTTTTAAGGAAGATTTGTCAGGCTGGAAGATTAGGCCAATGATAGAGACACAGAGGAAGTCTATGTCTGTTTCAGGAAAGCATCCAACAGAATCCCAGGATAATCTAATAAAACAGGTAGAGAAAAGATGATGATGTATGGCGCTGTAGCAACTTGAACAATCAGACCTACTGAAGGTTTATTTTTAAATGGTTCACTGTCAACAGAGCCTTCACAATAGTGATGTACCAGAGAGCTTATGTCACACTGTCCTGTTTACTTGTACTTTGGTTCTTATGTGAAGACCTGGCAACAGATGACCACAGACAAAAAGAGATAACCAGTATGTTTGATGTATGATAGATGCAAAGAATAGTGGTAGCCTAGGGAGAAAGGCTTAGGTAGCAAAGACATGTTTTTAATTTTGTTATTAAAATTTTAATTTTATAATTAAAATTATTTTATAATTAAATTATAATATAAAATTATAATTTTATAATTAAAATTTAGTAATCCATATTTATTATTTTTAAGAAAAATTTCTCCTCCCAGAAATAAATATGTGGTGTCATGTACTCATACTATTTACAACTTGATTTTTGCTTCTGACACTTAATATTTATTATTCAGTAAGAATAAATATGGAAGTCAGGTGCACTGGCGCATGCCTGTAATCCCAGCACTTTGGGAGGCTAAGACAGGAGAATTGCAAGTTCAAAGCCAGCCTCAGCAACAATGAGGTGCTAAGCAACTTACCCTGTTTCTTAAACACAAAATAGGACTGGGGATGTGGCTCAGAGGTCGAGTACCCCTGAGTTCAATCCCTGGTACCAAAAAAAAAAAAAAGAGAATAAATATGAAGCTCTATATTTAGGTTTGGGGCCATGTTGAAGAACCCCAACCTTATCAAAATAACACATGATCAGCCTCCAAGCATTTGGCATAGGCAGGCCTAAAGTCACTTCTTTGACACTACTGCCAAAAACCTAGAGGTGGCCCCAGGCATTAGGAGCAGAGTGGACCTAGAGCACAGGTGGCTGGGCCCACTGCACTCTGGAGTGGTTGGCCAGGCTCAAGACCTGCAAGTGGGTTTGGCTACCATATCTGCAGGAATTCATCAGCACATAAAGTAGCATCCCATGGAACACTATCCAGAAGGTCAGAGTGGCAAGAGTCGCACCAAGAATGAGTGCAGGATCCCATGATGCCAGTTAAGGAAAAGGAAATTTCTGTGGGCATTTGGCACTCCTGAGCTGCTGAAGGGCTGAACTGTCAGGGCAGAATTAGACAGCCTTCACCTTGAGAGGGCAGACTTGGGACTGGTAGGTATAAGCTTCATGAAAGATTTCAGGTCAATATCAGAAGATAATTTTCTAGCAATTTAAAGAGTCTAAAATTAGCATGAGGCTGTCTTGTTTGATGGCCATCTGTCTATCACTCTCGTCTTCTAGTCCTGTGTAGCCAGTTGTCAGAGATGTGGTACTGGATCAAAGGTAAGGAGTGGGTCTAGTAGTTCCAAACACGGATTCTCAGAACATAATCATGTGGGGCACTTATGAAACAGTAAGATTTGGGAACTACATCTTTTGAGATTGTGATTTAACATACCCCCAAAGAAGTGTTCCTTAGAGAAATATCTGATTCCATGGCAGGTGTAGGAAAAGTGAGCTATCTTGTGTAAGAACATCTTGTTCCAGAAAATGAGGAAGCACTCTCAAAGAAGGAGGAAAACATGTCAGAAAGACACAGAAGTTACTATGAAAAGGCACCGGTGATTAGTTCAAGAATAACTTGAGCCTTGAAATCATGATAAAGGTAGATTATGTCCCATAGATGAAATAAAAATCCATGATTCATACTGATAGAAATGAATGGGGAAGAAGTAAGATCTGTTATTTCAAGTAGAACACCAACAAAGATGGGCTGGGGTTGTAGCTTAGTGGTAGAGCGCTTGCCTCACACATGTGAGGCACTGGGTTCAATCCTTAGCACCAGATAAAAATAAATAAAATAAAGCTATTGTGTTCATCTATAACTAAAATTTTTAAAAAAGAAAAGAAAAAAGAACTAGTGGTGGAGTTTGAATATCAAACTACTTGAGAAATATCTTACTAATAATTAAGTAAGAATTGTCAACAAATGCCAAACTAGTGAGTGATGAGGAACAGCCTGTAATCTTATCCCAAAATGTTTCCCTATAAAATATTTATTCATTTCAAAGAGATTAATAGTATTTTTACAGCAGAGAAGTAAGTCAGAAATTCCTATAACTAAGAAATCAAAGTGAACATGATCTGGTGTGAGAGGGACATCATGTGCCCCCTGATGGGATATACTGAGAAAGATTGTTATAAACATTGTTATAGTGGTATTCCTGTACAAATGTACGACCTCAGTCTAATTTTGATAACACATCAGACAAATCCAAAGTGAGAGATGTTCTACAAGTGACCTTCAGTCTTAACAAATGTCAATATCATGTAGACAAAGACAAAGTAAGGAAATAAAGAGTTCTAGGATTCTGGATTTAAAGGAGACATGATACTACTGCATGTATTGTGTGGGCCTAGACTGGATCTGGGACCAAAATTATTTTATTTTCCCTTTTTCTTTTCTTTCTCTCTGTGTGTGGTACTGGGGTTAGAACCCAGGGCCTTACACATACTAGGAAAGTGCTCTATCACTGAGCTACATCCTCAGCCATTTTTATTTTTTTTTACTTTTGGAGTACAGGGAATGAACTTAGGGGCACTCAACCACCGAGCCACATCCCCAGTCCTATTTTGTATTTTATTGAGAGACAGGGTCTCATTGAGTTGCTTAGTGCCTTACTATTGCTGAGGCTGGCTTTGAACTCACAATCCTCCTGCCTTGGCCTCCCGAGCCACTGGGATTACAGGTTTGTGCTGCTGTGCCCGGCTCATTTTTATTTAATTTGAGACAGGATCTCACTAAGTTGCTCAGACTGGACTAAAATTTGACATCCTCCTGCTTCACCCTTTCAAATAGCTGGGATTACAGGTATGTGCCATTGCACCCAGCACCCAAAATTATCTTTTTTCTAAAAAGAATGTTATTGGGACAGTTGGCAAAAATCTGAATATCTATAAATCATCATATTAATGTTAGTTTCCTGATATGGTTGTTGCATTTATGTTCTTAGGAAATACACATTGACATATTTTAGGGTAAAAGGGCATTATAGCTGCAGCCTGCTCTCAAATATTTCACAGAAGGTGGTATATATGACTACTTAGAGAGAGAGGACTGGGATTTGGCTTAGTGGTAGAGCAATTGCCTAACGTGCACAAGATCCTAGGTTTAATCTCCAGCACTGCCAAAAAAAAAGTACAGAGAAGAAAAGGAAAAGGCAAATGTGGTAGTCAGGTGTGGTGATGCACGCCTGTAATCCCAGCAACTCAAGAGTCTGAGGCAGGAAGATTGCAAGTTTGAAGCCAGAGAAGAAAAGGTCAATGTGAGAAATTTTTTTAAAATATATTTTTAGTTATAGATGGACACAATACCTTTATTTTTTCATGTGGAACTGAGGGTTGAACCTGGTGCCTTACACACGTGAGGTGAGTGCTCTACCACTGAGCTACAACCCCAGACCCAGTGTGGCAAATGTTAACAACTGGTGAATCTTGATAGGAAGTTTTCTAGGTTTTTGCTGTTCTTGCAAATTTTCTATAAATTATTTTTCTGTGTGATTACTTTTCTGTAATTTTAAAAGTTCCCAGTCTCAAATGATTAGAGAAACAAGTGCCCCATGTGATTATGAGGCAGGGCCATATTTGAAAGCTACTAAATGTCAGTCAGAAAGATATTTTGCTCTTCTTCCCTTTGAGTCCCCCTTTATTGTGCTGTGTGTGTGTAAAAGGTCCTAGAGGCCCTCTTGTGAGCATTATCATAGTTGGGAATTATAGGCACCCACAGCTACTTAAATGAATGGTTTCTGATTGGGGACTGTCCATGAGGGATCAAGTGATGGCCCAGTGTGCTTCCAACCACACTCAGGACATATGAGGCTTATATTAGAGGCCAGTTTTATTTCTCTTTGGAGCTTCATTTTCATGTTGAAGAATTAGATGTGAATTACTTTTGAGTTAGACCTATTTCATTTTTATTCAAGTGGGTAATTGTCTGTATCCTGACTGATCCTGTCCATCCCTGGATGTCAGGCCCTCTTGAACCCCATTTCAGGATTATTCATGCTGCAAATGTGTGTGTTTCATAGATAATCAAGGCCACATTTTGGATATAGACAAGGTGGGGCCACCAGAAAAATTCTCTGGGCAAGAAGGTGAGCACACACAGTTTCAACAGGCAGGATCATGGTGAGATCATCACAATCACCCTGGGATGTGCCTCTGTCCCACTGTATGGCATCTTCTTAGGATGTTTCAGAAAGTGACTGTTTTCTTTGTCTGTGAAGAGACTGAAGAGAAGGAATGTTTGTTCCACTTAGAATAAATGTGATGAGACCTCGCAAGAGGGTACATCTCTCTGGTGTGCTCCATGGGCATGCCTGAAGTCTAGGCCCTGTTTGGGAGTCTGGTGGATGCAAGTTCTGTGTCAGTTTCACTTGAGCATTTCTCTGACCCTTCTCTAGCCCTTTCAACCTCAGCTTTATTTCCCATCCCAGTTCTGTGCCTGTTCCAGTTTTCCTCCTTTTCTACTGATGGACACTCCCCTTTCATCACTTGTTCTGATCTCTCCCTGACCAGGTTTCTGTGCACACCTATATGCTGTGCACACACCCTGGTAGCCTGGTAACCCATACAGTGGTATAGGATCCCTCTCTTCAAAGGACCCACACTTGGTTTAATGCTCTACTCTTGCCATCTTGAAATGTCTAATAATCTTTCAACAAGGGACCTTGCATTTTCCTCTTCTTCTTTTTTTAATATTTATTTTTTAGAGCCGGGCACGGTGGTGCATGCCTATAATCCCAGCACTTTGGGAGGCTGACACAGGAGAATCACAAATTCAAAGCCAGCCTCAGCAATGGCGAGGTGCTAAGTAACTCAATGAGACCCTATCTCTAAGTAAAAAACACAAAATAGGGCTGGGGATGTGGCTCAGTGGTCAGGTATCCCTGAGTTCAATCCCTGGTACCAAAAGAAAAAAATTTTTTTAAATTTTTTAGTTGTAGGTTGACACAATATCTTTATTTCATTTCTGTGTGGTGCTGAGGATCAAACCCAGTGCCTCATGCATGCTAGGTGAGCACTCTACCACTGAGCCACAACCACAGCCCTCTTGCATTATCATATTGCACTTGGGCCTGAAAATGATGCAGCCAGTACTCAGTGTCAGGGATGGAGAAGGACAGCCCTGGACTTCATCAAGCAGCATTCCCCAGCACTCCCAGCCTGGCCTGGCTGCTCTCCTAAGGTCAGCTCCTCTGCTTCTTTTCTACCCAGACACTTACTTAGCTTTGGTTAGCTAAAATATGACCTTTGACACTTGGCAGATTGCCCATATTGCTGTCATTCTGACCTGAAATGTTTGGTTTCTGCAAATGCAATCATTTCCATTTCTGTGATCCACTACACCCCTCCCAGGCCCCTCCCCCATGATTTACAGAGTAGCAGCTGCTGCTGTCCCTCTGCACACAGACAACTGACTCGCCTGCTGATTGTGAACATCCCAGTAATCCAAGTGCTAATGGTATTTATTCAGTCCAGCCAGCTTAGCCCTGAACAAGGTTTATTCTCATTTATCAAGTCAGAGACGAGCTACATCCTTAATATCCTTCTGTTGACTTTGAGTACACCAGTATCATTGATGTCGCTGAGGCAAGCCAGGCCCCTGCCTGTTTAACTCACTCAGCTCCTCACTGTCAGGACACCTACCTTCCAGCCACAGCATTGGCCCTTTCCAGGCATGAGACAAAGCTTTAGTCCAGAGCCCAAGGGCTGAAAAGTTATGTGCTTCAGGTATCCAGATTGAATAAAACTGTGTTCTCAAGGATATGGTCAGGCCTCTTTGTGTAGCAAACTCACTATAATTACAGACTTTTGGCCTCAGCACATGCTAGCATTTTGGCATTCATTAGCTATTCTAGGATAACATAGGATAGTTAGTTCTGCCTCTCAGGTGAGAAAATTAAGTCAGGGTACTTGCCCAAAGTCGTCAGCCATTGTTCTCAGAATTCCCACCTAGGATCTTCCAGGCCATGGCCTTTGTACATCTTTGGATCTTACTCTGAGCTATTTTTGGCATCTCCCCCAAAGCACACAGCTGGGAACATTGAGAGTCCAGGGTTGAATGGTCTAGAAAGAGAGGCCCTGTTTCTGGGAACAGGGTGGTGTCTGCCCTAGGAGCAGTCTGTACAGGAAGCATCCAGCTCTGCTGTGCCTGCCTGGATGGACTGAGGGCCATCTCAAAATTCAGGCCTGGTCTTTCCCATCTTCCCTCTGCTCTTTCCTCAGCTCTTCAACTGGGCAGCACTAAAAGCCTGTTCCAGAAGTGTGCTTTATGAAACCCCTGAGACTCTGAGCAACCCAGGGTAAGACTCATTTAGTGTAGACACCTCCTTTAAGCTGATTATGTGAAAAGGACAGGCATGGCACAGGCACAGGCTGCCAAGGCTGCACCCTGCCCAGGCCCACCTTTGATCCATAGTCCTGCATACCTACCCAGGCCCTTTAGAATTCTGTCACAGGTGAAAATGTGGATTTGTTACTTGTAAAATTGATTTCAGCAACTCACAAGAGGTCTTCAGTCTTTCTCTTTCTCTGGTTCATTATTTTATTTTCTTTTATTTTTTGGAGATTGAACCCAGGGATGCTTAACCACTGAGCCACATCCTCAGCTCTTTTTTATATTTTATTTAGAGACAGGGTCTCGCTGAGTTACTGAGGCTGGCTTTGCACTTGCAACCCTCCTGCCTCAGCCTCCTGAGCGGCTGGGATTACGTGCAAGGGCCACCATGCCCAGTTCCCTTTCTCTGGGTTACATCCCCTGTGTTCAAAATCCATCCTCTCCTATTCTAAATGGACTGTCTCCCTGGGGAGAGTTGAGTCTGCCTGAGGGAGGGTGGGCTGTTGTTGGCATGGCTGCAGGTAGCTCTTGGATGTGTGTCAGCCTACCTTCCTGAAGCAAGGAACTTTTCTCTCTGTTGTGGTTCCAGAGTACAAAAAGGAAAGGCTCTGGTTGCTTAACCCCAGGTGATCAACTCAGGCCATGGTGACCGTGCTATGACAGGCTTTGCTGGCCATCTGGAGAGGCTTTGTTTCCACTGCTCTGTGGCTCATGGAGATGGGGTTGCTTGGAGGTGCTCCTTAGGGTGATGTGCTGTTGAGCCCCATAGCCTCCTTTCTTTGGAAGCCAGCGTTTGACGTTTGTGTGAATTTTGCAGTGTGGTTGTCTTCTCTGCTAGACCCTGCCTGTCGTGGATGAGCGTTCCTTAGGCACATGATGGCAGAGACAGCCCTAATTAGCTCACACATTTGATGAAGCAGCTGCCTTTCTCAATTTGAGGGAGCAGGGGACAGGGGAGAGGCTGTGCTGCCAGGCCCCTGCATTGGGCTGCCTGCCTATTTTGAGAGGAGCTGTCAGCTTTCCTTCCCTAGGGACCCTAGTCCACCTCCAAGCAGCTCCTCAGGCACAAGGGTATGGTTGCTATGGGACAGGCCAGCACCCCCACACATCCTTTCTGTTGAGAGGATGTCAAGAATGCAGAAGGGAGAGGAACTACCTGTTTTACAGCAGGAAAACTGTGGCCCCCTGTGGTAAGTCTTCTTTGGGCCTTTAAGCTGAGGAGGAACAGAAGGGGCAGGCCCCTCATCACTTGATTTGACCAGCTTTTGGGAGCACTTGCTATATGCTGGGCCATCTCTTTTTATCTGCCTCCCCTTTCTTCTGGGTTTGGGACCCAGAGCCACCTCCCTCAGGTTTTTCTTTGCTTCCCTCCATTCTGTCACACTGTGCAGGATGCTTTGAGGGCTTCCTGGATAGGAGGATTGGGGCTCAGGAGGAACAGATGCTTTGGGGTTCCAGGGGGGCCTGTGAATGTATGGCAGCTGGAGACTTAAGGAGACATTGGTAAACTTTGATACCATTTTGGACTATCTGGCTGGGTGTGACTGTCCCATCTGAACTGAGCCCTAGCCTTCCCTGTGATGCTGGCCTCAGGCTTTTTGTAGGTCTGCTCTTTCTCTCCTCTGAGGCCTCATCAGTGGTGCATTAAATTGGAAAGCCTTGACCTCCCCTGAGGGCCTGACCATACAGGTCTCTGTGCTTGGCGCTTAATCTTTAACTGATCATTAGTGTGATCTTGGAAAGCAAGGGGCCAGCAAAAGGGCAGGTTGCTAGCATTCCTAGCCCTGTCCTCTGCCTGGTACTCAAACTAATTGAGAGCCTCCTCTTCTTTTATCCAGGAGAGCTGGACCTGAAATGTGTGTTGTTTTTGTTGTTTTTGAGAAAGATTTTTTGTTTGGTTGGTTGGTTTTGTTTGTGGTGCTGGGGATTGAACCCAGGACCTCATGCACACTAGGCAAGCCTTCTTCCACTAAGCTACATCCCCAGCCCCATGAGACAGGGTCTTGATAAGTTGCCCAGGCTGGCCTTGAACTCAGTCCTCCTGTCTCAGCCTCCCAAGTAGCTGGGAGTACAGGGATGTGCCTGGCTGAAATATTCATTTAACTGCATCACTGTTTCTCATCTCCAGCTGGGTGGAGGAGGTACGGAGGCAATGCTGGGTTTTCTGTTTCGGTGTTGCCTTCCTGTTTGTCAGCGCATACATGGTTGTGTACGTGTGTTTATTCCTTCATTCCCTAGTGTTCAGGGCCCTGCAATGTGGCAGGCTCTGTGCTGAGCACGGAGTATCTGGGGACAGAGAAGGTCATACACAGTAGCTGCTCTTGTGCAGCCTAGAGGGAGGTACTGTTTAGTCCTGTATGAGGACCTGCTTTGGCATTCAGGGGCTCCCTGGAGCTCTTGCTTCCCACTTGCCTTCCTCCCACACACATTGTACATGCTGTCTAGTGCTGATAAGTGGCCCTGGCCTTGAGCCCCACGCCCAGAAGGAACAGACCCATTCATTATTGCCCCCCAGTGTGTGACATGCCTGGACCCAGGAGTGAAGGAGCATTCAACCCTCGCCTGGGAGCATCAGGGAGTGTTTTCTGCAGCGGGGACACTGCAGTAGAACCTTTGAATGGCTGATTCATTGTTGGAATGAGCTTACAGTAGTAGAAATGACTTACCTCCCAGATCACCCCAGCCCACTGGTGCTGAAGAGCAGCAGGTTAGCGTGAGGCCTTTAGCTCTGTCATCTCTGCCGTACGCTGTTGCACCCAGGTGGGTCCACATCCGCTAGTGTTTGTTTCTCCAGCTGAGTTTTCTGGCTTGTCCCAAGTGGGAACCACCCCATGTGGTGCTTACTGGTACTGTGTCAGCTCCCTGGCATCTGGATCCCAAAGCTACGCAGAACAGTCACACTTTCCTGTGTTTCCTCCCCCAGCAACCCAAAGGTCCAAGTGGAAGCTGTTGAAGGAGGAGCCCTGCAGAAGCTACTGGTCATCCTGGCCACAGAGCAGCCGCTCACTGCCAAGAAGAAGGTAAATTTCTGCCCCTCCCTCCAGCCTAGCACACCTGGGGCCTGAAAGGAAAGGCTCCCTTTGCAGTACTTGCCATCCTTGGGGCCTGAGCTTCATCAAGAGGTTGTATAGAGAAGCCACACTCAACTAAAACAGATGGCAGTGTGTTGAGCTGTCTGGAGGCTTGGGTGTAGCTCCTGCATGGTGGCTTTGGGCCCCATCCCCAGCTCCCTGCTCTGGGCTTCCATTTACCCACCGTTTGTCTGCTTGGTGATATAAAATGTATCTGAGGTCCCTCTTGGCGCTCAGTACTGAGTTCTGGTGTTAGTTGGACCCAAGGAGATTGGGGAGTCAGGAAGAATGGGAGTGGGGCTGGGTCATCAGGTCATCCCCCGCTGCCTTTTCTGGGCCTTGGGGTAGATCCAGCTCTGTGGGACCCCTCACGTGTCCTGGACTTGTGCCTCCTAGGTCCTGTTTGCACTGTGCTCCCTGTTGCGCCACTTCCCCTACGCCCAACAGCAGTTCCTGAAGCTGGGGGGACTGCAAGTCCTCAGGGACCTGGTGCAAGAGAAAAGTACGGAGGTGCTGGCCGTGCGTGTGGTCACCCTACTTTATGACCTGGTCACTGAGAAGGTGAGTGCCCGGGCCTGCCTTGCCTGCCCCTCACTTTGCTTTGTGTTTCCCTCTGACCATTCAACCCAGGTCCCCTCTCCAATTTTTTTCTGTCCATCTGTCTGTCCAGATGGATGGATGGATGGGAGGAAGGAAGAAAGAAATGTGGGACATCTGTGAGGATGTCCTGTGGGGTATTGGCACCTCAGCTGAAACTTGAGGGCAGGTGAGAAGGGGTCCTGGCAGTGGTCAAGACCAAGTATGCAGGCAGGGGCAGCACGACCGAAGGCCAGAAATAGCCAGGGGGCTGGGGTTGTATCTCAGAGGTAGAGCCCTTGCCTAGCATGGGTGAGGCCCTGAGTTCGATTCTCAGCACCACATAAAAACAAATAAATAAAATAAAGGTTAAATTCTTTAAATTAAGAAAAGAAAAAGAAATAGCCAGGGTCATATCATGCCCTTCATGGAATGTATAACATAAGACAAAGTTTGCGAGGAGCAAGTGGGATGAAAGAGCTGAGCCTGGGATTTGTTGCAGCAGCCAGGAGGCCAAGGAGCCAGGGGTAGGAATAGTGCTGTCTCTTATAATTCTAGAAAGCTAGAGATGCCTCCTCTAGGAGCTTGGCTTTGGGCAGAGGCTCTGTGACTGTCCTTGAGAGCCTCAGGGGCCCCTAGTGTCTTACCACCTGGGAGGACACTTAGTGCCCAGCTCATATTGTTCTTTGCAAGTCTGAGAAGCATCTTAACTGAGGAGAAGAGAGGAACAGCCAGGCCTGGACTCTTGATTCAGCTGCTGCAGAGAGCACCAGCAGGGTGTCCTTGTTGGCCTCTTGACTGGGCAACCCTGGACCTACTGTTGAGTGTTGGAGGCTGGGTCCATCCCCTTCCCCCTGGCCCTCACTCTGCTGTTTTTTTTAAATATATATATTTTTAGTTGAAGGTGGACACAATACCTTTATTTTATTTTTATGTGGTGCTGAGGTTCAAACCCAGTGCCTAACGCATGCTAGGCGAGCGCTCTACCACTGAGCCACAACCCCAGCCCTCACCCTGCTCTTCTTTCTACCTGTCTTCTCCCCAGGCAGAGGATCAAGCTATCTGTCATGCCTCTGTCAGCCTTGTCTTTCTGAGTGTCTCATCTCTCAATCTGTTTCTCTTTCTCAATCCAAGCTGCAAAAATTCAGTTTCTCAGAACAGCAGGCAGCCATGGTGCTCAAGACCAATTAATAAGTCCTGGGCACAGTTGGCCATCCCAAGAATGGCCAGTGAGCCTGGAAGAGGACATGTGCATTGGTGTTTCCTGGGAGAAACTCATCTCTTTGCTCTGGTGCCTCAGGGGTGTGTCTCTGTTCTCCCTACCCCTGGTGTCCCAGGAACGGTACTCCTGGTCAGTCTCAGCAAGGCTGTCCTAAGTCCCCTGGAACCTGCCCATGGGACTTTGGGGTAGAAGGGTGATCAGGGAAGGAGGGCCATGGCATCTTTCTGCAAACAGTATGGATAGGGCTGTCCTCCCCCAGGCAAGGACAGTGGAGTGTCAGGCAGAGGGAGATATATATATATATATATATATATATATATATATATATATATATATATTTTTTTTTTTGTACCGGGGATTGAACTCAGGGATATTTGACCACTGATCCACATCCCCAGCCCTATTTTGTGTTTTATGTAGAGACAGGGCCTCACCAAGTTGCTTGGTGCCTCGCCATTGCTGAGGCTGGCTTTGAACTCATGATTCTCCTGTCTCAGCCTCCCTAAGTGCTGGGATTACAGGCTTGTGCCACCGCGCCTGACTCAGAGGGATTTTGAGGTGACGTGGGTAGGCTTCTTTCTTGAGATTTGTAAGGAACAATGAAGAGCTAGCTGTTAGCTGCCTGCAGGGCTGCTGTGTACCACAGGCATCAGTTGGAGGGACAGCACAGTTGAACTAAGGAATTCCATGGGGAGTGTGGACCACCTCTTCTGGGGTCAGCCAGACCCCCTGCTTTTCCTCCTTGGCTTATGGAGAGTCTCTTCCAAGTAACTGCACCCTGGTGTCTGGGCTCTTGCAGAGGTGGGCACTTGCTTGGGGTATTGAGCCTTTGTCCTCTGAAGTGTGCATGGATCTGACCCGGGCTGCAAATCCTTTCATAGTGTTTACTAGGTGTCTGTCCTGCCCAGTGCTGGGCCAGGTGCTGGGGGAATAGTCCTTAGCCCCTGTCCTCCCAGCACTTGCAGACAGATGTTTGTGAGAGAATCTTCACAGAGCATGTAAGCCAAGAAGCCTATGGTCAAGGGAGGCAGATGCAGTGGCAGTGAGCTCTGAGGGTTGAGAAGAGCTCCCTGGAATTGGGGTTGTGTGTCAACACACCCTGACATGGGAGCTGCAGCTACAAAGGTCCTGGGAGGCAGGAATAGTGTGGCAGGTGCTGGAGTGAGGGGCATAGGCCAAGCCCAGGCAGTGCTTGCTGTCCTAGGGAAGGGGTTTAGAAAAATGTCAGATTGTGAAGGGCTTGGGGCTGGCAGCCATGAGAGGACTGGAGGAGGCAGGTTGGGAGCAGGAGGAGGGGCTGCAGACATTCAGCAAGGAACAGGATGTGTGGAGGCAGAGGGGAGGATTGGGTTGTGTTTGGGAGGTAAAGGACTTTTGCGGGTAGGGTAGAAAGGTACCAGAGTCTCTCTCAGTCTTTCCTGTCTCTCCTGCTCCTCTCTGTTCCTTTCCAGCCCCTGGTAGCCCATGGCTTTGTGCTACCATTGGCATCATCAGGTGGTCCACCACAGTCCCTGGTCTTTGCCTGGGTGTCCCTCTTACCTGCCAGTCCCCCCTACTCTCTCTTTCCCCTTGGGTCAGAACAGGGTTTCCTGCTTCTTTCTCACAGGTACATTTAGTGCAACTAAAGAGAAGCCTGCCTAGCCTCCCCTGGTATTTGAAATAAGCTGAGTACTTGGCTGGCAACCTGGAAGGCTTGGTTCCCACCATATTCTGCTGGTAGAGCCAAGTTCTCACAATTACAGACACAGGCTGAGCATGTGACTCCCTGCCCAAACTTTCCCCAACTCCCCCATCCCTCAACGTAGAGGCCACCATCCTTAGAGGGACATCCAGGGCTCTGTGTTCTGGGCCCCAGTGTGTCCCTTGGGACCCTGTTCCTCTGTGACCAGTACCATGTGCCATTCTTAAAACATGAGGTTTGTCACAGTCCTTCTGTGTGGACTGGCCCTTCATTCTGTCCCCTCGGACAACTCCTACTTACCCAGGGATCAGAGCAATTACATCCTCTTCTGTCCCCCAAGCCCTGACAGCAGCAGTCACTACCTCAAGCACCAGTAGGGGGATAATGGCGACCAATGACAATGCTGATAGAGCCAATATTTGGTGTCATTGTACTTGATATGGAAGCTACAGTTGAATGTGCTGGGCACTGGCAGCACTCTCATTAGTGCACTAGAGTGAGACTCTAGTGACTCCACTTGAGAGATGATGGCCTTGGGTCTCACAGAGGCTAAGTGCCAGCCTGTACTCATCCAGCTAGTCATTAGTGGAGCAGGATTTGAATCCAGCCTGTCTGCCCCTGCACTGCACCATTAGAGTAAACTCATCATGCTATTTAGGAATTACTTTTCTGCTAAAACCTGGGAGCTAGGACCATGTCTCCATCTTGATTTCCCCAGCACCTGGCATAGTGCACAAGAGATATGATAAGTGGATGAATGGGTGGATGGACAGACAGAGGGACACATGGATAGATGGAGGAGCCGGGAATCCAGTTGACCTCCTAGGAAATCCTTGAAGGCCAAAGGCACATAGACAGCAGATGGGCCTCATGGCTTACCTCAGGCCTTGGCACCTGATGGGCAGAGACAGTCTGGGACAAGCTGATTGCTCTCTATATTCTCTCCTTGCCACCCTACCCTATATGGTGCCTGGCTGTGTGGATGGCAGATGTTTGCAGAGGAGGAGGCTGAGCTGACCCGGGACACATCCCCAGAGAAGCTGCATCAGTACCGCCAGGTGCATCTCCTGCCAGGCCTGCGGGAACAGGGCTGGTGTGAGATCACAGCCCACCTCCTGGCACTGCCAGAGCATGATGCCCGTGAAAAAGTGCTACAGACGCTGGGAGCCCTCCTGGCCACCTGTCGGGACCTCTATCATCAGGACCCCCAGCTCAGCAGGACACTGACTAGTCTGCAGGCTGAGTACCAGGCACTGGCCGCCCTGGAGCTCCAAGAAGGGGAGGACGAGGGATACTTTCGAGAACTGCTGGCCTCCATCAACAGCCTGCTGAAGGAGCTGAGATGAGGCTCTGGTCCTGACGCCAGGACTAGACTGGGATGCTGCTAGTGAGGCTGAGGGCTACCAGCTTGGGTAGATTCTTCAGGGGACATGAGGCAGAAGGAAAGATTTCCCTATTGGAGTATGAACTTCACCTGGGCAGGGCTGGCTTGGCCATTAAATGAAGACGTGAAGGCTGTGGTCTGTCTCCTGCGTTTCTGTGTAGACTGGGCTCAGCTTGTGGCTGGATTCTATACCTTGGAGGCCCCAAGAGTAAATGAGTCTTGGGTGATGGGCCCCTGGTGACATGTTGGATGGTCCACTAAGAGGCTCCATAGGAAGGGTTTGGGCTCAGAAGTTAGAAAACTCTGATTCTTTACCACGCGGTAGCTCTGTAACCTTGGGAAGTCACTTAGCCTCTTTGAACTTATTTCCTCACCTGTCAAGAAAGAATTTCATTACAGGAGAGAGAATGTGCACAAAGCACTGCACCAGTGCCTGGCACCCAGGCTTGCCTTGTCCTCACCCCAGCAATGAGGGAAGGTCTGGGGGATCATACCTCACTGACCTCTCTACCTAAGCCCAAGAAACAGCTTTAAGGCTACTGGCACTGGTGAAACCCTAGGGCATCTCCACACAAGATGCTGTGTCAGCCAGGCAGTAGATGGGCTAGGCAGCTGCTGGAGCCATTGGTGCTGGGGTATGGGTGGTGGAAGGACACTGTGGGTTGATGGCTGGATTCTGGAGATCCTTGGGTAGAGGTCTCACTCTGGGAAGAGAGCAATCTCACTACAGCTAGCAGTGGGAACCCAAGAAAGCCAGGCCTGCCACCCATCTGTCTGTGCCCTTGTCCTTCCTCTGTGTTCCGGCAGGAGCCAAGCCAGCCTGAGGAGGAAGCAGGGACAGCTGAGCCTGGCAAATCAGTGCCAGCCCCCACCCCAGCAAGGCTGAGCGCCAGGCTGGGAGCTGCTGCATGTTGCCATGACAACCCCAGCTCTGGGCTTTCCTGATTTGGATTCTGATGCGTTTGTTTTTCAGCCTTTCCCAAAGCACCAGAGGCTCACTCCTGCTGGCTCAGGCAGCCCCTCCTGGCCTGCAGGAGGTGAAGTCAGGAAGGCCAGTGCAGGCCATACCTCTCCTCTCCCTGACATCAGTCCTAACTTGTAGAAATCTTAGTTTCACTAAACTGAGAGGAAACTGAGGCCCAGAGAAACATGGGGTAAGTGGGTAGCCTCATTCCCTGTAGTCCCTTTCCTAGCTCTTCTCTGCTCATCTCTTGCCCACCTTCCACTATGCCCAGAAAGTGTGGAGAAGAGCTGTGCAGATCTGCTTCCAGGGGAGTAGGAGGGAGCAGGAGTCCAGGTTAACTTTTTGGAGGGGCAGTTTCCCCAAGTGGGATGCCTCTAGGCTCGGGCATAATGGGCAACAGTCTTGCAGTCTGCCAACTGTTGGGTACCACTGCCTTTCAGCCTTTAAAGCCCCTCCCAGCCTTGGAGGTGTATTTTACAGAGGAAGAAATAGTGGCTTGGGAGGCTAAATGATCTGCCTGAGATCACACAGCTCGAGTGCAGAGCTGGGACGTGCTGCGCCAACTATGCTGCAGAAGGCTCTTGTGCAGCTCAGGGGACAGTATTCAAATTGACAGGCTGCAGAAACAAGCCCAGAAGAAATGGCATAGCTGCTGTGGCCACACAGAGTGGGGCACAGTTCAGAAAGGTCGTGCTGGGTCCTGGCCAAGGCCAAGGTCAGACACTCTGAAGATGATGTCAGCAGGCTCTGGGGTGGAACTGAGAGTGGGCAAGGTGGGCTGGGGGATGAGGCTGCCCAGGCACACAGCACTGGGAGAGGGAAGGCTTGAGGTTGATGCCAGACATGAGCCTCGTCCATGCCTTTCCTTGCAGAGGTGAGCACTGAGATGTGGAGCAGATGCAGGCCTTGAACGAGGACTGGCAAGAATGTAAGAGCTGTGTGAGGCCCCCAGGGTGGTGGCAGGACAAGGCTGGGGCTGGAGGTCCCCAGAGCCCACAAGACCTCTACAACCACCAGAGGCTGATCTGGGGCATAAAAAGGGGTTCCTATGAAAGTAATGCCACTAGTACAGGTCTAATTGAGGTCTCGGTGTCCCCTCTGCCTTCATATATGTTCACAAAATAGCATATCTGTCAGCCAAGGGAGACTTCAGGCTATGAGCTCCTGGAGGATTCCTGGAACAGAGAAAGAGCACCTGGGAGCAGCAGTGAGGAGACTGGACCTGTGCCAGGTCACTGAGCTGCAGGCTTGGCGGGGCACTTCTTCACTCTCTTACCTCAACACGTCCTCAGACAGGACTTCAGGGAGGGTGAAGGTCAACCGTCTGTAGCCTGTCAGGTCTCACTGGGTCCTGAGCCTTCCAGGGAGTTGGGCAGCAGGTGATCCAGGGTTCTGGCTTAGGTTCCTTGGGGGTGATTCTGATCCCACCATCCAGTTCATTGTTTATTGTCACCTGCAGGTCTGGAGGGAGCCCTTTCTGTGCCTTCCCTTTGGGTACCATCTTGGGAACTGTGGCCAAGGCATGCAGCATGGGCCTGAAGTTAAGCAAGGAATGGTAATGGGGGCTGCAACCACCAGAATTTGGTCATGTGACTTCTTCCTGCCTGGGTCTTATCTTCTCACCTCTGTCACATGGTAGGGCCCCAGGACTCTTGGGCCTTATGTCTAGGAGTAGATTATTATACCCTGATTGTTGGTGCCTTGCTCCTGGGCTGGGCTGAACCAGGCCCTCTGGGAGGTTGAAAGGGATGGAGAGTGGGGTGGTAGGTGAAGGTCCCCACTCTGTCCCTCAGCAGTCTCCATGTTTACTAACTCACTGTTCGTTCAACCTTTCATTCAGATTCTGTCAATTAAGCATTAGTATATATTGGGCCTCAGGATTCTGACTGAGATCAATAAGTCACAGGTCCTGCTGTTGGGGAGCTAGGGTCGGGGGGTCCAGTGTCATGACCTGTGTCATGGTGAAGCTGAGGAAGCCATGGACCTAGTGGAGGAGGTTGGGGGAAGCCTCCCCGAGCTGATAAACTAAGACCTGAGGATGCTTGAAGGACAAATCTGGTAGGTAAGGAGGGGATTTCAGCCCCAGAAGATGCAGGAGGGCCTGAGGGGAGAGTGTGGTCCATTCAAGGAACCCATGCCGTAATTATTGCTGGAGGAAGTGGTATGGTTAAGGGGCATGTGGCCCAAGGTGGAGCCACATGGGTCAGTGGTGACCATGTCCTCCAGCACCCTGTCAGCCTTGCCAGAGGTGTGCCCTCATCCTGACAGCATGAGGAAGTGGGGTGGGGGGGCTCTAGGCATCCCCTGGTTGCTGCTGCTTTATCCATTCCTTCCATACATGATGGAGGACTGCTCCAGGCCAGGCCCTGATCTGAGCTGTGACAAGCGAGCGTTCAGTGGGTCTAGGTGAATGCCAGAGCACTAAAGGTCAGCAAAGCACCATGAAGGGACAAGGGTGCCAGGAAAGGCCTCTGTAGAATTGCTGTGTGAACAGGAAATGCAGCAGGAAACCATGGGGGAACCTAGGCAAGTGCTTTTTTGACCAAGGATGAAGCCAAGGCAAGGTCCTCAGGCTGGAATGTGGCTGGGATGTTTCAAGAAAAGCAGTGAATCTGCAGGAGGAGGAAGAGTGGGCAAGGAAGAGCAGGCTCACAGGCTGTGGGAAGGAATTTTGGGACAGAGGAGAGACCTGCTGGGATCGGATCCCTCTTGTCAAATGGTGACAGGAGATGATGGGGGCCAGGACAATGCCTGGAGGCCAGTGCAGAATCCAGGTGTGAGTCAGTTTGGTGGGTGCCAGGGTGGTGAAAGAGGAGGTGAGGAGCAGACCTCAGCTGCAAGCCTGGTTCCAGGTAGAGCTGAGGGGATCCCTAGCTGGATGTGGCATGTGAGTAAAGAGGCATCAAGGATACAGCTTCACTTTGGGCTTAAGTGGAAGGTGGGTGAAGGTGTGAGTAACAAAAGTGGGGAAGGTGGAAGAAGAGAAAGGATTGGGCCTTTGTGTGGCATGGCTGGGCTATGTGTATATCCAGGTGTCCATAGGCCCTTCAAATGGGGATGTTGAACAGGCAAGCTAGGGCCAAAGTCTAGAGCCTTGCAAAGAGGTCCAGGGGAAGAGAAGGGCTCGATACCACATGTGAGAGAGTCCTGGGGGTCAGAGTGTAGCGAACAGGTTGTTAAATACAGCTATTGTTTAAAAAAAAAAAAACATATATATTAAAAGCTGGGCACAGTGGTGCACGCCTGTAGTCCAGCACTTTGGGAGGCTGAGACAGGAGAATTGCGAGTTCAAAGCCAGCCTCAGCAAGGGCAAGGCGCTAAGCAACTCAGTGAGACCCTGTCTCTACATAAAACACAAAACAGGGCTGGGGGTGTGGCTCAGTGGTCGAGTGCCCCTGAGTCCCTATAGCCCCATACACACACACACACATACCCATAATAAACTTAATAAATACATTTAATACATATAAACTTAATGATTAACAGATTTAAAAAGTAAAGGTAATTTTAAAAAACTAGTCAGAGAAGCAAATTAAACCCAATGAATGCAGAAGAAAAATAAATAATGAGCAGAAATCAATAAAATTGAAGATGGAAAAGCTAGAGAAAATCAATGACAATAAAAGATGGTTCTTTGAAAAGTGGGGGAAGACAAATTACCAATATCAGGGATGAAAGAGGGTATATCACTACGGACTCTGAGCATTAAAAGGATAAGTGAATATACTACAAACAACTCTAAATAAGTAAGTTGTAAAATCAGTTGACAACTTAGAGGAAATGATGGACCAACTCTTTGAAAAACAGTTTTTCACTGTATCAGTTTCTGTTGCTACACTAACAGATCGCCAAGAACCCAGTGCCTTAAAATGCCTAGACTGATTTTCTTACAGTTCTATAGGTTAGAAGTCTGCCACAGTTCTCATGGGGCAAAAACCAAGGTGTCACAGGGCTTCAGTTCTTTGTAGGCTCTGGGTAGGGTCCATTTCCTTTTCTTTTTCAGTTTCTTGTGAAAATTTCTTGCCTCGGAGACTTGACTTTACTGTCACCTTACAAAAGCAAGTCAAATTTTTCTTTTGGTGTCACTATGAACTTTTTTTTTTCCGGTACCAGATTGAACTTTACCACTGAGCCACATCCCCAGCCCTTTTTATTTTTTATTTTGAGACAGGGTCTCGTGAAGTTACTTAGGGCCTTGCTAATTTGCTGTAGCTGGCTTTGAACTTGGATCCTCCTGCCTCAGCCTCCTGAACCACTGAAATTGTAGGCATACACCACTGCATCCGGCTCATCTCCCTATCTTAAAACCAACTAGCAACCTCGATTCTATCTATATCTTTAGTCTGCTTTTGCCAGGTCACATAATATATCCACAGGTTCCAGGGATTAGGATGTGGACATCTTTAGGGGAGCTACTGTTCTGCCCACCCCAAACACAAACTGCTTAAACTCACTCAAGAACAGATAACCAGTAGAGTCCCCCATCAATTAGAGAAAGTGAATTCATAATGTCCAGACCAGATGTTTCACTAGCAAATTCTACCAAATAATATGGATTCCATATAGTCTCTTCCTTAAAGGAGAAGAAAACACTTCCAAAGTCATGACACTGGGCCAGCATCATGAATGTATTTTCCTGAAGTCCCTATAGCCTTAGCACAGAAATCCTCAACAAAATGTTAGTAAATCCAGTGCAACAATGTATAAAAGTTGTAAGCAAATGGAGTTTATCCTAAGAAAGTAAGATTAGTTCAGCTGAAGTCACCACATTCCCAGATTAAAGAAGGAAGGCCATTGGTATGAATATGGTATATATACACGATGGAGTATTACTCAGCCACAAAGAAGAATGGCATTTGCTGGTAAATAAATGGAACTGGAGACTATCATGCTCAGTGAAATAAGCCAGGCTTAGAAAGTTAAAATGTTAGCCGGGCGCGGTGGCGCAAGCCTATAATCCCAGCATTTAGGGAGGCTGAGACAGAAGAATTGCAAGTTCAAAGCCAGCCTCAGCAACAACGAGGCGCTAAGCAACTCAGTGAGACCCTGTCTCTAAATGAACACAAAATAGGGCTGGGGATGTGGCTCAGTGGTTGAGTGCCCGTGAGCTCAATCTCCAGTACCAAAAGAAAAAAAGAAAGTTAAAATGTCAAATGCTTTTCTCTAACATATGGAAGCTAGTCCAGAGTAAGGGAGGAATAAAGAGAGTGAAAGGAAAAAGTGAGTATTCCATCAAAATAGAAGAAAGATCTGTGGACTAGATGAAGGGAATCGAGAGGGAGTGAGAAGGGACTGGACAGGAAAGAACAGTGGAATTAATCTTTCTTAGCTTTTCTGTGTACCTTTATGAATACGCCACAGTGAGTCTCACCATCACGTATATCCACAAGACACTAACTAGAAAAAAATTAAAAATTAAAATGAATAACAGATCAGTAGAATAGAGGGCAGGGAGGAGAGAAGGGAAAGGAGATGTACTGGAGACTACATTAGAGCAAATTATATTCCAATCCTTACCTCAAAATGAATCCTAATATGTATAACTAGAAAGAGCCAATCAAAGGAAAAAGAAGGAGAAGAGCCACACAATCATCTCAAGAGATGCAGAAAAACTTTGACAGAGCCCAATATTCATTCATTTCAAATCCTCTCAGTAAATTAGGAATACAGGAGAACTTCCTTAACTTCCTGAAGGGAAACTACACAAAAACCTGCACCTAACATCAGGCTTAATGGTGAAAGACTGAATTCTTTCCCCTAGGATTGAGAACAAGGCAAGAGTGTTCAGTCTCACAACTTTTTTTCAATATTGTACTGAAAGTCCTGGATGGTGCCCGAAGGCAAGAAGATGAAATAAAAAGCGTAAAAGAAGAAATAAAACTCTATTCACAGATGACATATCAATGTGAAAATCTCATAGAATCTGCAAAAACATAGAGCTAGGGTTTAGCTAGGTCATAGGATACAAGGTATATACAAAAATCAATTCTATTTCTATATACTAGCAGTGAACAAGTGGAAATTAAAAACAGTACCAGGGGGCTGGGGCTGTAGCTCAGTGGTAGAGTGCTTGCCTAGTATGTGTGAGGCACCAGGTTCAAGCCTCAGCACCACATATAAATAATAAATGAATAAAATAAAAGTCTATCAACAACTAAAAAAATATTTTAAACAGTACTAGTTACAAGAGCATTGAAACAACAGTGAAATATTAGGATTTATGATGATACAATAGGTGCTAGATATTATGCTGCAAACAATAAATTACTGAGGAAAGAGACCAAAGATCTAAATAGAGGAGGAGATATATTGAGTTCATGGGTTGGAAGACGCCATATTGTTGAGATGTCATTTCCCACAAAATTGATCTATAGGTTGAATACAATTCCAATAGGAATTTTTTAGATGTCAAGAGTCTTAACTGAAACTTTACATGGAAACACAAAGTAACTAAAATAGTTAAAACAATTTTGAAAAAGAGGAACAAAGTTGGGGGACTTACACTAGCTGATTTTCAGACCACGAAACTAGTAATCAAGAGAATGAACCTGGTGCAGTGGTGTATACCTGTCATCCTAGCAACTTCAGAAGCTGTGGCAGGAGGATGACAAGTTTGAGGCCAGTCTCAGCAACAATGAGACATTGTTCCCAAATAAAAAGGACTGGGGATATAGCTCAGTTGTAAAGCACTCCTGGTTCGATCCCCAGTACCACAAAAAGAGAAAAGAATGCCATATGGCATTGGTCAAAGGATAGACCCATAGATCAATAAGTTACAATAGAAGTTAGAAATAGACCCACACAAATACACTAGTCTCCTTTTATCCACAGAAGATATGTTCCAAGACCCCCAATGGATACCTGAAACCACTGGTAGTACTAAACTCAAATCCTAGGTTTTTTGTTTTAACCAAGCACTTCTCATACACTGTGGTTGTAACTTGCAGTTTTGAAGTATGAACACAAATTTATTTTGACATATCCAAATTGCCAGCATCGCTATTCTTACACTTTGGGGCCATTATTAAGTAAGTGTTACTTGAACACAAGCACATGACAGTTGATCTGATGACCACAATGGCTACTAAATGACTAGCAGGCAGGTAGCATATACAATGTGGATACACTGGACAAAGGGATAATTCATGTTCTAGGCAGGATGGAGCTGGATGGTGCAAGATTTATCATGCTAATCAGAATGTCATACAGTTTAAAGTTTATGAAATGTTTGTTTCTGTAATTTTCCATTTAATATTTTTGGATCATGATGGACCAAGGGTAACTAAAATCAGAGAAAGCAAAACTACAGATAAGGAGAAACTACTGTGTAGTTAATTGGTATGTTTTTGTTTTCATGTCAATTGGTTTTTGATGCAAGTGCAAAAGCAATTCAGTGGAGAAAGGATTGTGTTTTCAATAAATAGTGCAGTTGGAGAGCTATATTTTTTAAAACGAGCCCTGACCTGTATACATTATGTCTTGTACAAAATTTAACTCAAAATCAAGCATAGACCTAAATATAAAATGATAAAATTCATAAGAAAACAGGAGAGAAATCTTTGAGACCTTGGTTCAGAGAGATCTCAGAACATCAAACTCATGATTCATAAAATAAAAATATTGATAAATTGGATTTAAAGTCAAAACTTTTATTCCATGAAAGAAATTGTTAAGAAAACAAAAAGCTTGTTACAACCAGGAAAACATTTCAAATCACATATTTGACAAAAGACATATATCCAGAGTATGTAAGGAACTCTTGAAGCTCATCAGTAAGAAAATACTTAGCCCAATAAAAACTAGGCAAAAGATTTGAAAAGACATTTCACCAGAACAGATACAGATGGCAAATAAGCACATATAAAGATGCCAAACCTTATTAGTTATTAAGGAAACACAAAATGAAGCCATAATGAGATGCTGCTATATATCTATTGAAATGGATAAAAAAAACCCAAGGGAACTAAGACTGTTGATACCACAAGAGGAGAAAGTGGAGCCACTGGACTCATTGCCTGCTGGAGGGTGCAGAGTGCATGGATCCCATAGAGAACAGCGTGCAAAGTTTCTTATAAACATATACTTAGCACAGAATATCGTAGTCTCATTGCTATGTATTTAGTTGAGATTAACAAAAATTTGTTTACACAAAACCCTGTATGCAAATGCTTATGTACCATTTGTATTTGCTAAAAAAAACTGGAGACAACTCAGGTGGCCTTCATCTGGGGAATGGATGAACAAACTATGGTACACCCTTATAAGGAATACTACTCAACAATAAAAAGAAATGAGCTGAGGCTGTACACCACGTTGCGCACACATTGCAGAAGCATCATGCTGATTGAAATGCAGTTTGTGCCAGACTCAAAAAGGCTGTAGGATTCTGTTTAACACTCTGGAAAAAGTAAAAATACAAGGAAAAGGTTTTGCCAGGACTTTGGTAGGGGATGTTTTTTTGTTTTTATTTTGGTACCAGGGATTGAAACCAGGGGCGCTTTACCACTGAGCCACATCCTCAGCCTTTTCTAAATATTTTATCTAGTGTCGGGGTCTCACTGAGTTGCTTAGGGCCTCACTAAGTTGCTGAGGCTGGCTTTGAACTCGCGATCCTCCTGCCTCAGCCTCCAGAGCTGCAGGAATTACAGTCATGCGCCACCATGCCAGGCTGGAAGGAGATGTTTTGATGACGCTGGGATAGCATAGCATAAGGGAATCTGTAAGGCAGCAACTTTTCGAATCTTGGTTGAGTGAGGGTTCCATGGCTGCATTTGTCAAAATTCATGGTCTTGTATACCAGAAAGAGTGGATTTTACTCAAATTCCAACCTAAATTTCAAAAGGTAATGAATCTGGAAAGCAAATCCTTTCCTAATGCCTACACATTACGATGATCTGTGCTCCGGAGGTGACCCAGCTACTGTCCAGGAGGTGGCTGCTGTAGTAACTCCCAGTCATGGCTTGAAATCCAATGTGGCACAGTATTTACACCATGGAAATGGGGACACGCTGCAGATCAACTTACCACTTTGTTCATAGTCTAGACTTAAGAAAATGATGAAAACGTTAACATGCCAGTTAAACTTAAAAGTATATTGTTTGTTGGGCTAGGGATATAGCTCAGTTGGTAGAGTGCTTGCCTTGCACACACAAGGCTCTGAGTTCTAATCCCCAGCACCACACACAAAAAATCCCCCCAAAAAAGAGTATATTGAGCTGGTCGCAGTGGCTCAAGCCTGTAATCCCAGCACTCAGGGATGCTGAGACAGGAGAATCGCGAGTTCAAAGTCAACCTCAGCAACTGGCGAAGTGCTAAGCAACTCAGTGAGACCCTGTCTCTAAGTAAAACACAAAATAGGGATGGGGATGTGGCTCAGTGGTTGAGTGCCCCTGAGTTCAATCTCCAATACAGAAAAAAAAAAAAAAAAAAAGACATAGGACAAGACTCGCAAGACCCAGAAATCCTGTAATCCCAGCACTTTGGGAGGCTGAGACAGGAGAATTGCGAGTTCAAAGCCAGCCTCAGCAACAGTGAGATGCTAAGCAATTCAGTGAGACCCTGTCTCTAAGTAAAACACAAAATAGGGCTGAGGATGTGGCTCAGTGGTTGAGTGCCCCTGAGTTCAATCTCCAGTACCAAAAAAAAAAAAGAGTATATTGTTTGTAGCAGTAACATTGTCAGTAGCACAAAAAATGGGGGGAATAATTTTATAGTTCACAACTGCTGATTCCACGAAGAAGTCACTCATTGACTAACAAGTACAATTTGACCATAAGGGTTTGTTGTGTCATCTTACTCCCTTCAGGTAAACAAAGATATCAAGCAACATTCATGTCGGAACTAGAGTCATTTGTCAGTGGGAGTCACAGGATGGCTATGGAAACAAGAGTGCTACAAAAATCAATGAAAGCCTTTACGAGAATCAGTCAGCTAGGCGGAGTTCAAAGTACATTGTTGTGTATTTTAATATTATTTTTAAATTGTGTGCTTTATTCCTTTATAGCAATCTAATCTATGACAAAGGAACGTATGTGTGTATATGCACATACATACATATACATGTGTATACACATACACACACACGCACACACGTCCTTTCCTGCCCCAGAGAGCCGCCTGTTAAAAATTGGCTAGCACACCACTGCTCGGGACCATTGGCCTGGAAGCTCACATGGCTGGACACAGAGATCCTGGTCCTGGACCACGTTAACACCAGAGATCACGAGGAGAATGAGCTGGACAGGGGGAGCAGAAGCAGTGAAGGGTGTGGAACCATGGAAACCCAGAGAAGGTGCCACAGGGACGGGGAAGTGGTCATCGTCATCTCATGCTAGTAAAGGACCTCTGGGGCTACAGCAGGGGTGGTCAGAAGCTGGGGCGTTAGAGGGACTGGGTATTGAATCTGGTGGTGGAATCTCCTGGGCCACTTGCCACTAGGCGACTTGGGCGAGCTGCTTCACCTTTCTCAGGCTACTTCAGCTGAGAGGGTGGGGGAGTGGTGGGAGCACTAGCACCTCACCAGTTATGGAGATGAAATGGGGTGATGTGGTGCAGCCAGACACTGGCTCTAGGGTGCCAGCACATGGCAGCTCCTCTCCTGAGAGGAGGTGGCCCTAGCCTGTGTGGAGGATGGGGCAGGTCGGGCTGGAGGCCGTGAGGAGGAGGGCTGCAGAGGTGAGGGGGCCTTTCAAGTATCTGCCTGGGGCCATGGGAGCCACCATAGGGCAGATGGTTAGCAGGGCGAGGGAGGAGCCTGCCTAAGGCAGCACAGGAGCTGCCAGCAAGGCGGGTGCTGGGGGCTCTGCATGAGGTCAGTGTGTGGGGAAAGCAAGTTTGAGGGGCCACAAGAGCAGTGTGACAGGCACCATGGGGTGGAAGGAGCTGGGACTTGGCTTTTGTCCCCAGGCCTCACTCTGGGAGGTGTCACAGAAGCTGAGAGCAGCAGCATGTAGGTTCTGTCCCAGAGCGAGTGTCTAAATGCAAAGGCCAGGCAGTCCCCTTAGTGAATAGCAAAGGGGCAGTACCCAGCACTTCTCCAGAGCAGGGTGGGACACGGTGTCTTCTCTTGTTCTGTCCAGGCTCTGCTGCTTTATGTCAGGAGGGTTTCAGGATTTCTGGGCTGGGCTGGAGCCTCAACTTAGGTTTTCTAGGTTTCTAGTACCTCCTTGGTTGCCAGTTAAATAGAGTGGTTTAAATCAATAAATGGTAACATCACTCAATGACTTATTTTTGGTGATGCTGAGGATTGAATCCAAGGCCTTGTGCATGAGAGGCAAGCACTCAACTCTATATCCCCGGCCCACTCTATGACTTTATGTCAAGCATGGCCGGGCCTTTTCTGGACACAGGGAAGGAACAGAGCCAATGCTGAGTTCTTGAAGGGAAAGACTCCTGCTTCCCAGGGAGGCAGGTGCTCTGATGGCCCCAGGAAGTGCTGCTGGGGCAGGGGAGGGAGCAGAGGCCAAGGGAGCAAGGGACAGTGGGGCTGCTGTGCTACAGAGATGACTAAGTGATCCATAAATTAATATTTATTAAAATATATTATAAACATATCAGCACATCAAACATAATAGTGCTTAGGAGGAAGCTTAATTTTAAAGGTTTGACTTTTTTTTTTTGGTACTGGAGATTGAACTCAGGGGCACTCAACCACTGAGCCGCATCCCCAGCCCTATTTTGTGTTTTATGTAGAGACAGGGTCTCACTGAGTTGCTTAGCGCCTCGCCCTTGCTGAGGCTGGCTTTGAACTCGTGATTCTCCTGTCTCAGCCTCCCTAAGTGCTGGGATTATAGGCATGCGCCACCACAACCAGCTGAAACAAAATTTGTAAATAATGCCATTAAGGTCAGGAGAGACTATAGCAATGGTGAGGCCTGGGGTATTCTTGTGACCCATATGGGTGGGTAGATGCAGCTCCATAATGGGCTCCCTGTGAGAGTCTGGGCACGCTAGGAAATGCCTCTAGAGAACAGTGTGAGTGCAAATGGTAGGGCCCCAGGGCTGGACACAAGAGTGGTCAGATTGGTAAGTGGGCAGCCAGACAGACCTTTGGCAGGGGCTTGAGGCACTCAGATAAGTGCAGCTGTCCAGGACTGAAGCCAATTCAGGAGCCTCTGCAGTGACCCCAGTGAGGGTTCAGGTCTTAGCCTCTGATGGAGGGCAGTGGCTGGGCTGAGAGCTGTGGGTTGACAGAGTGGCAACTGGGGTCTTGCCGGGATGGGATAGTGGACATTAGGTGAAACAGCTGGAGACAGACTGGATCTGGAGCTGAGGCCTGGGAGACAGTTTTGGAGTGTTGTCAAACTAGTGACAACAAAAGCCAATGAGAGGGCTGGGGTTATGGCTAAGTGGTAGAGCACTTGCCTAGCATGTGTGAGGCACTGGGTTTGATTCTCAGCACCACATATAAATAAGCAAAATAAAGGGCCATTGACAACTAAAAAGAAAAAGAAGATCCAATGAGAATGTCCCTGAGAATCAGCAGAGGGGACGCTGCTGGGAAAGAGCACTGAGCAACTATTTCTCTAGTGCTTTCCATGTGTGGGAAGTGTCCTGGGCCTTGGTGATTCAGTGATGAACAAAATAAAGATCACTGCCTACATAGAGTACACAACAGAAACAAATGGATATGTATGTAGAGTTCAAAGCCATTGAAAAGATGACAACATAAGGATGGCAGTCCTAACAAGGTAACTTTTTTTTTTTTAGTTGTAGATGGACACAATATCTTTTATTTTTATTTTTATGTGGTGCTGAGGATTGAACCCAGTGCCTCACGCACGCGAGGCAAGCGCTCTACCATTGAGCCACAATCCCAGCCCCACAAGGTAACTTTTTTTTTTGGTACCAAGGATTGAACTCAGGGGCACTCGACCACTGAGGCACATCCCCAGCCCTATTTTGTGTTTTATGTAGAGACAGGGTCTCACTGAGTTGCTAACGCCTCGCTGTTGGTGAGGCTGGCTTTGAACTCGCGATTCTCTTGTCTCAGCCTCCCTAAGTGCTGGGATTGCAGGCTTGCGCCACTGCACCCGGCTTTCTAACAAGGTAACTTTTAATGAAACAACTTTAAGGAAATGCTAAAGAATGCACAGGGCTCCCTAGGGAAGTACTTTCCAGGCTGAGGCAGGACACACTTGCTATGTTGAAGGAATGTCAGGGAGACCAGGGACTGAAACAGAAGGAAGAATGGTGAGAGAAGGCCAGAGTGGGCAGAGCCATAGCCATTACTGAAGACCTTGACCTTTACTGAGGGACAGAGAAGTCACTGGAAAATTTGGGCTCAGGGTGGGACATGAACTGGCTTCTTTTCCATGGGCTACTCAGGCTCCCTGGGTGAGGGAGGTTGCTGCTGGCTGGTAGCCCACCTCTTGGAATCACACCAGCATAGGTCTGTGACCAACAATGCAGCAGCAGTAATGGGGAATCACTTTCCAGATCGGGTCTTTAATCTGTGGCTTTCATTTGGCTGCTGCTTTCTCAGATCAGGGGAAGCCAGATGCCATGTTGTGAGCCATTCTTTGGAAGGTCCCACAAGGGAAGGATCTGCGGCCTCTGCCAACAGCACCAACTAACTTGGAAGTAGCTCTCCTCGCAGTCAAGCTGCTTGACATGTACCCTCAGCTGATGTCGTGATTGCCATGTCATGAGACCCTGAATGATGCCCACCCAGCTAGGTTGCTCCTGAATTCTCAACCTTCAGAAATTGTGAGACAATAACTTTGTTGCTTTAGCTGCTGAGTTTTGCAATCTGTTAAATAGTAATAACTGATAACATGATGATGCCTTAGGCCAGGAATAGTAAACAGAGGTGGTGACAAGTAGTGAGATCTTACATTTTAAGAAGATCACTATCTTCTGCTTTTTTGATATTTGGCCAGAGAAATGAGGTGACTAGTAGTGCCAGCTAGTGAGGTAGGGAAAACAGCAAGAAAGGCTTTGGGCATGAGTGGTGGAGAGCAGAGATGGCAGTGTGGTCCAGACTGGTCAAGCTTGAGATATTATTAGGCATCCAAGTGACAGTTTAGGAAACAGGAATAGAGGTTGAGATGAGGAGTAAGCATACACAAAGGAAGAGGCCCAGGTACAGACATGTCCTTTTAACACAGAAAAGCTGCTGGTGAAGACAGAAAACCAGAATGAGCCATCTGGAATTAGAAGCACTTTGTGCAAGCACTGGTCCCCTGACCACTCCTTGGGTGTGGTCAGTGGGCTTGTGGAGAAAAAGCCAGCTTGGCAGTGTGGGAGACAAGGCATGGTGGCAGAGCAGGCAAGATGACAGGTGACTGAAATGACAGAACTTACATAAAAGTGATAATGACCACAGCCATCTCTTTAGGGAGTTTTGACTAACCAAGAGGAGGATGCTTGTTGGGAAGAGATGGGGAGCTAAGGAGGGTTTTTATTTCTAAGGCACTTATTTTCATGGCATGGTTGCATGTTAAGAAAAATGCAGAAAAAAGAGAAAGAATCCAGTGTCTCTCCAAAGTCTTGATGTGAACCTTGAAGAATGTTCATGTGAATTCCTAAGATGGTGGTGCAGGTTGGGGTATTCAGCAGGACAAGCGTGTGACCCAGCATGAGCCCATGAGGCAATGCAGCCCTCCCTAGAGCTATGGACATAGCAACTGTCCTGGGAGAAGATGGGAAGGGCCCAGAGCATGGCAGATGCTATGACAAGTCCAACAGTGTTGTGGTGCTGGGGATTGGTACAGGGCCTCACACCCCCTAGGCAAGTATTCCACCACTGAGCTGCCCCAGTCCCCATGATTCTTCCTAAAGGCAGAGACAGTGACTTCAGCCTCTTATATCTGGTTTCATAGTGGACTTTATTGGGAAAAGTTAGTGTAAAAAACATTCAAATTCATAAAACTTAAATAAGACAGTAAAATTATACCTTGCAGCTATAGTAATCGCTATAGTAATCACAAATAAGGTAAAATCTAAATTATCGCCTAAGCAAACACTATTCTGTCAGGCTTCTGTTGCAAGCCCAAGGTGGAGAACATGGCAATTATTAGAAGTGAGCCCAACGATCACTTTGCATGTGAAGTTGGGGGGGAAAAGCACGTTCAAATTATGGCATCATAACATCCCAGCCTGAAAAAGCAACTTTATTAATGTTCTGCAGCAGAGTGTTTATTAGTAATTGTAACCATGCATTATAATTCTAATTTCATAAAGAATAATCAGGGTTTTTCTTTTTTCATGATATATGTTTTATCCCTTGGAAGACCTTTCTGGGACATTCCTCCTCCACGGTTGAGTCCACTCTTTGCTGAAAGAATGGATATTCCAATCTGATTGAGTGTTACTAACAAGTTAACGTGGGCTTGCTTTGGTTATGGAATTTTTATTTAAGCTTATAAAAAATATAGCTAGAAATATACTCCTGAATCTAAAAGCATTTTTTTGACCAACTTAAACATGTCCTGGCAAAAATTCACCACCTGGCTGGTTTCAAAATCTGCCTATATAAGTGTTCTCTACTTAGCAAATATACTTGAGTGAAGAACAGCAACTGATCTTTAAGAGCCCCCAGGGGTGGGGGCAGATGGCTAGGGCAGAATTAGATGCTGTCCATGGCTTTGAACTCGCTGAGGGCCTGCACAGGGTTCACATGCTTCTTCTGAGATGCCCGCTTAATCTTGGTCTGTGTCTCATCCTGCTTCTCTCTCTTCACCAAGGGCTTCTTCTCAGGTGCCTTCATCTTCCAGGACACAGCAGGAAGGTTGAGGGAAGCCATGCCCTGGGACTTTTGGTATTTGGTGGAGGCCACATAGGATGCCTTCACTGTCTGTACCACAGCATTCATCAAGTTCTTGGCTGCCTGGATCAGGGACATGGCACTGTCCACCTATAAGGCACAGATGGGACAGTAAGGAGTCATATCTGATGGGAGTGATCCTCTAGCACCAGAATCTGGGCAAGTCCCCCAGAGCACCGAATACTGGGCCAGCAACCCTGTTACTGATTGGATAGTAACAGCCATTTACAAGCTTGAACAGCCTTAAAATACCAATGTTTCAGATTCTCTGACAAAGAGGAGGGGGTGATAATAAGTACATAGGTCACCATCACCTCGCCTGCTTCCACCCCTTAAATTTTCATTCACAAAACAAACTGGAGGTGGATCGGCATCTATCTTTTTGACACTGAATGACTGAACAAGTACAAGCACAGAGGAGGAATCCAGTCAGGCCCCCATCTGACCAATATACCTATTCCCCCTCTGCTTTCATTCATGACACAGGCATCTCCTCTCTCATTTACAGAATATGCAGAATTGCTCCATAGAAGATAGGAGTAAATGGTGTCAATATGTTCAACATAATTTTTTTTTGGCTGTGTTGGGCCTTGCATGTGTTACACAAGCACTCTATCACTGTTGCTCGGGCTGGCCTCAAACTTTTGATCCTCCTGCCTCAGCTTCCTGAGTAGCTGGAAGTATAGCTGTGTCCCATTGTGCCTGGCTGAAATATTCCTTGTAAAGGAAATTCCATGGGATCAACAAAAGTTGTTGGGACTCAGCAAAACAAGGCGAGAAGGGCCCCAAATCAAGACCTAATTAACAGGAAAAAGAATAGCTACAACTCTGCACTTTTGAGATAGAAGGAAGCAGACTATGTCTACTTTGCAATTTCTGAAGAGGCTTAATTCTTCTCTGGGTGAAGAAAAGCAAAAAAGATAAAAATATTTTTTCCCAGTGAACGGCCAGCTCTCATAGTGGCTCCAGCTGTCACTAACCATGCCATGCTAAACACAGCTACAATTCTGCAAGGAGATGTGCATCTTGTGGCCTCCAGGGACCAAGACAGAACTTGGGAGTTTCTGCCTAGGCAGGTGAGGAGTGTATGTAGATAAGAGGCTACTTTGATTTTAGACACAGGTCAATACATTCCTGCTCCACCACCTTTTCTTACCACTAAACTAACACTTACCCCAGAGACGACAAGCTCTCCACCAAGGTTCTGGACCTCAGCCTTGACTTTGCTGCAGATGTTCAGCTGGTGGCAGTAGAGGGCGATGCGCTGCAGGTACGCTAGCAGGTCCTGCTTACAGGCCGAGTCTGGGCACTGAGGGGAGAAAAAACTCAGCAGGCTCAGTAGCACTGCAGGCCCAGTGACAGCACCCCAGGCCTAGTTCTGAAAGTTTCCTCCCCTCTTGCTGGAGCAAAGGGCAAGAGAGATGAATTACCCAGTTACCTGGGGTGGTCACATCCCTAGTCCGCTCTGCTAGGGATGGAGGCAAGTCACCTCATGGAGTCCTGATTGTGCTGCATAACATGGGACATAAAGACTTCCCAACCCCTCCTTTCACTATCTCCACAACTTGGGAGAAACCACCACTGCCAAGGGTTCAGTTTTTTAGTAGGGAGGAAGCCTGTGGCCCTACAAGGTGAGAAAAAGCCTCAGCCAGCAAGAGCCTGATTACAGAGAAAATGTGTTGAGCTACCAACACTACCCATTCAAACAAAGGGCTCTTCTGCCCTGAGGCACTTTACTTGCCCAGTTTTGGTGCAAACGTTAAACACCAGATGACAGAAGACATTCACGTTAGGCAAAGATGGAGGATGAATAAGTAAACCAAAGCAAGAAACCTTGACGAAATACAGGAAAAGGGTGGCCCTTCCCAGTTCCTGATACTGTTGAATCTCAGGTTGCTTTACCTAAAGAAGAAATCAACACACCTCTCAAGTATTTACAACACTTTCTTCCATTGAGGCTGGGGCCTCACTGTGAACAACAGAGAGTTATAAAATGAGGCTTGTAGTTCATCCTGGAGACTATTCTAAGAAGGCACGGAAGCATAGCCTTATTTGCGTTTTATGATGGCAATGTTGGTAGCTGCTTGCAGAATAGGGTAAAGAGAGGAAAGGGCAGGAAGGAGAGGCCATGGTGGTCAAGGTAGGTGGCATGGAGCTCTGGATAGAGCTGTTAATTTCAGACAGGAAAAACTTAGATGGTGTCAAGATACATATATGGTCACCAGAAGCAACAAGGCTTCTATTATTATGAAATAATAATATTGTATTTATTTATAAATACAATAATATATTTGTATTTCATGTTCTCAATCACCAGTTTCATCCCTGGTGGTGATGAAAACTGGTGGTTGAGAACATGAAATACAAAGGACATGAAAGTCTGTCCCCAGCTAGGCACAGTAGCCTTTCAAAATACTGCTGGCCAATGGGCTCCAGTTTTTTTGGTTTTGGTTTTTGGAAGTGAGAGGTAGGTCCTCATGCTGGGGATTCTTGCACACAGCTAGGCAAGCACTCTACCACTGAGTTACATTCCTAGCCCCTTTTTAAGGTCTAAGTTGCCCAAGCTGCCCTTGAATTTGTGATCCTCCTGCTTTAGTCTCCTGAATAGCTGGATTATACATGTGTACTACCCAACCCAGGTTCCTGATTTTCATATGAAATAAACTTTGAGAGAAGGCTGTAATACGTGTGTGTTAAGGATGGCAGAATCACCTTCTGCTCACACCTAAAGTTCTGAAGAAAAAACTGAGAGAAATAAGGCAGTAGCAGGGGTTCATTTTACATTAACTGAGATGAGCTCTAATGTATGACGCCTAGCTTCTCAGATTTGTCAAAGACAATACAGGAATTCAGAAATCCTTAGGAATTTACAGTGGGATTAGAATAGGTCAGAACAATTTTTAGATAATGTAAGAGTGCCATGGCCCAGGCGAATGATCACTAATGACCACCTCAGCAGTGGGCCGATCTAGACTCCCTGAGCTTGGGATAAGCCCAGGGAAGTTTGTCACTTACGTGATCTGCTATGGTTCGGCCAAGTTTATCCATCCTGGATCCTGCCTCAGCAATTTTCTTGGCAGCACTAATCACATCTGATGTATTCTTGAGTGGTCCTTTACCTCTGAAAAAAGAGAACAAGGATTCTTGTCCATGACACCCCTGTAGGTCAGAGATGAACAGAGAATAGAAGATGTCTACAGAGCATCCTGGCCTGTAGGGAAAAAAACTGTCCTCTCTCCTATCAACCTGCCAGGGTGGGGCACTGCTCACCGGGTAAAGTCAGTCATCTCCATCATAATCATACACATCTGCTTGGCCAGCACGATGATGTCGTTGCCACTGTCGTCCCATTTAGACACTTCAGCATCCAGCTTGCTCTTTTCTTCCTGGAAACTGGCCACCTGTTCCGCAATCTTTGCTTTTTGCTCCTGGGGAAGCTGAGCCATGATTGCCTACAATCAGAAGCACAGAAAGCTCTTACGTAAAGAGTATGAAGTTCTCACAGTGCATTAGCCAAAAATATTTCCAACAGGCAATGTATGACATAGGTAGGATAATGCTTTAATAGGTTTCATTTTGCCTGAAGGGCTATTTCTTCTCATTTTTTGCTAAAATTTATGGCAGCCTAAATTCCCAGGCCACTTTCAAATCCAAGTTCTAGTGTGGAGGGAAAGAGCATAAGAAGGTGAGAAGGCTAGTGTGGAACTTTCACAGTCACATCTGTGTAGGGACAGAAATTTTATCCTCTATCATAGATAAGACAGAAAATGAGCAGAGGGGTAAAGAATGTGTGGAGCTCTTTTTCCTGTGGGCTTTAAGTGGACATTTCAAAGTTTTCGAAGTATATCAGACGTAGTTTTAGAATGTAAATTTTGAAGAAGGCAGGCAGAGAATTTGCTAAGGAATATACATTCTAGCTACTTAAACCATGTTAAAGCAGCACCTGGAGCCCTCAATCCCACAGACCCAGGGCTAGGGCTCTGCCTCTTTGTCTCCTGAAGTGTTCATGTCTGAGCAGGACTTAAAGCAGGGACATGTTCACTGTTCAAGATGGATTTCCAAGTTTAAAAAAAAAAAAGTCTCCCTCCTTAGAAATATTTCTTGGTGTCCTTCCAAAAACAAATGCTATTGATTGAAGATTTAATGACGTGAAATCAATGACTGATTGGTTTTCTTGAATGTTATTTTTTTTTAAACCCATGAATAATTAAAATAGCTCATATCCATAGTATCAGTGACTGGGCAAAAGCAGCAATCTTCTCCAAATCTCACAATCCTTTTAATAAATGTTGCATGACTAGATCCTAGGCCTTTCCTGACCCAGGGATTTATCATAAACCAGAATCCTAGACCACAGCTGAGGCGGCGGCCCACGTTCCTGCCCTGTTTCCAGTTGAACAGCAGGTGTCATAACTTAGGTTAAGGTTAGTCCTACTGTTTGAGAAAAATACTCAGTGTTTTCCTGGAAGGGAAAGAGGCAAGGATTGAGAGGGACAGGAAAAGTCTGCAGAACAAGTTAAAATGCACCAAGGAGCACTTCCTTACCCGGGCACTTTGGCCAGCTATCAGCTGGTCATCTTCTGTCTGGACGCTTGTCCTGCTTCTGACATCGAAATCTTCTGTCTCAAAGTCAGAGTCATCCAGCTCCTCAGGGGTCTGCCACGAAGACAGAGACCATGAGTCAGACACAGCCCTGGGCCTGCAGCAACACTGAGTTTCTTGGCCAAAAGCATGGAAGCCTCAGAATTCTGGGATTTAAGGTGCAGGTTTCTGAACACTTAACAGGCAATTAAAATCATTCATCATTCTTGTATGTGTGGCCCTACATCAGCACTTCCTTAAAAAGGCTTCTTTTACAGGGGGCAGGGCTTAATTCTTTGTATTAGATTTGTATCTTTAATTTCTTTGTATGACATATGGTTTGCCCCCCACTCCCTGTTTTTGAGACAGGGTATCACTATGTTCCTGTGATTGGTATCAAACTTCTGGGCTCAAGAGATCTTGATCTTCTTGCCTCAGCCTCTCAAGTAGCAAAGACTATGAAGTGTACAACTAGCTGGTTTTCACTTTGAAACGTATTTCTCCAATACCTGCTTCTGAAGACAAGGGTGAGAACTGTTGTTGGTGGAAAAGGTCTTAAAAATAGGGATGTTTTATACAGTATTAATCAGACACATAGAACTTTCTTTCTTTATGACAAAAAGAAAATTTCATAAATTAATACTGAGCTTTCCCTTAGGGCACCAAAGACTATTTTGAGGATTAAAAACAGGGAATGTACTCTAAAGTTTTGTGGATTTTTTTTTTTTAACTTTTATCAAAGGAAAAGGGAGAACATGGCAGGTAAGGGCCCAGTAACTATCAAATGGACTGTTACTGGTTTTAGCTGTTTGCTTGAATTATAAAATAAAGTCTTATTTTACACTACTAGCACCTCATGATCAACTACCTAAAACACGGTATTGTCTTCTAGGAGTTATCAGAACGGGGACAGTAAGTGGAACAGCTGGTGTTGGCTCTCAGCCCAGGTGGCTAGCCTGTGACAGACAGGAGGGCAGCAAGGTGAGGCCCTCATCTGCATCTGGCCCTCACCCAAGCCCAGGTCAGGGGTTTGTTGTGAGGTTCAAATGGAGGACATGTGAGAGTGCACAGAAACCACCGAGAACATCAAAGGTTCTGACATGTGCAAAGGCTGGGTTTATCCCTGGATGACACAAAGTAAGAACAATATATATGTCACACAGGTAAAAGAGAGCACATTAATGTGAGACCCTGGGGTTCTGCTGATTTGATGGCACAAAATTTGACGCCACTACTGGTGATTTAATGCTGTGGTCACAGATAGATACCTTTAGTGTTGGTGACTTTTAAGTACCAGCGTACACTCAGTCTCTTAAGGGGCTTTTCAAAGCAGTCTCTCCTAACTTCATTTCTAACCTCCCCGACAGCCTATCACGGACCAAAGAACTATTCTTGCCAAGAAAACCAGAAACTCCTTTTCTAATATTCACTCATTCATTCATTTAAATATTTTTATAGTTGTTGATAGAACTCTATTTTTTAATTTATATGTGGTGCTGAGAATCGAACCCAGTGCCTCACACATGCTAGGCAAGCACTCTACCACTGATCCACAACCCCAGCCCTCACTCATTCATTTATTCATTCAGTCAGATATCCATTGATGTTAAGTAAGTGCCACACACTATTCTGGGCCTTAGAGATACAAAATGACTGACACAAAGATCACTGCTCTCACACAATCTAATGAGAACAATGGCAACAAACTAACAAGTGAATTACATATAAATGCTGCAAAGAGCAGTGAAGGGAAACTGGGTGGTCAGGAAAGGTCTCAGAAGGTGGAGGAAGCTGCAGGAGGAGTGTTTGCCTGGGGATGCATATGAATAGCAAGGAGGCCACAGAAGAAGGACTTGGCTCACTGCTCACTGAGAGTCAAGGGGAGAGCAAGAGGATGGAAAGGCAACAGAATGAGGTCCCAGAGGCTTCATAAGCCAGTGTAAGAACTGAGTGATGGTGGCCTTTGGAGAGTTTGGAGCAGTGGATAACATGATCTGACTGAAGCTGAAGGGATCACTCTGGCTGCTCTCAGACAATGAGACTGTAGGCATTTGCAGATGGACCAGGTGAGAGATGCTAGGGGCTTGTTCAGATTCTCTATCAGGAAGCAAGAGCCAATAAGACCAAATGTGAGGTATGCAACAAAAAGGGAACTCAGGGCAGTGAGGTTGCAATCAAGGTAAGGAGCTTACTCTTAGATATAACAAGTGCTCAGGGAGTGGGCAAGTCAGCTACATAAACACAGAACATAGGAGGGTCAGCTCCTCATTTTTGGCCAGGGACTTCTCAACAGCCTCGCCAATGTTAATAAGATGACAAATCAACAAAGAGAAGGAAGAAGGCCAAGAGATTTCTTTTCTCTCTTACTATGGAAATAACTGTATGCACAGGGAAGGGAGATGAGGTAGGGAAATGAACATGGGATCTCATGCCTAGTGTGGGATGGCCTCAGCCAGCAGCACAAACAGGGATGTCCGTGGTACCAAAAGGAAGGTGGAGGCATGTTCAGTGGGGAACAGACGTCTAAGTGCCTCATCTTGAGTGAACAGTAGGAAGGCCATATAAAGAAATGGGGGCTCAGGTGTGGGAGGGCTGAGGAGAGCAGGGAAGTGTGAAACAACCAGAGACTCTAGGCGAGAGCTGCGAGATGGGCACTACTAGGCACCAAGGGCCCACATATGGTCATGGCTTCAGTGACCTCTGTCAGGGTGGCTGTGTTGATCTGTACCACATCCAGCAAGAGAACAGGACTACATTTTGCAAAGTATGAATAAGGAAGAGGGGCAACGGATGTGAGCCAGACTAAAAGCTACTAAAGGAATGAACCAAGGACCTGAGGACTGAGAGCAAACAAGTAGTGGGGACCATCCAATTGAAGGCATTGGTGAGCTCAAAGGACTGTTCTGAGTCACAGTACTAGAGGCAGTAGGTTGAACACTGAAACTGGGATAATGGAGGGGGCACAGACACTGGTGTTGACAGGGCTAAGGCATGGCTATGGAAGTGAAGTTGAGGTAGGGGAGTATAAGATGATTCCTGAATTATGAGACAGGAATAGGGTTGTAGAGCAGCACAGTAAGTGAAAAGCTAAATCATGGTGTCTCCAAAGCTTCTTTCCTCAGCCTTGCATAAGCATTCCTGGCAAAGCATTCCTGGCTACCTCACTTTTGTCCTAAAAGGCTTGCCCCTGGATTCTATCACTATTCACATGCCTGTTATCCAGAGGAAGTTAAAGACCTCTGTCATTCTTCAGTCCTAGCACAGCACTTAGCATGGTAAGAAACAGCCATTAGGTGCCAGGCCCTGTGTGGAACCCATCAATTACACTGTCTCAGTAAGACCATCAAAGCCACCATCACCTCCATTTTTAAGAGAAGAAACCAACATATTAGAGATAAGGGAACTTATTGGTGAAAAGAACTTATTGGATGAAGCCAACCTTCCTGCCTGCTCACAGAAATGGTTTCCCACAGCCAAGACTGCATCACAGGGCCTGAAGCATCTCCTAGTTGAACACAGAATCAGCCCTCTTCAACCGCTTCTGGCTTTAACCTCAGATATCCAGCCACACCTCTGCCATTAGGGCTTTTAAAATTCTATTTCTAGATGTATACCAATGTGGAAAGAACTTTGGCAAAATAGCCATGTATATCACCACTGGTATACATAACCTTGGAACCCTCACACACTGCCCTGGCCAGGCTTTAGTTGAATATGGGTTCCTGCACAGCAGTGGGAATAAAGAAAGCAAATCCTCCATCAGCTGGGGCCCCACCAATATATCCAGGTGAGCCTAGGACCTGCAGGAGCACCATCAATGCACCAGCTGTACAGCAGGCAGTTGCCATATTCACATGCCTGCTCTGCAGCTACAGCAGGGGGCATCCAGTTGGCCCTGGGGAGAATGTTCATGGACCCTGCCCTCAGACTCCAGAGCAGCATGCTTATGCTCTCAGCAGCATGCAAGGGATCAACTGCTGTGGGACAGGCAGCCAGGAGAGCCAGGCCCAGCACCATGGGGGTGTATTATGGTGGGGTTGGCAGTTTCTGAAGCCCCAGTTCAAGCCCCAGAAGAGGCCAAAGACTTTCATTGCAGACAATGAAAACTGCTGTTTTCTCAGAGAAGACAGGTCAAACAAGGGAGTACTCCACTCTTCCCTGGGATAGGATTAACATTTGGCTATGAACCTAGGTTGATTGCCAATGTTGCCATAGTCCTTAATCCTCACCCCAAATGTTAGGATTCTAGTATCCTGCCTGAAAGTCAAGCATCTCCTTTCAAGGAGAGGGATACTTCACGTGAACAATAACTTCGGCCTATGTTAAGGAAATACTTTCTTCTCTAAAATTAACTTAAGAATCTTTATTTTCTCTAGTTTCCCCTCTAATTAAAACCAAAGCCTCAAACTATAGTGACTGCCCTAAATTAAGTCTTCAAGGCCAACTCCTGTTAGCTCCCCTTCTCAGCCCAAGTTTGGGCTGTTAGTTAACAGTCATTTTAGACAACATAATTAAATATATCTCATTCTAACAGCTTTAGATTCATGGTTTTAATATACTGCCACTGCATCTGCTAAGTTCCAGAATGATGCATTACTTAAGTTTAGCATATGATAAGAAAGAGGCTGTTAAAATGTCTGGAATGCAGTTACTCACCCTTATCATCAGCACTGCTTTCCGGATGTCCCGGATGCCATCATATACCAGGCGAGACGCATCAATAAACTCATTTTCATCCATGGGCTGGGCAGGGTCTGAGCTGAGGGCTTCTACAGCTGCTTCCACTTGCTCTGTGAAACGTGGCATGACTGAAGAGGAAAAAACAGGGCAGCTTGCACTAGTGAGCAGACAGCATCCTACCAGCCTTCCCTGAATGCGCAAGTCAGAAAAGGCAAGGCTCATAAGGAGATTTGACTTCTACCCATGTGAACAGTACTTATGGGTGAGGTAAATTAAGTGTGGTATTTTACAAAGACTCATATAATCATCTTTGTTTCTCAACAGACTGTCATACAGGATTTGGATGCTTGGGAACTTGAAGTGTGAGACTAACTTGAGGCCATATTTAAGAATAGGGCATGGTGGCGCATGCTTATAACCCCAGTGACTTGGGAGGCTGAGACAGGAGGATCACAGGTTTGAGGCCAGCCTCGGCAACTTAACAAGGACCTAAGCAAGTTAGTGGGACTCTGTCTCAAAATAAAAAGCACTAGGGGAGGTAGCTCAGTGGTAAAGTGCCCTGGGTTCAAACCCCAGTACTAAGAAGAAGAAAAAAAGAGAGAGAGAATAGGAACCTCATTAATTGAGTATTTATTCACTAATGGGACACTTAACTCAGAAGTTCATCTTAAATAGTGTGTTTGGATCTGTTCCTTGATTATCCATGATTATCTATGAGATGTTTTTTTGTGAAGCCTGACTTTGACTAGCTTCCCACAAGTGCGATGTACAACCTGTAAGACCAGAGCCAAATGTCCATTTCCTTTTTCCTAACCACAAGGCCTGGGCTAACAGGATGATATCCTGCCCTTCCCAGGCTGTGTGTGGAACACTATGGAGGGAGAGTCCACGCACCTGTGTTGGACAGCAGCTTGGTGGCTTCCAGAACTTTCTCTGTGTAGACTCCTGGCTCATAGTTGTCCATCTCTGAGGTGACTACATGAATGACCCGGGCTGCACGGCCTCGAATTGCACCAGCTGTGCGGTCCAGCCCATCCACATCTTTCTCTTGGAGAGCAATGACACATTTGTTCACATCTTCCAAAATGTGATTCTCTGAGGAACAAGCAAAAAGTTGAATGAGGAAGGGGGCCTTTCACTAGAAGATGACCATCGTAACTTGGCATCTGTTGTTTACCAAGGGTGTGCTTGGTGCCAGCCACAGCATCAAACACTTTGTCCACCATTTCACAAAGGATACCAGATCAACTGTTCCATAGAAACTCAACCTGAGGTCACTCCCAAGAATAACACTCTTCATTCCAGGTTTTTAAAAAGGAAATCCCCATTTTTAGGCACCATTGTTCTGTAAGCCATGCAGAAAATTCTTATCACAGGAATTTTAAGAAGTCCTCTTCCTCTTAAATAATTTCACTGACCATACATTCCAAAGTCTAAATCAGAAGAAGAGTTGATTCTAAGGCTTTATCCATCCAGTCTCCACTCTCCCTCCAGGAGATGCTTCTCATATTCAGAAGCCAGTATAGCCCTGAGAAAGAAGGTGCTGAAAAGCAGGTTTAAGCCTCCTCTGGAGGGAATATATCCAAGGTGAAGTATTTAGGAACCCTCTCATGGCATGCAGGTGGGTCTGTTGTGATATCTGCAGGACTCCTAGAGGGGAAAACCTGTGAATCCTGTTAGGCTGACAAGTAGCTCCTACCAGTAATACAGTGGGATTTGGAGGGCTCAAAAGTATTCTCAAAGCAAAAAGCTTAAAACTGGTTTTCAAGAACCTGAGAGCAGCTGAGACAGTGGCTCATACCTGTAATTCCTGTGTAATCAAAGACACTCAGGAGGCCATGGCAAGAGGATTTCAAGTATGAGGCAAGTCTCAGCAACTTAACAAGACCCTAACTCAACATAAAAAGAGCTGGAGATGGAGCTCAGTGGTTGAGTGCTCCTTGCTTCAATCCCCAATATCACAAAAACAAACCAACTCCCTCAGAGCAAGGGGCTCACTTTCAACTTCATCTGTAATAGCTAAGTGGAAGTAACTAATGTCCAAAGGATAAGTGGATGATGAACTACTGGTCCTATGCAGCCATTAAAATGGCCAATGCAGATCTGTAGGAGCCAACTTAGAATGGGAAGAAGAGGCTTTCTTATTGACCCACAACTGCAGAGACCACCAGCAAACAGTCCAAATGATGGCTGCAATAGGTGGCAACATGGTAAATCCTCAGGTCATCACCTGGCTATGTCCCTTCTACTCATAAAGAAGCCTTCTTCAAGACATGTAAGAACTCTTAGAAGCAACGTCTGGCATAACAGGTGAAGACTAGTGGTCCTAGTTCCTTTGGAAAAGCCAGAATAATGATGGCAAATGCAATCTTTAAGAAACAAATGTTGGTATTTTTCCCTGACCAGCTCTGGCTAACTAATGCTTTGTCATTATCCAAGATAGGTTTCTGATTTAATCCACTTCAGAAGCCACTATCCCTTTCCTCACAGCCTCTACTAACATAGTCAGTCAAATTACACATGACAATGTTTGGAAGGGAAATAACAATTTGAAAATACCTAAAACATGAAATTGTTCATGGTATGATTCTTCTCATCTCAAGGTGAGACAGAACCAAGTGGAACCTAACAAAGAATAGAGCGACTGCATTGCAAGTTTATAGGCTGCACAATGCTCTGTGGGCCATGAGAACCCTCCTATCACAATTTCCCATAAGACTGCAGGAAGGATCTCTGTTCTGAGGCTGCAAGTAAGATGGAGTAAGATGCAAAGTCACAATGAGAACTAGTTAATGATGAGAAAGAACTGTTGATAAAAAAAACATTAGGAAAGCCAGAAAGAGTTCTTACTGTAAAAGGGAAAGATGGACTACCATAATACAGTTCACACCATATTTTAGCCTCTTAAAAAATTATGACACATAGATGGTAAGTTAGAGGAAGGGTACGCTCCCAGCAGTTCAACAGCTTAAGATTTAAACAATGGGAAGACCACCTTAGTGAGGTGGGTGACTATGGGAATTCACTAAAATTCAACCCCGGACAGAAAAATAACCATAAAGACACAGAAAGTTGGAAACTTTGAACATAAAATAAATAATATGTTAGAGACATGCTAGCTTGAATGGCATGGCAGTGCTGCCAGCCCACTGCAGAAGGAAGTGGGAGCACAGGCAGAGAGAGAGGAGAAAGCATAGTGAATAATATTGGCTTTGGGGAACCTGTAGAATAGAGGAGGCTGATCTTAACCAAACCCAGAGACGATGGGATAAGCTGTTGAGTGAAAACCGACCCAAATTGCTTGGCTAATGAGTGGAGAATCCGGCGGGAACCATTTTTAAGTGGCCATGCAGCAATGAGCAGAGGTGGGAGATTAGGAACTCATAAAGGAGGTTGCCAGCCTGACCAGCAGCTGCCAATTGTGGGATCCAGAGCGTACCTGGACAATTGAAACAGGCATAGACAGAAGCATAGACAGAATTGTGTCTAAGGTAATTCAGGCTATGATACTGAGGAGAAAGAGACTCTTTTTTTGTTGGTGGCCAACGCAAGCCCCTGGGAAGATGCCAGTAACTAGTAAGACAGGTTCTCTGCACACGAGGTCTGATCCTTGGTAATTCACAACCATGGTAGTGAATATGTGAGGCCTTGGGAGGTTTTGACTCCTCACCCTAAAAGTGGAATGTTCAGAGGGTCACGGACACCCAGATGCCCAGCAGACACTGGCAACAGGATATGTGGGTGAAATCTCAAATACCCAAAGAGTTCCAAAGGTCAACCAAGATTAGACCCACCTTCAAATTTAGAACTCTGTACTAGCCCCACTATGGAAGCACATCATTTATCAGCAATCCCAAGTTTATCCCATCCTATACTGAGATGGGAAACTAAGAATTACTAAAACTAGGGCTGGGGCTGAGTGGCAGAGTGCTTGCCTAGCATGTGTGAGGCACTGGGTTTGATTCTCAGCACCACATATAAATAAATAAAGGTCCATCAACAACTGAAAAATAAATAGATAAATAAATAAATAAAATTACTAAAACTAGCTTTGACTCCTGGCCACAACAGCTGGCAGCTTGATGAGAAACAGAAAGAAGGGGAATTTAATATCCCCTAGCCCTTGACCTAAGGGTCACAGATCCCAAAAATTTAAAAATACAAAGAATGGCACAACAGTATAAATAATGAACACCCATTCCTGCCAACATTTTAAACCACTGCAGTGGAAACAAACCCTTTATTTCTCATTAATTTTTTTCCTTATTTCCCCCATTTTTCCTTTTTTAATTTTTTTAAACTTTTTTCCAATCTGCATGATCGTGTGTTCCTGCTGTGCTGATTATATGTGTGTGTATGTGTGTGTGTGTTGTGTAAAATTTTTCCTTCATCTTAACTGCTTTCTTCATTTATTATTTAGCCTTAGAGTAAGGCTTTGGTTGGGGTAAAATTTTAACATGGGTATGATTTGTTTTGATCTTATTTTTGACTGTACCTTGGTTTCTGTTCCTTTTATTAATTCTTCTTCACTCTCTTCCCCCATTTCCCCCCAGATTGTTCTTTTCCTTCTTCCTCTGCTTTATTACTTTTAGTTGTTTTTTTACTTTCCCTTCTTTAGATCTGTCATCTGTTACCTACTTTTCCTGTTTACTTTTAAATATTTCAAAAATTTCTCTTGCTTTCCTACTCTTTTCTTAAGAATCTTTATTCCACTAGCTGATAGAATTACATAGTTTATGTAATTCCTACCCCATTCATGTTCTTGTGATCATTAATACAGTGGACAATGTAGTAGACATCTGCTATTTAATGTCTGATCTAAGTTCACGGTTGCTTATTATTGATGCTGATGTTAAATGCTGACCCCACCATTCTTCTACAGGTGCTAATTTATGGTATAGATGTCGAAGTAGACACAGGACATTTATTTTAAGGCTAGACATTGACTGCTAACATTATTGCTATTCCTTGCTCCCCCTTTTTCTACAAGGAGCTGGGAAGTGATTAGGACACTTCAAGTTCACAGAGTGGAAATCCTGCTGCTGAACAACACTCAAAAATCAGCCATAAAACAGCAAACAGGGTATGTGGGTGAAGTCTCATATACTCAAAGAGTTCCAAAGGTCAGCCAAGATTAAACCCACCTTGATACACGAGCTAGCCCCCCTCGAGCTTCAACACTATCAACACATAGAAAAGACCCAAAGCAATGATGGGGCCCAAAGTAGGAACAACTACAGGGGGAACTCAGGTTCCAGTCCTGGACATCTACTCATATAGCAAAAACAGAGAAGTTACTAGAACAAAACATCAACCCCCAAAAAAACTACATACCAAAAGACACATGCATAAAAAGAGGAAACCATCTCAACTGATGTAAAAGTTATGAAGAAACAGGCAAACATCTCCCCAAAATTCACAATCCCCCAACAAGGGAACTGATATATATGGAAGTGAATTAAATTCCAGAGAAAGGCTATAAAATGTTTGATAAACTAAAAAGACCTAAGGAACAATTTAAGAGCTAGTATAGGAGGTGAAAGCACATTTCAACAAGGAAATGGAGATACTGCAAAGAAACCAATCAGAATTCTTGGAAATGAAAGACACATGGATTAAATTAAAATATTATTAGAAAATATCACCAACAGATTAGATTGTATAGAAGATAGAACTTCAGGTCTTTGAAGACAGGACATATGAACTTGAATACTTGGTATGCAGTAAAGGGGAAAAAATCAAAACCAAAACCAAACCAAACAACACATACCCCAAAACCAAAAACAAACAAACAAACAAATCCTGACAATGATCAGAATATACAACTGGGACAAATCAAGATAAAAAACCAGAAATTCACTGAGATAGAAGAGAACATGGAGATACAAGGCTAATGACATTGAGAATCTCTTCACTGAAATAGTAGCAGAAAAATTTCCTAACTTTAGAAATGAGATATCCACATACAGCATGCTTATAATAGAACCTCAAAAAGACAAGATCAAAAAAGAACTTCTTCAAGATACACCATAATCAAAATGCTTAACAGAGAATAAGAATATTAAAAGTTCTAAGAAAAAAAGTCAGGTCATATTTAGAGGCAAACCAATGAGGCTCACTTCTGACTTCTCAAATCAGACCCCAAAGTCAAAGGAGGCTTGGAATGAGATATTCCAAGCTCTACAAGAAAACAATTGCCATCCAAGATCCCTACATCCAGCAAAACTGTCTTTCAGCTTTGATGCAGAAAAGCTTTGCATGACAAAGATATACTACAAACTCAAAAATAAACCCCAAAGCTCCCAAATAGATGATGATCACTAAAACAGAAACTAACTAAATGAAAATAGAGACTGAATTAAATGTGGCAAACAAACCAAAATGTCAGGAAATAACACCTATCTTTAAAAACACTAAATGTAAATGGTCTCAACTCTTCAGTTAAAAGGTACACAGGGGCTGGGGATATAGCTCAGTTGGTAGAATGCTTGCCTTGCATGTGCAAGGCCCTGGGTTCAATCCTTAGTACCAAAAAAAAAAAAAAAAAAAGTTATACATTGGCCAAGCGGATTAAAAACAAGATCTAACTATTTGCTGTTTATAAGAGGCAAAGATACACACAGGCTGAAAGTAAAAGAATCCGGGGTGGGTGAATTCCATGCAAATTGAGTCTGAAAACAAGCAGGAGTAGATATTCTCCTATCTGACAAAGCAGATTTCAAGCAAAAATTAATCAGAAGAGACAAAGTCAACACATACTGGTAAAGGGAACACTCCAACAAGATGATTTAAGGGTAGTAAGCAGGGCTGGGGTTGTGGCTCAGTGGTAGAGTGCTTGTCTCGCATGCGTGAGTCACTGGGTTCGATCCTCAGTGCCACATAAAAATAAAGATATTGTGCCCATCTACAACTAAAAAAAATAAATAAATAAAAATAAAAATTTTAAAAAAAGGGTAGTAAGCATGTATGCCCCAAATGTTGGTGGTACCTAATTGTATAAACAAACAAACAACTTCTTGCCGTTAAATCCCAGATAGACCCCAATACTATAATACTGGGCAATTTCAACACGATCCTTTCACCAATGAACAGGTCATCCAAACAAAATCAAAAGATATTTCTGATCTAAATGATACTATAAATTAAATGGACCTAACAGACATCTACAGAATATTTCACCTGAAAACAGCTGAATTCATTTTCTTCTCAGCAGCTCATGGAACCTTTTCCAAAATAGAACATATTCTTGATCACAATGTAAGTCTTAGCAAATTAAAAAACAAACTTATAATCTAACACATTCTATCAGATTATAATGGAATGAAACTAGAAATCAACAGTAAGAAAAATTACAGAAATCACATAAATATATGGAGATTGAATATATTTATTTATTTATTTATTTATTTGGTACTGAAGATTGAACTCAGGGGCGCTTGACCCCTGAACCACATCCCTACACCCTATTTTGTGTTTTATGTAGAGACAGGGTCTCACTGAGTTGCTTAGTGCTTCGCCATTGCTGAGGCTGGCTTTGAACTCGCAATTCTGCTGTCTCAGCCTCCCTAAGTGCTAGGATTACAGGTAATATACTCTTTTAAATGAGGAATGGCTCATAGAAGAAATCAAGAAATTCTTAGAAATAAATGAGAACAGAAATACAAAATAAAATCTCTGGGACAACATGAAGGCAGTTCTAAGAGGATACCATTAAAGGCCTATGTTAAAAAAATAGAAAAGATTCCAAATAAATAATCTAATGCTATACTCAAGGACTTTTAAAAATAACAACCCCCGGGGCTGGGATTGTGGCTCAGTGGTAGAGCGCTTGCCTCGCATGCATGAGGCCCTGGGTTCGATCCTCAGCACCACATATAAATAATAAATGAATAAAATAAAAAAAAAATCTATCAACAACTAAAAAAAATTAAAAAATAAATAAATAAATAAAAATAAAAAAATAAAAATAACAACCCCCAAATCAGTAGAAGACAGAAAATAAGATCAGAGCTAAAATTAATGAAATTAAGAAGGAAAAAAAAAACCAAAAGATTAATGTAACAAAGTTGGTTCTTTAAAAAGATAAGCAAGATTGATAAACCCTTAGCCAAACTAACCAAAAAGACCCAAATTAACAAAACTAGAGATGATAAGGAGATAACAACATGGACACTTTTGAAATCCAGAGACTTATTAGAATAATAACTTTATACTCTAAGTGGAAAATCTAGAAGAAATAAATTTCTATGTACATATGACCTGCCCAAATTGAACCAGGAAGATACAGAAAATTTAAACAGACCAGTATTAAGCAATAAAATTCAAAGAGCAATTAAAAGCCTTCCAACAAAGAAAAGTGCAGGACCAGATAGATTCTCAGCAGAGTTGTACTGGGCCTTTAACGAAGAACTGATACCACCCTTTCTCAAATTATTCCATGAAATTCAAAGGGAGGGAACACTCCCAAAGACATCCTATGAAGCCAGTATAACCCTGATGCCAAAACCAGAAAAGACCCATCAAGCAAAGAAAATTATAGACCAATATCCCTGATGAACACAGATACAAAAATCATTAATAAAATGTTAGCACACCACATTCAAAACTACATCAAGAAAATATACCATGATCACATGGGTTTCATGCCAGGGATGCAAGAATGATTCAACATATGCAAATCAATAAATGTAATTTACCACATAAACAGAATTAAGGATAAGAATCATATGATGATCTCAATAGACACAGAAAAGACCTTTGTTAAAATTCAGCACTCATTCATGTTAAAAATGCTAGAGTAACTAGGGATAGAAGGAACTTACCTCTACATTATTAAGGCTATATATGACAAACTCAAAGCCAGCATCTTACTGAAATGGAGAAAAAAATGAAAGCATTTCCTCCAAAATCAGGAACAAGACAAGGGTGTCCACTCTGACTACTTCTATTCAAAATTGTCTTTGAAACTCTAGCCAGAGCAATCAGTCAAGGGAAGGAAATAAAAGGGATACAAGTAGGAAAAGTAGTCAAATCACCTCTGTTTGCTAATGACATGATCCTATATCTAGAAGAACCAAAAAAAAAAAAACTCCATCAGTAGATTTTGTGTGTGTGTGGGGGGGGGAGAGGTGCTGGGGATTGAACCCAGAGGCATTCAATCACTGAACCACACCCCCAGCCTTTTTGTGTATTTTATTTAGAGACAGAGTCCCACTGAGTTGCTTAGGGCCTCACTAAATTGCTGAAGCTGGCTTTGAACTAGCAATCCTCCTACCCTAGCCTCCAGAGCTACTGGGATTACAAGTGTGCATACTACCACACTCGGCCCCCAAAAGATTTCTAGAGCTGATAAATAAATTCAGCGAAGTAGCAGGATATAAGAGCAACATTCAATTTCCTGTACTCTACTAGTGATTCTGCTGAGAAAGAAATCAGGAAATATATTCCATTCACAATTACAAAAAAATAAAATACTTGGAAATTCATCTAACTAAGGAGGTGAAAGATGTCTACAATTAAAACTATAAAACACTGAAGAAACTGAAGAAGACCTTAGAAGATGGAAAACCTCCCACATTCTTGGAAAGGCAGAATTAATATTTTCAAAATGCCCATACTACCAAGTGTTATACAGATTTGATGCAATTCCCCATCAACATACCCATGAAACTCTTCACAGAACTTTTTAACAAATGTTTCTGAGAAAATTGAATATCCATATGTAGAAGAATAAAACTAGCTCACTACATCTCACCCTGAACAAAAATCACATCAAAGTGGATCAAAGACTTAGGAATTAGACCAGAAATTTTGCGATTTCTAGAAGAAAACATAGGGCCAACACTCCGTCACATTAGTGCAGGCACTGACTTCCTTAATAAGACCCCTAAAACTCAAGAAATAAAATTAAGAGGGCTGGGGCTGTAGCTCAGTGGCAGAGCACATGTGAGGCACTGAGTTCGATCCTTAGCACCACATAAAAATAAACAAAATACAAGCCTGCTGTCCATCTACACCTACAAAAAAAAAAAAAAACCACTAAGAAACAATAAGTGGGATAGCACCACATTTAAAAGCTCCTGCACAGCAAAGAAAATGATTGAAGGCATGAAGAAAGAGCCTATAGAATGGGAGAAAATCTTTCCTAGCTATTCCTCTGACAAGGAATATCTAGAATACAAAAAGAACTCAAGCTTAACACCAAAAACTCCCAATCTCATCAATAAATGGGCAAAAGAACTAAACAGGCAAAAGAAATACAAATGGCCAACAAATATATGAAAAAATGTTTGACTTCCCTAGTAATCAGGGAAATGCAAATCAAAACTACATTGAGATTTCATCTCACTCCAGTCAGAATGGCAGTTGTCAAGAATACAAATGATAATAAATGCTGACAAGAATGTGAGGGGGAAGGTACACTCACACACTTGGTAGGACTGCAAATTATTACAACCACTCTAGAAAGCAATATGGAGATTCCTCAAAAAACTAGGTATGTGGCCACCATATGACCCAGCTATCCCACTCTTCAGCATGTACCTCAAAGAACTAAAATCAGCATACTATACTATAGTAATATAGCCACAACAATGTTTATAGCAGTACAACTCACAATAGACAAGTACTGAAACCAGCTCAGGTATCTGTCAATAGATGAATGGACTAACATGCAGTGTATACACACAACAGAGTTTTACCCAGCCATAAAGAAGAATGAAATTATGGTATCTGCTAGTAAATGGAAGGAAATGGAGAACACCATGGGAAGTGAAATAAGACAGACTCAAAGTCAAGGCTGAATGTTTTCTCTCATATGCAGAAGCTAGAAAAAAAAGGTGGGGGGGGAAAGAGGTGGAGGTCAGCTATCATAAAGAGGGAAGATAAGTGGAGTAGGAAACCGAGAGGGAGGGAGAAGGGATGAGAAAGGGGAAGAAGTGTAGAAGGAATCTAACAAAATTACGCTATGTATATATCACAGTGAACTCCACTTTCATATATATCTATAAAACACCAATTAAAAATAAATAGAAGGAAGATCAGTAGAGGGAGGGAGAAAGGAGGAGGGACAGGAAAGAGGAGGTACTTGGATCGAAATGGAGCAAATTAAATTTCATGCATGCTTAATTATGAACCCAAGTATTATGTATAACTATAATGCACTAATAAAAACATTTTTAAAATTATACTTAAGTATGCTTAAGTATAAAAAACAAATTATGAACACTTCATACCAAATAAAAAGAATATAAAATTTTTAAAATATCATGAGACTTGCTAGGATTTATACCATTGTACTATCAAAAGAGTAAACATGGGCTGGAGATGTAGCTCAGTGGTAGGTACAGCACTTGCCTAGCATGTGTAAGGCCTTGGGTTTAATCCCTAGCGCTCTCACACAAACACACACAAATGCATTAAACTTTTTTTTTTTTTGGTACTGGTGATTGAACTCGGGTACTCGACCACGGAGCCACATCTCCAGCCCTATTTTGTGTTTTATGTAGAGATAGGGTCTCACTGAGTTGCTTAGGGTCTCACTGAGTTGCTTAGCAACTTGCTGAGGCTAGCTTTGAACTCGCGATTCTCCTGTCTCAGCCTCCCTAAGTGCTGGGATTACAGGCTTGAGCCACAGAGCCCGGCTGCATTAAACTTTTAACATAAAGTTTAGGTGGAGATATTTTAACCAATTACAAGGATAAATGGACATGAAGCTTATCATGCATTTTTAAACTACTCTTTACTTACTAATTTAAACAAACTCATAGTAAGCCTGCCAACCTAACCCTACCTTGGGTTAAAAACTGTTGCCTTAGCCAGGTGCAGTGGCACACACCTATAATCCCAATGGCTCGGGAGGCTGAGACAGGAAAATCATGAGTTCAAAGCCAGCCTCAGCAATGGTGAGGCACTAAGCAATTCAGTGAGACCTGGGTCTCTAAATAATATACAAAACAGGGCTGGGGGATGTGGCTCAGTGGTCGAGTCCCCCTGAGTTCAATTCTCAGTACCAAAAAAACAACGACAAAAAAAAAACCAGTTGCCTTTACTGAACCTAACACAATACTGATGTATAAGATGTAGCTTGTATCACAAAAAAAGATGCTGCTAACAAGATTATAAACCAAAGTTTTCTCCTATCATTGATTTTAAGAGTCATTCCTGTTTCAGAATCATTAATACCTATGGGAATTATTGTGGAAAGGTATACTTGAGAATCAACGAAGTATAGCATTCTTTTTTTTATTCATTAAACATAGTGGCCCAAACCTTCATCTAGATACCTATGTTTTCAAAAATCAATTTAGATTTTCTCGAATTCATATTGGCTTTCTTCCAGGGACCTCAAAACAGGGAAAGGCATGCCATTGTTTAGCAACAAAGGAAGTCTTCTATTAGAAAACTGACTAAAGTAATATTCTCTCTCCTCACTGAACAGTCTCTATGAAAGCTGAAGCCTATTTGGGGCCACCCAGGACACAGTGCTAAGCCTGCTCTCTACACTTAGAGCCCTATGGGTGAGAGTCCACTAGTCCTGTGCAAATGTGGGAGGTTAAGAGGTACCTATACTAACTGTAATCATATATCACTTTAGCATTAACTGAATTTCCCAGGAAATGAGTAGACACACCAATCTGTACTCCCTTCAAGACTGTTTAATACAATCTTTATTTGTAGATGTGCTTCTAATAGGAAAAAAGTTTATATACACATAACAGCTATATAAATACGCACAGCTATATGTAAATGGATACTAAGGGAATCCCAGTGCAGACATTACTATATCTTTATTACTTGAAAACTTTTCTAGGTATGCACCTACAGATCTACTTTGCCCATCCTAATGGTTATATAAGAACCTGTGGAATAAATGGAGGGGTTATAATTTACTTACCCAGTTTTCTTTTGGGGGTTGGGGGGTACCAGGGATTGAACTCAGGAGTACTCGACCGCTGAGCCACATACTCAGCCCTATTTTGTGTTTTATGTAGAGACAGGGTCTCACCGAGTTGCTTAGCAACTCACCATTGCTGATGCTGGCTTTGAACTCGCGATTCTCCTGTGTCAGCCTCCCAAAGTGCTGGGATTACAGGCATATGCCACAGTGCCTAGCTACTTATTCAGTTTTGCCTAGAAATTTTGGTGGAGGAAAAAAATCTTATACAGGTATTATGGCAAACATTTGTGACATTACTCTAGGGAAAATTTTGAGCCAATGAGATTACTGAGTTAAAAGGCATATATGTTTAAAGTATCCAAACAGTACCTAATTGTCCTACAGGAACCATGCCAACTGGCATTCTCCAGAAAGGCTGCAAGAGCTCTAATCTAAAAACAAAAAGGGCCTGTCTTCATGTCCTTTGGTCTGGATAACTTTATCAGTGCAAATAATGCACCTATAAGAAATGATAATCTTGTTTCATGCTTTATGTAGAGGACTTACTTTAACTGAAGCACTATTTTGAGTGCTTGACATTTAACTCTACACTGTAGGCATTTTTTTTTAATATCACCCTTAGTCAATGAGGAAACTAGGGCACAGAAGTTGAGTGACTTGCCTATTCAAGGTCACATATCTAGTGACCATGGGAGTTAAAAAACTCTAACTTCACCAATAACCATATCACTTCCTCCAGAGAAACTCTGATCTACAGTTTTGCTTTTTTGCTATTACACAAAAGCAAAAATTAAGTAACAGTCTTTTTCACCCAAATCACACCAAATTATTTGGGCACACTGACACTTAAAGAAGCAAAGTACAAATTATCACTGTTATGTGTTGCCCAAAGCATTTAATGTATTATTTGTTTCTAAGAGCATTTGGTAAGAAATACAACAAACCCAACCAGAACTACTTCAATCTTTGAAAAACAGGAGCCAAAACTTCAACACATAAGGAGAGTAAATGAATGAGAAAGTAAATTGCATTTCTATGGACAATGTTTATCAAATACAATCTGAATTAAATTCAAACAGTCTTTATCACTGATACATTTCAAACCACTCTCCTTCAGGAATCAATTTAAATATAGTCTTGGTTTGTTGAATGCTTTCTAGCATCTGAAACCATCTCCAATATTTATAAGGCAGGACTCTGAATAGAAGAAGGGAGGATCCTACTTCCTCTTCCCTAGAGTAGCATGTGTATCCCTCTCCTTAGTCTTGTCTTTAAAGATAAGTACCACTGTCTTATCATTTTAGACCCCTACCCGCAGCCTCATATAAAATGCCAGTGTTAGGCTAGGGATGTAACTCAGTGGTACAGCACTTGCTTAGCATTTACAAGTGCTGGGTTTCATCCCCAAAACGAAAAATAAAAATAGACTGATAAATACCTACATACATATACATACAAAAAATGCTGGTACTAGGGGCTAGGGTTTTGGCTTTCTGAGACAGCACTTGCCTAGCATACACAAGGGCCCAGGCTCAATCCTTAGCACCACCCAAAAAAAAAAAAAAAAAGTCAGTTTTGCAGTCTTAGTGGTTTCATTAGGTAATACACAGGATAGCACATGCTTTTAATTCTAGCAGGAGGATTACAAGTTTGAGACATGCCTGGGCAACTTGGTGAGATCCTGATTTGAACAAAAATAAAAAGGGATGAAAATACAGTTCAATGGTAGAGTGCCTGCCTAGAATGAGAAGACCCTGGATTTGATCCTCAGTACCCACTCCCCTGCAAAATCCAAATGACTATTACTTTTTGAGCTACAAATCAGGGTATCACCTATGATTAAGTATGTAGGAACTTCTGGAATCATGGTAGGGGGCAGCCAGAAATAATAGAGGGTGCTCAGTTCTACTCCACAAATAACTTCCTCTTAGGTAGGTTTTGAGTGGGCAGGAATACAGCAAATATCCAAGCCCCTGGACTTCTAAGAGGGAATTTGATAGTGGAAAATCATTAGTGAAGCTATTTCACAAAACCTCTCATACCATCAAACGGCCTCAAGGCTCCAGAATATAGGAGAAAATAACCACTCCAAGAAACCAAGCAGCCTTACTTGTAGCCAAACTGTATGAAGTTCAGCTACCTTAAAAGCCAGACCCTATTGGGCAGCCCCCCTACTCAAAAGCAAGCCCATCTCACTACAGGACCACTGTGGCACCAGTGTGCTTTAGGGGAAAGGGAAACTGGCACATGGCACACATCTGAGTAAAGACACAGCTTCTTGCCTACTGGCTATAACCACTATAAATGACACCTACCTAGGCTGTATAACAGGTAAGAACAGAAGACACCTCCAGTCACCCCACATAAAAAATTCTAGAGATGCCACTGGTGGAGTAGGTGCTTGAGGGTGTAAAGGATTCTGAGTGCTAGAAATTAACTGCTTAGTCTACTAGAACTCTACATGAGCTTCTGCTTGCCTCTTCCCTTCCTCTTATGCCCCTAAAAAGCAAGGGAATTGTGAATGCAAGCCTTGCCCTGCTAATTATTACTTGACATCCCTCAGCAGGGACAGAACATTAGAAAAACACATCAGGTAGCCTGCTGAAATTCAGATGCTCTAAAAACACTACCACTTTCTTAGAGAACAGTTCCTTGTTTTCATTTGCTAAACAGAAACTGTCTAAACTCCTTTCCATCAAAACAACCCTCTCTCAAATTCTCATATATTTATATAAAAATTGAACACACTCACCAGACAAAAGTATATCTGCTAAAGAAATTGATTTTTTTTAAAAAAATTGTTTTTTTAACTTGTCTTTTGTTTTGTCATATACCCTGAAAATAGTGCCTGGATCCCACTAAATGCTACTATAGAATCTCTTTTTTTCCCCTCTGATTTGAAGAATGTTACGTGAGGGACATTTGATTCTATTACATTTTATTTTGCTATAAGAAGACTGAAAATCCCTTGAGACCAAGCCTAAGCTATATCCAACCTAATCTCAGGGGGAAAAAAAAAAAAAACAAAAAAACCCAACTGTAGGAATGTAGTATTTATCCAGAAGGGGGCTTTGCATTTAGATTACAGAATTTATTGTTTCCTTAAAAGTATGCAGTGAAGGTGGAATGTTTTTCTCTAACCTATGAAAAAGAATAACATGATACTTCAATGGGAAAAACAACAGAAGGCCAAGATTTCCCAAAAAAGCCATTGCTGTATTTTTGGCACCTGCAAAGTTGTGCCTGCAAATTAGTTTTTTGTTTTAAAGTACCAGTACCTGCAATTTGGCACTCCTTCAGTAACATGGTTTGCCCTATTGTTTTGCAGTTTACATGCTGTCTGCTTCTCACCTTTTAAAGCCAAAGCTACCAAACCCAAGGAGAGCATGTAAAGACAGGGAACCATTGGTATTCAGAACACACGGTCATCCTTATATAGGTCATCACTGGAGGATAGTGCTATGCATATACTTAAGTCCCGCTTCTCTTTCAAACCCCATTGCCACTCAAATCTCGTATATTCTGCCCCACAGTCCCCTATGGTGACAGATAGTTTCAGCCCTACTAGAACCCAGCCACTGGCCTCAGGAAGCCAGGTGCTTGCAGCAAAAAGCCATGCAGCCAGCAAGGACAACAGAGGCCCAAATAAATGGAGAATGCATTTAACGTTACTCAACTCTAAGGAGACAGGATTGAAATTTATCTCTGTGTGATACACACTAAATTGCATTTGACAGACATTTTCTATATGAATGCAATTTACTATGTCATTACCAGTTTATGTTTATATAATGAAATCAACTGTTTTTGTGAGGTGAATTACACAGATTTATTTTTTCTAAATTCATAATTAAATGGCACTTAAATATTTCCTCTCTGTTTTCTATCTATGTGTATCACACAAAGTCTTTGGAAAAGGAGGCAGTTAAACTGTGATCATTTCTGAGACAGAAGTAGTTTTCTAAGAAGAGGAAGAAAGGGAAGAAAAACACCTATTTTAAAAAAGAAACTAATGGTGATGGTTCTGAGAAACTCTTTTTCTTCTATGTTTCATAGACTTATAACACAACCACAGTGTCTACTGGGATCAACACAGGTCAACAATTTTTCTAAACACAGTAGCAGCAAAAAGGGTGGTTACTATGCTTGACAGGTCACAGTTAAAGGAAGATTTTACTCTTTGCAAGCAGACAAAGTCTCTGTCAGCTAGCTTTCTAACTCATGCTTCCAGGATCAAGATCAGCCCCATCATGCGGAAACAGCTCCAATTTCATATTGTATTACTCAGGAGGCAGTGGTACTTTAAGTTAAAATGAAAACTAACACAATATCATTACTAAAATAATTTATTTTACCTGCCCATATATGGAGGAGTTTGTCTATTACTATAACTTAGATGCCAGTAATTATGCATAATCCTCACATGCTATGCTAGGGAACCAGTTCATTACCTGAGACAGCCAAGAAGTCATCGATGGAAGTAATGTCATCAACAGCATCTGTGAGAACACGGACTTGTTTTTCCCATTGTTCTTTAAAAAGATCCATGTTCTCTTGGGCCAGTTTACTCTGTGGTTTTGCTGCTAAAGCCAATGCAGCATTGATAACCTACAAAAGATATTAAAGTTACTCTTTTTCAGAATCATGCGAATGAAGCAGATGAAACAATTTGGTCAGTACCGTGGCAATGGCCTTGTCTTACATGCATTTCACTAGGAAACATTATATCATATGTTTCACCATAACTATTACAAAGGTGAAGTGTTAAACAATAGGTTTTATATGTTAAAGTCAAAGTAATACATATTTTGTTTGGAAACTATGGGCAATTTAAAATAAACTAAAAGTACCTCTCCCTCCAACTCCATGACAGCAATTCTATAATTCTGACATTAAATTTAGCTTTTTTCTCCTCATAGTTCTCAGTGTAGGCACATCAAGAACTACATAATGAAAATTATATGCTACATAAAGTTGACTATCCTGTTTTTTAAAAATATTCCTTCATATCATTAAATATATATTAAAAACATTAACTGTTCATTATTCCATCTTGTAGGTATACTATGTTAATCTCCTACCATAGAGTAGCTTGTTCTACTTGTTCTTACCCTCCCACCTCCCATTAATAATCTTATTATGAAAAGCTGACACTTCAGGTTATGGATGCATTATCAAAGTAAAATTCATGAAAAATATATTCAATTTCCATTTTCCTCTGCTTGTTTTTAACAAAGGCATACTTAACACATAAAAAACTACACGGGAGCTGGGCACTGTGGTGCAGTCCTGTAATCCCTGGGAGGCTGATGCAGGAAGACTGCAAGATGGGTCCAGATTCAGCAATTTAGAAAGACCCTGTCTCAAATTTAAAAAGAACAACAACTGGGGATGTAGCTCAGTGGTAAAGTACCGCTGGGTTCAATTTCCAGTACCAAAAAAAAGGACAAAACAGCAACAAAAATCACATAGGAAAGCATATGATCTGTTGAGTTAAAAAAAATTCTTTAGAACTGAGGCTATAGCTCAGCTGAGGCTAATCCCCAGCACTGCACAGTGCACATGCATGCATGCACACAAATTAAATGTATTTTTAAAAATATTTTCTTAGTTGTAGACAGACACAGTATCTTTATTTATTTTTATGTGGTGCTGAGGATCAAACCCAGTGCCTCACACACACAAGGCAAGCACTCTACCAGGGAGCTACAGCCCCAGCCCAAATTAAATGTTTTATTGAGATATAATTTATAAATCACAGTTTACCCACTGAAGAGGATAAAATTCAATGATTTTTAGTATAGTCACAGTTATGCAACACTTGCCATATTCAATTTTGGAGCATTTTTATTACTCCATAAAGAACCCCTACATACATTAGCAATAATTTCCTATTTCCCTTCATAGTACTTCCTGCCATCTTCTGGCAATCACTAACCTTTCTGTATCTATGGATTTGCCTATTCTGGATATTTCATATAAACAGAATTACATAATATATGGACTTTCATAATTAGTTTAACACAATGTTTTGAAAGCTCGTTCGTGTTTTAACATGTTGTCAGTACATCATTCCTTTTCTGATAAGCAATATTCTATGGTGTGGATATGTCATATTTACTCACTCATGAGTTGATATTTGAATTATCTTCACTCTTTGGCTATCATGAATAATGCTTCATGAACATTCATATATGTTTGTCTGTTTTCATTTCTCTGGGAATGGAATGGAATTGCTGGGTCATATGGTTATGCTTACCTTGAACCTTTTGAGGAACTGCCTTACTCTTTTCCAAAATGGCCGGACCACTTTCTATTCCCACTAGGGTGATGGTTCTGATACCCCACACGTCTTTACCAACACTTGTTTTGTTTTATTTTTAAAGTTAATTTCATCCATCTTAGTGGATATAAAATGATCTCATTTGCATTTCCTTGATGACTAATGGTGTTAGATTTTTTCTTTCTTTCTTTTTTTTTTAAAATGTTTTTTTAGTTGTAGATGGACACAATATCTTTATTTATTTTTATGTGGTGTTGAGGATCGGACCCAGTGCCTCACGCATGTGAGGCAAATGCTCTACCACTGAGCCACAATCCCAGTCCCCTTGCTTATTAACCATTTATATATACTCCTTGGAGGTGTGTCTATTCAGATTGTTTCATATATTGAATAAGTAAACAATGAGAGCAGTATCAAAATGAATTGAGAATAATTAAGACTTCTAGGTACAAAGATACTTAATGGGTTAATGGAAATAAATGTGTTTAAAATAATGCAATTAGAAAGAAAGCACAGACGAGGAAACTGGTAGAGAAGGAATGAAAGTAGGGACCTGAATAAGGCAGAAAGCTATAGGCAGTGGGCATGCAAACCTGAGAATAGGAGTTTGGGATGGCTTTTTAAGGTACTACAAGAAGCTTATCCCTTCAGATCATATGTAGAAGTTCCAATTTATTGCAGAGGCACTTAAGAACCATGTCATTAACTTGGCCCATAAAAGCTGTAGATGATAACAGACTAAAGAAGGAAACCCATTAGATTGGTATACTACTTCTCTTCCCTCTAAACACTTGGAATGGAGCCATCTGAGCTTATTACTTATTAATGACCACCCACCACATTCAAAAGTGTCTGGGTTTGGACAATAATTTGGAGGAAGAGATATCCTGTCTTTGTCCTATGTTATGCTGTGGCCTCCCACATTTTCACCATTCTAAGGCTTATTCTTTGAGTCTTTTTCTTCTTATCCTTCTTTTTTCACTATGGACTACTATTTTCATTAATTCACTAATATGTCAATGTATCAGAGTTGAGCTAGACCTCAAATGAGTATTTACTTGAAGAAAACATTTCCTAAGAGATCCAAGTAAACATGGGCAGAGAATTATATGTTTTAAATACAAAGAGATATGTCTTTTTTTTTTTTTTTTGGTACCAGGGATTGAACTCAGGGGCACTCAACCACTGAGCCACATCCTCAGCCCTATTTTGTGTTTTATGTAGAGACAGGGTCTCACTGAGTTGCTTAGTGCCTCGCCATTGCTGAGGCTGGCTTTGAACTTGTGATTCTTCTGTCTCAGCCTCCCTAAGTGCTGGGATTACAGGCTTGAGCCACCGCGCCCAGCCTCAAAGAGATATATCTTATACTGTATATACTGTACACTGGGGATCCATCTCATCTGAAGTTAACATTCTCCTTTTGATTATAAAACTGTTTACAAAAGATATTTGGTAAAAATTACTCCTTTCTAAAAGGAATAGAATAGTACGTTCATTAATATACTATTTTAAATAATCACTCAACAAGATGCTGGTCATAAAACTCAAGCATCAATTACCTTAAAAAATAAAAAATGGGGGCTGGGATTATGGCGCAGTGGTAGCGTGCTCGCCTAGCACGCATGAGGCACTGGGTTCGATCCTCAGCACCACATAAAAAATAAAATAAAGATATTCTGTCACCTACAACTAAAAAAAATAAACATTTTAAAAAAAAAAAATGGTATTAATCAGAATACCTACTGTCACTATTAGTTAAATTATAAGACAACGGACTTTCTAGTCAATAAAATAAGAAATGGAAATGCCATAAAAAGCTGTTAGAAATAGGAAGTGAGAAAATTACTTTTCAACGTAGATTATCTTTATGTAGCAAACTGAAGTGTGTCAATTAAAAAACTCTTAGAACTGCTAGAGACAGTCTAAATATATTAAAAATCAATAGCCTTTCTATATTATCAAAAAAATAACAAAACATAAAATGAGAAGGAATGTCAGATCTTCACAAAAGCAATTAATAATGAAACTCATGGAACTGAATCTATCAAGAAACCAACATGACAAAGTATAAACCAAATGGCTCAACTTTTCTAAGGTACATTAAACAAACTAAAATAAATAGAAACTCATTCAGGGATAGGAAGACTGACATATTTACCCACAAATTAATATGAAAATAAATGGCTGACAATAGCTAAGAAAATCTTGAGGACAGAAAAACAAGAGTAATGAAGAAAGAGAGAGAGTTCGAAAGCATTATAAAACTAAAGTGATCAGAATAGTCTCAAAAACAGACTCTACTGTGTTGGCAGAGTTTAGTGTATGATAAAAGTGATATTACAAATCAGTGGGGAACAGGTGCAACAGGTGCATTATTTTTAGATCTAATGATCTTTTATTAATTTTAGAGAAAAATAAAATTATGTCTTTGCTTAGTACTTTATTACCTATTTCATTTATGTACTAAATCACATGTACAAGCATATATATCATATGCACTAAATTCATCATTACTTCTTTTATGAACTAAGACTGTTTCCAGATAATGAATTAAATCTAAAAATAATAAAACTAGATGAATTTATTTATTAAGTATTTAAACAAATACTTATGTCTTAGGAAATTCTCTATTTCCAAGTTACAATGGATCAGTCAATATATAATTGTGATTGAATTATGTATTTGAATATGTCAGATTAAATAACACAGATAAATTGGTATGGAGAATACCAATATTCCAGTAGAAAAACAAGGAGAGACATGAACCGCATACCTAAAGGTGAAGCAGAAATGATTAGGAAACACCTGGGGGTCAGAGGGAGCAAAGAAATACAAATTAAGGTTGAGGTACTAATTCTATTCATCAAATTTGTAAATAGTACAAAACTAGGCACAAACATCTGTATTGGTGTCAATTTTCAAAACAGAGCTATTGGTAGAACTCCCAGTATAATGTTTTACAACTGCCAAGGGTGGATATCACTGTCTTCTTTCTGATCATAAAGTTAAGGACCCAGTCTTTGACTATTAAATCTGATGCTGTATATCGAAATCTATCAATTTTTCATAGATATCCTTTACCAGGCTGAGGAATTTTTCTTGGAATCTATCAAGAAACCAACATGACAAAGTAAAAACCAAATGGCTCAACTTTTCTAAGGTACATTAAATAAACTAAAATGAATAGAAACTCATTTATTAGGAATTTCTCATTCCTTGTTTGCCTTCAGAGTAGAGATATTAGAGGTAATTTTTATAACTGTTGATAGTTTCTAAATAAAATATGTATTACTTCTATTTCTTCTCTGTCTCCTTTGCTATCTTGACTTCTTTCAAGAGTTAAAGTTCCTGGACTGGCTTTTCTCTTTTTTCTACACTCCTCCCACCCTAAACAATTTCATCTAGTCTCATGATTTTAAATACCACTTATTTGCTGAGTATTCCCACATCTCCCACTTAGACCAATCATTGCAACCCCCAATTCACATCCCAACTACAACCCAATACTCTGCCTATATAGCACAGATATTTCAAATTGAACATGTCCAAAATAAAACTCAGGACTTCCTGCATCTAACCATGTTGAATGGGTTTCACTTTAAAATTCATTATTCAGCTTCAACTGGACTCAAACATGGAGACAGCAAAAAAACTACATTTACCTAGTCTAGTTATTCTCTCTGTCTCAAGAAGTCTGGGCTCTAAATGAATAATTTTTTTTTTTTATTATAGTTTTTTTCATATTTAATTTATTTATTTGTTCTATTTAGGCTTACATGATAACAGAGTGCAATTTGATTCATTGTACACAGATAGAGGATAACATTTCATTTCTCTGGTTATAAGTGATAATCACATGAATAATTGTTTTATAACTTCCTCTCAATCCTACAAACACCTCCTTGGAACATGGATCCATGGGTAAGGGTAGGCCAGGTGCAGCTCACAGAAGATTATGACTTATTACCCTCAAAGATTTTCAAAGCGTTAGGCTATCAATTGTTTAATACTAAGACAAACAATTTGAACTGCTGACATACCTTTCAGAATAATTAAAAGATCTGGCAATAATGGGCTAGAGTCACAGCTTCCTCACTGAAATGACCCATCCTGCTTAGTTTGCCATTACCAAACCTGTAAACACCCTGTATTTGTCATTATTGAACCTGCCCCGCCCCAAGTGCATGGCAGTCTGTGAGCAAGGGCAGGAACAGGCCTGGTGAGAATCCGGAGGGGAAAAAAAATCACAACTGGAGAACACCTTTTTATCCAGATCATATACCCAATACCAAATTTGTCTGGACACTGTTTAGAGCCCATTCCTCCTAATGCTTGCTTTAGTAGGAGACGTGAAAATTACATGAAGAGGGAGAAATGAGGCTTCCTGATGGCAAACTCAAAACTGTACATGGGCAAGTCACACATGGTTCATGGACACCAGCATTTTCATTAGGACATACTAGACTCTTCATGTGATTTTCTTTTCTAAGCTTTAAGATCATTTATATAAATACTCTCGGTAGGTGTGATCAGCATTATGTTACCATTTGTTTTTGCAAATATGTGGAAGCATTGTTGCTTTTCAAGCATTTCAAAACCAAACGGATAACCCAAAGATATTAAAAACAAAATGCTGATAGAGTAAAAGGCAAACTTAAGGAAAGAATGCCCAATCTTTAGAAATCCACTCTAAATTTATTTCATTACAACTTGGTCAGCCATGAACTTCCTGGAGGTGGTGATTAAGACCACTGCACTTATTATCTGTATAGTTATCAATCACTGGCATACTTAATGATTGGATTAAAGCTGTGGCAAATCAGGTATCACACTAATATTAAGACAAAAAAATCATTGGAAAATTAACTCATCTTGAGTATTGGGGAATATTTATTTTATAGGAAAGAGTCAAAGTAATAGTCATTCCTGTGATCACTATTCTTTTTTTTTTTTTTTGGTACCGAGGACTGAACTCAGGGGTACTCGACCACTGAGCCACATCCCCAGCCATATTTTGTGTTTTATGTAGAGACAGGGTCTCACTGAGTTGCTTAGCACCTCGCTGTTGCTGAGGCTGGCTTTGAACTCACGATTCTCCTGTCTCAGCCTCCCTAAGTGCTGGGATTACAGGTGTGCACCACTACATCCAGTGATCACTATTCTATCACTATTCTATTCAGTTCCTCTGCTTATTCCCATTTGTTTGCGTTCACTGCCAGCTGGCAGGACATGTAGTGAGAGGTTAATGTAAGTCCTCAGAGTGGGCCATGAACATTCTCTACTTGAGAAAAAGGAAAGGCAACCACTTCCACTGAAACCCACTTATACTGTTTAGAAATCTGAGTGGCAGGGAGCACACAGACAAGGTGAGCTCTATCATGGGAAACAGGCAACACACTGGGCACTTAAAAAACATTTGGGCCAGGCCTGGTGGCATACACCTCTAATCCCAACAATTCAGAAGCCTGAAGCAGAAGGATTCAAAGTTGCTAGCCTTGGCAACCTATCAAGACTCTCAAAATGAAAAATGGGGATGGGGGAGAAAGCTGAGTGGTAGAGCGCCCCTGGGTTCAATGCCCAGTAACACATAAACACATACACAAAGCATTCGGTGTTGTACGTACTTCAGTCTTTCTAAAGTGCCATATGCTTAACCTACACTAATTACTTGTCTTCCAATATGCTCTTATGAATGTAGAAAAGTTCTTATATTTTAGAGGCTAGCTGAATTACGTTATATCATAGGTTGCTTTAAGACAAGAAGACAGGGCTGGGACTGTAGCTCAATGGTAGAGCGCTTGCCTCGCATGTGTGAGGCACTGGGTTCAATCCTCAGCACCACATAAAAATAAATAAAATAAAGATTAAAAAAAAAAAAAAAAAGGCAAGAAGACTAGCTCTCCAATGTGGTTTCCTCCCAAAAGAGATGGAATGTAGGTGAACAACTGTTACCACTTCAGGAGAAGAGAGAACCATTATGGTTCCAGACAGTTTGATGTTGCAGATGCCCCCTCCCTAAGCCTGCCAAAAAGGCTGTCAACTGAGCAGTATAATCACTCTCCAGCAAATAAATACGCTATGCATATATGTACTTAGGTATATGTGTGTATTTCCCACTATTCAATACTGGGGTCTTCCTTGCATGTGCTAGATAAGCATGCTATCACTAAGCTACATCCCGAGTCCAAGACTATGCATTTTTAATGTAGGGCAAGGAGGTAACAAACATAAACTTCTCCAACCTATATAGCATTTATGCCAGTGATTTAGCCCCAAGATTTCTATTTAAAATCCTGGGGTTTGGAGGTAGAAAGAAAAGACCTTAAATTTCATGTCCGCTCTAATAAAATCCAATTTGGTGATACCATAATCATTTCCAGCTATACTTTACCTGAGGACAGAGGGCTTCTAACTGGCTTGCAGACATTCGGACAAGCTTTACTCCTTCTTCATTATTTGAGATAGAACAGGCCAAGTTGGCAACCTGTACGGGAATAACATAAAAAGATCTCTGAGGATTTTTCTCTTTTGACTTTTAAAGAAAATAGGCATATACCTACCCTACTCCTGAACTTCCCAGAAGAGGTGACAAGAGCATCAATAAGGCTTCACATCTCACAGACTATGTGCTTATGAGGACATATTTTTAAGATTCTGTACTAAGCAAACCATATACACTCATAACAGATATCACATCGTGGGATGGTGGCAGAACCTTGAAAGGTCCCATAACCAAATAATTCACAGGTTTTGAGGGGCTCATTTAACCCACCTAAACAGTAACTTCAGTAAGTGGGTCTCTGCTATAGTCAATAATGTGGGGAAAATTGAGGAATCAAGGGCATTAGGAGAGAAATACTGGTATCCACAAATAAAAATGAATTTTGCAACTGTTTGTTGAAGGAAGGAAATCAAAATTCTAAGTTGCTATTCTCATTTGACAGGTGTAAAAGTACATAGTTTAAGCCAAGATGGTTTTTATTTGAACAAAAGTTTTTTATTCAAATTTTAAAATGTCATGAAGACATCAAGATGTGCCCAAGGGAACATACAATATTCCATAGATAAGCACAAAACTGTCCTTCAATTGGGTTCTCAAAAACATTGACAGCTGGACCCATTCCTGGATGATAAATGCTTAACTAAAACCTTTACCTTTCTACCAAATGATCTCGATGATCTAGCTTATGCAGCCAGAAAGTATCTTTCCAAGCTGTGTCACACTTGCTTTGATAAAGCTCTGGCTGTGCTGAGAATGTTGCTCTATAAGCTAAGGCAGTGATCACTTATCCACATTTCTAAATGGATAGGCTTGCCAATTCCATTAGCAATGCCAGAGCCCAACTGAATATACGGTGCTGAGACATATTTTTACCTCAGGTGCAAACTGAGTTATGAATGGTGAAGGTACAGGCAGTGGAATATCAGAGGCACTTTCCAGAATCTAAATGCCAGAGTAAACAAGGACAATGGCAATAACCTTTGATTTTCACTCCTCCACCCAACTTAAGCACATAAACGTACAAAAAAAGCATACACTATTATGGCTGTTGTTTGTAGTGTTACAGTTAAGGATTATCAGCTTTCTGTAAGACTGGTAACTATCAAAATCCTGAAATGCCTAATAACAAAGAGAAACAAAAGAAGTAACATGCAATTTAAGCATAAAAAATGTGAGGAAATCGGAGAGTCAGATTTCTAATGTTTGTGGGGCCTTCAAAATCACATAAAGTAATAACATTTATACTCCCCAAAGCTTACAATTTCACCTTCTACTGTCAGCTGGACCTGAGTAAAGAGGCATTTCTCTTCAGGATAGTAATCTACAGAGATGACTGTAGTAAAAAAATCACTGCCAAATATGAGCTAAGCTAAATTTTGTAAAACTTAAGACTTAAAAAAATTATCCTCAAAATGCATATTTTATGATGCTACATGAAAGGAGAAATCTTAAATTAGATGTATGCATGAAGAATAATCTACAACTTATATTGCTGTACTGCCTTAAGAAGGCATTCTGAAGAAAGAAAAGAAAGATAGGTTAGTTGATGCCAATCACAGAAGTAGTAGTTTTAGACTAACAAAGCTCCCTGGTAAGATGAGTGTAGGAATACCCAGCAGCACTGCCCATTCCTATCTTTCAGGAGGCCAGCAGGACAGGAGGCTTTAGGACCATCCTTCGCTGTGATTCTGACTTCCACTTTCTAAGTCATTAACACAATTTATATTATCTCAATTTTGTGCATCCTTAAAACTCAGGGAAAAAATATTTAAATTAATAAGTGAAAGACTGTATTCCTATTCTCCACAAATCAGACACATGAGGATGGTGTATGGCTAAGGAAGAAATGGCTAAATTATTTAAGACATGTTTTTCTCTTTACTGATAACAAATACTAACAAACCAAAGTTATGGAAGACCTGTTCTTTATTTCAAAACATTACTTAAAAATGTTTGTGATATACTGTTAAAGGAGTAATGATCTACAAGAGTACACTGCCTGTTTCAGAAGCCTGAGAGGAGGAAGCGGTGCCTGTCACTGACAGTCTTCTCTGGATGAATGAGCTTCAATTCACCCTCCAGGGACAGGGCTACTCACTTCTAACAATGACAAATGTGCATATGCAGTCTTGACTAGAGGCTTGATTAGCCTCTCTGAGAGGCTAATCACATACTGTGAAAGGAAGAAGTGAAGGAAGGGATTTCCTAAATGCCTCTTTCTGTAGAAAATCTGGGGCTCTAGAAACCTGGGATAGCAGTTAATACCAGGACTAAAGAGTCTTCACTATGAATTAAAAACACTTGGAGAACCTAACTTCCACAGTAAACTGAGCAAAGTCAGACTTTGCAGAGCAACGAGCAATTAACTCTAGACTTGTTCTCAGAATAAATTATTCTACCTTTGCTGCCAAAGTAACCTATGTATTAGGAAACTGAATGTGTGTGATTCCTATTAATCAAGAGGCAGGCTATGACTGACACTATGACCACCAGCTTTGAGATCACAAAGCCTTCTCTGTCTGACTTCTGTCTCTCCTTTAAAAATGGATCTTGAAGAGCGCAAGGTTTCAGAAAACTTGGAAACCCCTGATAAAATACAATCAGCCTCAAGTATCGCTGGTTTGAGAGTAGCGCAGTATTGATTTGAGCTGTTGAAGAAAAGACTGTAAAAGCCAGGTTGTTAGATCAACAAATATGACATCTGTATAAAGCAGGAAAGCACTACCTTTACTCTAATGGATTATCTGTACTCAAAATAATATTAAGTAAAGTTTTGTGTTGGAAAAATATTGTTATGACTATTTTCCTTTACTATACCTGGGGAACATGATTTACTTAAATCAAACAAACGTAATTTGTTTCCCACTGCTTTCAGTAACTGCTCCTGGTTTGTATTTGGCTGAGTTACTCAACTGCCCCCTCACCCTAGAACCTTTGTAGGAAGACAAGACAACATTTCTTTTTGTGATCCTCCCTTAATGGCTTACCCCTGTTTAGGAATAAAACAAGTGAGAAGAGCTATGGGACAGGGAGTTATAAAGTCTAAATAGTGATACCACAACCTAGATAGCAGATACAGGAGTGAACTTCAAAACCTGCAACACTTCCAATGTGGCCCTTGGATGAAGCCACCACCTTGAGTTTTCTTCTTTAAAATGGTCTGAATTCCCCAGTCAAAAGTAACAATGAAATCAATAATTCAACTTTACCAAATTTTTCATACATAAACAAGAAATCCCAACTGCAGGTAATATAAATTTCAAAGCCACTCAAGAAGTTTCTAAAAAGTTTCCCAAAGCCATAGGAGGAAAAGATGAAAAGAGGCTAAATCTCCAGCTTTCCAATTTCTAGAGAAGGCTGCTGGCAATCTTACTTGGAAGAATAAAGATATCTTACTAAAAATGAAGTATGCAGGGATAACAGAAAAGGCTCTAAAATGGGACTTTAGTGATGGACGAATTTGTGGCATGTAAATTATATTTCAATAATGCTATTTAATAATACTCTATTTTTAAATAAAGGGCTAAGCAGGCAAAAAATAAATAGAAATTATCAGAGACTAGAAACAAGCAGCAGAAATTCAGAGAGGTAAGCAAGCACTGAAAACACTGTCACCCTTGGGATGGGATGGAGTGAGGTATTACCAATCCATGATCAGAACTTGAGTTTTTAATGGATAAATGTCAGGGAAGGTCCCTGAGATCAGAAACTTCACCTAAAGTTACAACAGCCAAAGGCAACCACCTTACTGGAAAGTGAACTAAGGCAAAAAGTTACCATGAAAAAGAAAATAAACACTTGACAGTCAGCCTTCACTCAAGGAGGAAGAGAAGAAAAAGCCCCCAACTAAAATGCTAACCCAAAACTGGCTATCCACGTATTATCAGCACACCACAGAATAAAAGTTATAATGCTGATCATTCAATTTGCAGTTAAAATACAAATTTCAAACCAACAGAGCTATACTCTACGAAGTCCCAGATAATGAGAAATTTATTAGAGGGGGAGCATACAACTCAAAAGCATACAAATTACATTCACTGTTTAGTTTTCAATTCATAAGGCTATGAATGAGATACAATCTTATTGTAGCAAATTCAGTATAAGACATTTTAATACAATATCTGAATCTGAAGGGAAAGGGATACTAAATGATATAGAGTTTTTATAGGCATGACTTTATGAATGGCATTTTTCCTATTTCATTCTCTCAATTTATAAAATTGACAAGACTCGGAAGAGAACAAAATTAAAGGGGAAACTGATCACTCTTTAGCTCTTAAACTGCTCATGGCCAAAGGAGGTGGGCAAGAAATGAAGCAATTAAAAAGGACATATGGGTGTTACATTATTGACAAAAAGGTTAATATTTCTGACAGCAAATTAATTTTCTACATCAATACACTTTAAATTGAAGAGCAACATAAAGAAATAATTAACTTGATATGAGAGAAAGTAGTGCAACCAAACCACAGGAAAAAAGGCCTCAGTGCTACACTCCACAACAGAAGAAATGGTAGTCACCCTGCTCACTAACACTGCCCCTCAGCTCCTGTTTCCCTCAATGACCATAAGGACACACACAATCTACACACACTTCACATATGAAAGGGGGGCTTCAAAACCTTGCAGGGAATTACCTAGTTTCATAGATTACTATAGTACAGTAAAGTCAGAGGTCTCAGTCAGATTCTCAGAAAATAATGATTAAGAAAAATCTCAG
>CM053405.1:83158493-83211794 GCA_028644305.1 Xerus rutilus | reverse complement strand
TCCCCTGTACCAAAGGCGGGGGGGGGGGGGGAGAGGGAGGAAGGGAGGGAGAGAGGGAGACAGAGAAAGAATGATCTATCTCATGGCAAATATTTTGATATTCACTTTCAAGGAAAATAACAAAAGTCATTATGATAAGGATCCAATAGGCAGCCATGGCCACATAGTTACTAATACACAGAGGGACTGGAGAAAGTTGCTTCTATTGATAAAACCTCAAGAGTGGGCCTGTGGTTTTCATTCTTGAAACCAATCTTGTATTTCCATAATGCAATACACAACAGAATACACAACATATGATACATAAGAGGTTTCTACTTTGAGAGATGTTATTTCTAATACTACTCAGGAACTATTAATACCATTTGAAGCAACATTATGACACCCGAAATTAAAGCATAAACTTTTTATTTCATTTGATACAAGGGGAAATTATTTCTATTAAAACAATATATAAGACTTCCAAAAACCAAGTTAGCAAGAGCCAAAACATCAGCTCCAATTTTATTTTGGGCATGTGTTACAAGGCTACTGAAACAACAGCTTTTGCACTCAGCTTCCATTTTATTTTTTTTTATTTTTTTTTTTTTTTTAAATTTTTTTTTTTTTTAAATTTTTTTTTTTGTTTTAGTTGTAGATGGACACATTGTCTTTATTTTATTGCTTGGTATGTGGTGCTGAGGATCGAACCCAGGGCCTCATGCATGCGAGGCAAGCGCTCTACCGCTGAGCTACAATCCCAGCCCCTCAGCTTCCATTTTAAACACTGATAAAATTGGTAAATTTTTATCATATCCCTGCAGCAAAATTTATACTACATTATACAAAATATACATACACAATACATAAAAATCACTTTTATTTTGATTCTCTCTCTCTCCTTGGTAAAAGACAGTCTTCATGCCAGTAGGCATTTTTCTTTTATAAACTATTATGTCCTTGGTACCCACAATAGTCACCTGGACATATTAGGAATTCCACAAATATTTGTTATAAGAATCTTAACATCTTTTCTCCTTCAATTACAGAAAGTTTGCTTATGCTTTTGAAAGCTTTGTTCTAGCTAAATAAAATAATACTGCTCAAATATATGTCATGTAACCTTAAAAAGCAAAACAAAACTCTCCTAGCCAAGTACGGTGGGTGCACACTTGTGATCTTAAGAGACAGGATGCTAAGGCAGAAGAATCACAAGTTTGAAGCCAATCTTAGCAATTCAGGAAGACCCTGCCTAACAATTAAAAAAGAAAGGGGTGGGGCGGGGTAGAGTTATAGTGCAGTTGTACAGAGCACCTGGGTTCAATCCCAGTACTGAAAGAGAACAAAAAAACACCACACACTAAAAACAACTCCCAATCTCCCAATTTTTCTCCTCATCTCCACATCCCAGAAGATCTCACAATTCTTCTCCATTATACAGAAGGATGCATTATGATGTCCTTTTGTGTAAACATTGCCAATACCTAAGAACAAGACAAAGCTCACTAACACTGCAGTTCTGTTGTTGCAGAACTGTGCATTTCTCAAAGCATAGTCCTCAGACCACTGAATCAGAGTCTTTGGGGATAGTGGCTCAGAAATTTGAATGGTCAGCAACTGAGCGACTGGTAACTTTCAGAACTAGGAGGTTCATTCAATAGTTATTGGATACCTACTATGTTCTAGGAATTTTTCTAAGTCCATGTTCTCACTGAATTTATGTTCTATTGGAATAGATGGATCCAGACAAAAAAGAAAAGTAAGCAAATCCAAAAATCTGATTATAAGAGCTATGAAGGACAAAAAACAGGTGATAAGATGAAAAAAATGACTGCTAGAGGATGAGATAGAAGGAATCCAGGAAAATCTCTCTGTGGAAGTAACATCTACCTAGAGCACACAGACACAGTCAAAAAGGAAGTAGTTAAGCATGGCAGGGACCAACCAGCAAGGAAATTCAGGACTTAAGGCAGCTGAAAAGCAGGCAAGATACTTTCTGGGCCATGGCTTTCAATCTGGACTTCAGGATTTTATGTCAAGTATGCCTGGAAGGCAGTGGTGGTCATGAAGCAAAGGAATGATATGATAAAATTTAAAGAGATCATATCCATTCCTTTGCAGAGAAGATGCTAGAGAGGAAAAAGAATACAAGCGAAGAAATCATTTAGGAGGCTGCTGCAAAAATACAGTAAGATATGATAGCTTGGACTAAGGAAGTGAATGATAAAGGGACTTGTTGATTAGATATGGAAAATAATGAGGTTAAAAAAAAAAACAAGGATAAGTCCTAGATTTCTGGCTTGGAAAACTAGGTGGAACACTGGCATAAAAATAATACAAGGATGCTTTATCAAAGCATTCTATATGTATAACAGTAGTAAGAACAACCTAAATAACCTAAATGCCTAACGATAAGAACTGTTAAGTAAATGGTCAGTAATAAATGTTGTACTACATACATTGTGACATGGTAAAATGGCCATGATACCATAAGCAGGGGAAAACAAATTACATTGTAACACATTATGATATCACCTGACTCAATAAATAATCTACTATATCAATTTTGTGTATTTTTTTAAAAAACCATGCACATACATTATGGTATATGAATCTATGTCAAAATGTTTTGTTTCTAAAATTTTTCCAAATTTGCTAAAATGAACTTGTAACCATATTTTCATAGGTACCCCTCCCCCAGTTGTATTTTAAAGTGGCAGTCTGCTAAAACTGCACCTAATCTAAACCAGGACTTTTATCTTTATCCCCCCAGGCACTATTCTGCATAGGAATACTTTCAGGGACTCTTATTATTTCTCTAATAAATAAGCTGGGCAAAATGAGTCTAAGCAATGTTGACATAGGCAACCCTAGGCATACCTTAGCTGTTGAGAATTTTATGTGGCTCTATATCCCCAATGCAGTAATCACATGGCATCCCCATATGGTTCTGGAAAGGAACCTCATTATCAGTGCTGAAAAACACTCAATAAGTCAGACCATACACTTCAGGGATTAGATACGAGAGGAGGTCATCTAAATCCAGAAGCAGCTAGCTGAATGATATACACAGCAGTACCCAAGTGTTCATGGGAAAACATTATTTTTAAAAGTTTAATTATAAGCCTAAAATGTTTTTGGAATACATCAATGCTATTAAACATATAAAGGTCAAAATCAACACACTGAGGCAACACTGACATGTAACTTCTCAACTACCTGGACAGTCACTTTGCAAAGCAGATGTTCTCTATCAACCTTGCATTTTAATAGAACTTGTGCTGGGAAGTGGAGAGGCAGCTAGTATCCAAAAAGAAACTGCTAAAACAGGCTATTCCTATTGTCACCTCATTTTAATGGGGGTAAACATGGTAGATATTAAAAAGGACATGAGGGGTATGATGTGAACATGTTCTATCTAGATGACTTAACAAGATAAAATAAAGGAATTCTTAGCTTGGCATGAAGATGCAAGCCTTTAATCCAAGCTACTTAAGAGCCCGAAGCAGGAAGATTCCAAGTTTTCAAGTGTGAGGCCACATGTGGCAACTTTGAGATCCAGAACACAATTAAAAATAAAAAGGGCCAGGGAGGGGCCAGAGTTGTGGCTCAGTGGTAGAGAGCTTATCTGGCACGTGGGAGGTACTGGGTTCGATCCTCAGCACCATGTAAAAATAAACAAAATAAAGGTATTTTATCTATTTACAACTAAGAAAAATATTTTTAAAAAAGAACAACTAGGGACATAGCTCAGTGGTACAGTTCGTCTGGGTTCAATGCCCAGTATCACAAAAAAACAAATAAGTGAATAAATAAAAAATAAAGGAAGTCTTAATTGGCTAAAGGGCCAACTATACACAATAACTGTTCCAATCAAGAGAATGGTTTTTAGGGGCAAGCAGAAAGGCTCTATTGTGCTTTGTCTGAAGACAACTTTTTATTTTTAAAGATCAGATTAGATAAAAGGAGAAAAGATATACTTATCTTTCTAAAAAAGAAGAAAACAAAGACATTTTGAAGAGGTAGCCAATAATATGAAGAACATGGCAACAGAAATCCTGATGGAACACTAAATTGGATGTAAGTTTATATTCAATGAATGTCAAATGCACACATATAGCCATACACCAACCCACACCACACAGACATTCTGACATGGACAAGATGGCAATGTGCACTATCACCTCTACAAGAAAAACGCAGAGGCTCTGACTGACAATGAGCTCAGATGCTGCCCAACGGCCAAAGCCATCCTGGGATATACTGTCTACTCTGGAAAGATGGAGGCCTTGGCTATAGGCTCTACCTCTGTCTGCTCTCCCTGAAGGAGGTGTTCAGTGAGTGCTGGCACTTGAATGGAGGGCATCCAGGGAAGAACTGTGATGAAGAGAACCTTTGGAGGACCTGAGTAAATCATGTAGACTAATACTGTCTAATAGAAATATATTGTGAACTACATAAGTACTTGTCAATTATTTAGTAGCCACACCAAAAAACTAGAACAGGCAAAATTAATGATGTTTTATTAATCCCAAAATGTTATTTCAACATGTACTTAGTTATCAAAAATTACCAGTAAGTTATTTTACATTCTTTTCTCATACCACATATTAGAAATATACAGATATGTATTGTATACTCAAAGTACTTTTCAACTCACACATGTGAAGTTGCAAGAAGACAAGTGGGAAGGTTTAAGAAGAGACTGGCCTAATAACCAGAGACTACACTATTAGAATGTGCTGCCACGGGCTGGGGTTGTGGCTCAGTGGTAGAGTGCTTGCCTAGCATGCATGGGGCACTGGGTTCGATTCTCAGCACCACATATAAATAAATGAAAAAAAATAAAGGTCCGCCAACAACTTAAAAAAAAAAATTAAAAAAAAAAAATACACAATGTGCTGCCTCTGGAGGAAGTGAGTTTCCCACAACTGAAGAAGTCCAAGAAGGATTACACGATGATAAAAAATGCTACACAGACAGGGATCCACACAATAGTGAGAATCTATAATTTCATGAGGAAGAACCACTCACTCTGGTGTGAAAAGATGAATTGATTCCTTGGAGAAAAGAGAAAGCCTGAATGCTAAAGGGCAGAAACTAACCGGAAAAGCAAAACTCAAAGCAAACAGTTACAAGGTAAGAGAAGTGGAACATGACTGGGTAAAAGCCATAAAATGGGTCTACATAAAGCTTCAGGAAACAAACCTGCCCTCTCTTACTGCTTCCATGTTGTGCTTATGGTTTGGTAGCAAGGTAAGCTGGCTGTGAAGTCAAGCTACCTGACACCATGCATTCCACATACCTTCAAAGGAGGTATTGAATATAATTTGTCTTTTGTCCTAGATTTCTGGGAAGGAACTTATAAATTACTGGAATTTCAGTAGTGGTAAGATTCCCTTGATTATTCATAGCTGGCCCTAATAATTAATGTTAATGAGGTGATCTAGGTAAGGGGGACAACCATGTGATTAGACAACTGGGGCTCTAAGGTTAGCTCCTTGTTGAAGGAAAGGGGAACTGGAAATAAGCTCTATTAAATCACATTCAATCAATCATAACTACAATGAAACCCCAACTAAAATTCTGGACACAAACAGAGGAGTTACTTGGTTGTATACATGGATGTGACAGCAGGGTGATATGACTGGATTCCACTGCGAAGGGGTACAGCTTTGCATCTGTGACCTTCCCAGATGCCACACTGTGTCTCTCTTCATTTGGCTAGTTCTGATATATATCCTTTAAAATAAAATGTTACATGAGTTGTTCTAATGAATTATCAAACCTGAGATGGGTCACGGGAACCTCCTAGATTTGTAGCCAGTTGATCAGAGTAGAAGTGGCCTGGGTACCCCAAACTGGCAGCTGGCATTTAAGGTATGGCAATCTTGCTGGGGACCAGGGCCTTAATCTATGGGGCTGCACTAATTCCTGATGATTAGTATCAGAACTGTATTATAGTATTTTAGAAGATCTACTCCTCCCAAATATATCTGGTAGAACTCTGCAGAGAGGCTGCAAAATCCCAGCCTCTTCTTTCCTGACGGGGGCTTTTCCCCACAGCTCAGTTCAGCTTTTATATAGCATTTTTATTACCCTTAGCCCCAGAGAAAATGGGCTCTCAAACCAAAGTTGGCCTGTAGACATTTACTGCAATTAGGAGGGAACAACTGAAAAGAAGTCAAAAAATTAACAAAATACTCACAAGGTGGTATTTTAACTTTGCTAAAACAAATCCCTGACTAGTTCAATGTTTCATTATAACACAAAAGTAGTAAAGGGTGGAGAAGTCCTGTCATTGAAGAATAAACCTCTGCCTTGAGTCAGGAATTTAAGCCTTCTAAAACACTTTAACAATTCATTTCCTTTTCATAGACATATGCAATTATATATCTTACTATCTCTATTATCATAAATGTAATTTAACTGTTTGTAGAACGGTATGGTATTACAAAGCCTATGGTTATGCCTCAGGCAATGAAGGGCCATGTGTCATTTAATACACAGTTAACATGGAGGGGGGCGGTTGTGTGGTTGAGGACACAGAGAAGAGAAAGAGGTTAGAAAAGGGTTAGAACAGAGCTGTGATGGGAATACCACATTCTAATCTCTAAAGGAGCACTCAGTGATGTTCAGAATAAAATAAAAACACAAGTTTGGGAAAGGCTCCTGAAGCCAGGTCTCCAATGTTACCAAGTCCACCACACCCCCATGCTTCTCAGTGGGTATTAGGCTGTCCACCAAGATAGTGAGCTGAGGTGCACAGTTCTCATTGTAGTAAGGATACAAGGTGACTAAACTTAGGTAAGTACTTAAAGTCTTTACGCTTCAGTTTACTTACCTGAAAAATGCTGTTGTGGAAAGTACACAGTATTGGTATACAGTCCATGCTCAGAAAGTGTTAGCTCTGTTACATTGGATAGAGGCTAAGGATAATGCAGTTGGCCACAATAAACGGCCCTCCAACTCCAGTACAAAAAAGGGCTGCTCTCTCTTTAGCTGCCACACTGAGCTTGTTACCATGCTGACACTCAAGGTTTACGGCTGGCAGTGTCCTTGATTGTTATCACTCAGACAAACTCTAATACAAGCTTCTTACAGGAGATTGGTTTCCTGAACACAATCTTTGTACATTTGACATCTTGTGTTATCACATGGCCATTATGAACAAGATTATGCTTAACACAAATGAAAGTCTCCAATTTTAGTTTCAAATGACAAAATCATTAACTTAAATAGCAATACACTGACCTATGTATTCTATATGTAATTAATTCAGGTCAGAATAACACATAAATTAATGTTCAAAGAAAACTAAATGTAAAATTAGTAATACATTTAATGTGATTACTGATGTTTTCCTTGGAATATTTTTATGGTATTAACCTGGGCTAATGTCACTATAAATTCAAATGCACAAGACACACATTTTACATGAAGGCCATTTTCTGTTCTTACCTAATGACCAACTTACCAAATGGTTTACATAACATCGTCATCAAATATTAAGTGTTTTGGATTCAGTTACAAAATCAAACAACTTGGGTATATGTTTACTGTGTGTTGTATTTCACAAATATAGCAATAATGAATAAATTAAATAACAAATTCAGTTAGCAAAAGATAAGAACAAGCTTAACTTACCTAGAAATTTAATAGCAATTCACTTTTTATTCTTGTCACCCTACAAACCAATCACTGCCATACAGATTTCTACTAGGTAAATATATCTAATTAGCATTATGTCAGGGCTCATTTTCTTCATTTTTAATTTAAAAATTTTAAAATATGTTGTCATTTTAAATTTTAATAAAACAGATAATTCTATATTGCACAGACAGCAAGTCCATCTACTCTTGTTGATAAAAATTTATAAATATTTTCTATAGAAAGCTTAGCATTTGCTTGGGAATTAATCCATCATACCGTGATTTCTACAGATTCAGAGTTTTTCATCCTCACCCCCATTCTTACTGATTGAGAAATTTTTAAAATTCAGAATCATTTTCTTCATTTTTAAAACAATAAGATGGGTCTGAGTCTATGTCTCGAACATAAGGCTAATAAGCATCTGACATACACCATCTTTTCTTCCTTAAAATAACCCGAAGGTAGGTATCATTAATATCCTCATTTTACAGACAAAAAATAGGAATTGAGAGGGTTTAGGTAACTTGCCAGGAGATAAGGCCAGAGAGTGTGACCCCCTGAGAGCTCCAGCTCTTAGCTACACTTTCTACATTGTCTTTTAAAATAGTGTCATGATCTACATTTATTCGTATTAACATGTGATGATGTTAAGTTTCTAGGACAGAATCTATCTACATAATTAATGTAAAACTGACCAAAATGGTAGTTTGGGATAGATACTCAGTGACAATGAGATTCTCATTTTATACATGTTATAAATTAGGTGAACCCTTAACATTTTTTAGCTGATTAAAGCATGTGAATTAAACTCGCCACACTTCACCAAGTTACTTACAGTTAATGAAACTGCTAATACACTTACCTCAATCAATTTGTTGGCATGTTCACGAAAAACTTGGGCATACTCCTTAACTTCTTTCTCATTTCCATTCTTTGCAGCTTCAATCAATACTAAAAGCGGAACGTTGGTTTCCAGGAAAGAATCTGAAACGTGGTCCATGACAGCTTTGCGGAGCTAATAATTAAAATCGTATAATTTTTATTTTATTTCTATCAAGAAGCTAGATTGTTTTTTCTTTTGTACTTTTAAATCTAATAGAAGCCTATAATAGATTTGTTGCACTTATATGAGGACCTCTCACATAGTAATCCAATTGCCATAACCTGTAACACAGGATCATGGAGACAGTAGTTTCCACTATACTCACAGCACTTCAGACAGAATCTCAGTTTTCAAAACAATATTCTTTTTTCTTGGTAATCACAAAACTAAGGCTTACATCTTACAAGAATAATACAAAACTGAACAGAAAGCAGCTCTGGGTTGAACTGGCAGGCAGCCTTGAATATGTATCATTAGCCTAATTGACTAAAAATGAAATGAAAGAGAAAAAAAGCACTTTCTGGTTTATCTAAAGGGTTAGCACTCTATGAACTTCAAAACTTAAAGGATATAAGTTTTTGGGGGGGGTATGTGGAGTTGGGAGATCAAAATTGAGTATAATGTATGCTAAACATGTACTCTACCATTGAGCTACAAACTCAACCCCATCTTTACATTCCTGATACTGTTTCACCAAAAGGAAATTGAATCAGAGATAGTTTATCTTTAATTCTGCTTTAAATCAAACATGAGCAATAAAATATCTCTCTACTAATTTCTTGGAAATTTTCTGAATTAATTATAACTTCTTATGTTTTAATACATTGTCTTATAAATTCAATCCTAACTCCTTTAAAAATTAAAAAAACTCAATCTGATTCTCAATGTTAATGGGATCATTTGTCATAAAACAGACTTTTTATACCTACTAAGATGTAAATCTCAGTACCCCAAATACCTCTATACCTAGCATACCTGAACTGGAAACATATTTCCACCAAATATCTAAGGGAACTGCAAGTGTGTAATTAGAAGTGTGCAAGTCAAATAAGTAACTGGAATTTTTGTCTCTACCATACATAATATAACAAGATCCTTTGAGGTTATTTTCATAGGTCCCCAAATCATTTGAAATTGATTTTCCTACCTATACATCTTTTTCGTGCTAGCCTAATTTATTCAGTCCACCCCAGTGGAACCATATTATTCCATATCCCTATTAGATTTTATTAGCCATTATGGAATTTATTAGCAAAAAACACATTTTCTGTGAAAATCCATCCTTTCCTCCAATAAAAACTATGAACCCAAGCCTGGCACAGTGGCACACATGTAATCTCAGGTACTGAGGAGGCTGAGGCATGAGGATCCCAAGTTCAAGGCCAGTCTCAGCAACTTGGCAAGACTCTGTCTCAAAATAAAGCAATTAAATGAGCTGGGAATATAACTCAGTGGTAAAGTGCTTGCCTGGCATGTGTGAGGCCCTGAATTTAATCTGCAACACAAAAAGTTTTTTATTCATTATTTTAAAAATCCAGTATTTATTAGAATTTTAATTAAAGCTAGAAAATCAAGAACTTAGAAAAATAATCAGTACTTTCTTCTAGCTTACCTGTCTACGCAAGTCCCTGGTCTTCTTGGTCATTTTATCTATTGCAGAATTGAGTGCATCACTTCTTTCTTTACGTCCAGCCTACATAAAAATGTAAGAGATAAACATTTTAGTAATTCACAAAACTTTAATGAGAGTCTACACCTATTTAGTGCTCTATAAACACTGAAAAACAGTACAACTTTTTGATTTTTAAAATTTATTTATATATTTATGCATGCATGCAGTATGAGGGATTAAACCCAGGGATGTTCTACCACTGAGCTATATCCTCAACCCCCCTTAAAAAAATTTTTTTTAGTTGTAGATGGACACAATACCTTTATTTTTTTATTTTATGTGGTGCACAGGATCAAACCCAGTACCTCACACATGCTAGGCAGGTGCTCTACCACTGAGCCACAACCCCAGCCCTATCCCCATCCCTTTTAATTTTGTTTTTGAGACAGGCTCTTGCTAAGATGCCAAGGCTGGCTGCAAACTTATGATCCTCCTGCCTCAGCCTCCCATGTTGCTGGGAATATAGGCATGCACCACCCAGCCTGGCTTAGTATTAACATTTTTAGATCAAAGTTATAAAATATGGGAAGAAGTGTCTTATGTGATTTTGTTCATAAAAACTTAACCTTACAACTCTTAGGCTCCATATTATCTGAGATTAGAATTGAAAGGGTTTTGCCAAAATAAGAGGAGCCAAGAGGCAAAGCCATTTGTTTAAAAATTACATTTCTGTGTTAACTCGAGATTCAGCATACACTAAGTTCATTAATAAACTAGCTCCCCTTGAACTATGAGTAGAATAAGTTATACGTGATGTTGATGAACAATGAGATTTAAAGAAAGTCAAAGAGATCAAAAATGTCCCTGGTACCAATACAAAACAATGTATTTTAAAACTAAGATGTACCATGATCAGAGTTAACAATGTATATTACGCAGTTCAAATCAGAATGCTTTATAAAATTGTCCTTTATTTTATTTTATTTTTTTAAAGAACTTCTAAGCTAAGCTTAATGCAATTGTAGTGCACAGATTAGCTCCTCTTGGAGAGTACTTCTACAAAGGTCAGGGGGTTGAGTTGAGATTTGCCTGGGTAACATTCTAAACAGAAACAAAACAGCTGCTAGCTGAAAGAAAGGGGACAAGTTGTTATCCCAGATGGCGCTGGCTGTGTCTCTAGAAATACCTAGTAAGACAAAAGCTATGTTAAACTACGAAATACATTAGAAGTCCCCTCCTCCAGCCCAAAACATATGTAGTTGTTTCTGAAAAATATGTTAGTAAGCACAGGGGAAGCAGGGCACAGTGGTGCACCCCTGCGATTCCAGCAACTTGGGAGGTCAAGGCAGGAGGGTCACAAGTTCAAGGGCAGCCTCAGCAAGTTTGAGAACCTGTCCCTAAAATAAAAAAAAAAGGGCTGGGGATACAGTTCAGTGGTAGGGTACCCTGGATTCAATCCACAGGATGGCCAAAAATCATCATCATCATCATCATCAGAGAGATACAAATGAACTAAGGAATTTGACCCCATGTCCTCCCTTTTTTGAGTGCCCTTGAAACATTTTGGTATGAGTATGCTGTCAGTATATAAACCAGCACACCAGGTAAACAGGTAAGGATAAGATCTGGCTGTATGTTTACATGATTTGTTATTTACATCTTGTGTTAAATGAGGGACAATGCCACTTGTCTCTTTGATTTCATCTCTACCAACTACTGAAGAAAAGAGAGAAAGAATATCGAGGACTACGGATTATTTAGCAAAAGACAGAAAGGACATATGAAGGGACTTACGAATATTAAGAGTTAAAGTTTAAGTGAAAAATTGAGATGGTCACTATCAAGATCCTAGCCAGGGTCTCATTCCTTCCTTACCCTTTCCACCAACATTCCTGTACTGTCAATAAAATTAAGTAGTCTATTAATATTACTTTAGTTGGTAGTCTACAAATATCAACAAAAACTGATTCAGATATAAGGATTACTACCTGCAGAAATAAGTTTTAATTTATTCAAGGCCATCAGTCAAAAGAGAACTAAAAATTTAAAAATCTACTTCATCACTGACAATCTCAAGATCAAAATGCCAGGATCTAAGACAAAGGTGTTCAAAATTGAATCAAAATCAAACTCATCTCATCATCGATGCTTCAATCTGGAAAATCTCAGCACATTCTTCAGACAAACACTTCAAGAGAATTTCTCTAGATCAACTCAGCAAAATCTGTTATTTGTTCCTCATCATATTTTGGAGAGTGTTTCTAATCATCTATTCCAGAAAGTATTTGGAATTTGAAACCCAAAAGTTGGGGTCACTGACCTCATAAGAGTCCAATCACCTGCTACCTGGAATGCCCAGAATTTTCCTCAATTTGAGTAAAAGGATTTACTGTGAAAATTGTATAAAACCAAATCCACGAATTGACTTTTGAAAGAATTATAGTCACATAAGAAAATTCACTTAGGGCTGGGGCTGTAGCTCAGTGGCAGAGCACTAGCTTTGCAAGTATGAGGCACTGGGTTCAATCCTCAGCACCACATAAAAATAAATAAAGACATTGTGTGCATCTACAACAAAAAGAACATTTTAAAAAAAAGAGAGAATTCATTTAGATATAATGCAAACAATCCCATGAATCTGTTAATTTTGACATTTGCCAAACTATTCCCAAGATCAATTTGTCTTTCTTGTTACTGAGAAAAATAGAAGTCTATGCCTTACTAATCAAGATAGGGCAGATCAGGAGTTATTTACTAAACTTTTAAGGTTATACTAGTCAGATCACTTTTAATTACTTTTAAAAAAAGTACAGTTCAATTAGCAAGTTTAGGGTTCCAATGTAAGAGTGCTTGCCTAACATGCAGGGGCCCCCAAGTTCAATCTCCTGTATTGAAAGCGGGGGGTAGGGGTATGATTATACACCCCCCCCCCACACACACAACCTTAAAGACTGGTCAAAGTAGAAAGCTTACTGATCTGTAAAACATGATTTTAACTTCTGAAATTAAATTCATTATGAATTTTTAACAGTAGTTTAATTGGGGCAAAAATAAATCAACTCAAACAAACATTAAGAAAAGCAAAACTGGGGCTGGGGTTATGGCGCAGTGGTAGCGTGCTCGCCTAGCACGCGTGAGGCACTGGGTTCGATCCTCAGCACCACATAAAAATAAAATAAAGATATTCTGTCCACCTACAACTAAAAAAAAAAGAAAGAAAGAAAGAAAAGCAAAACTGGAATATACCAGTTGAGCATCCCTTATCTGAAATACTTTGAACCAGAAATATTTCAGATTTCAGAGTTTTCTGGATTAGGGATGCTCAACTTGTATAAACATTATTGGAAGTAATCATTGAGGAATCTTTAAAATAACTGATCCTCAGCTCCCCCTAGTTGAGAGGACTCCATTCCACTGAGTACAGAACATCCAAGTTCACTTATTTTGCTATGTGTATCCCTTCTTGGCAGTGCCAAAAGGGCAAAGAGAAAGACAAGGCATGTCTGAGGGTTCAACATAAAGCTTCTCTTCAGCAAGCAAATCTGAGGCGCGAAGGCTATTAGCTGAGGCAGTCTCTAGCAACATAATTCTGACTGAAAGTAAAAGGACTTTCAAAACCCATGTGTAACAGAAGCATGAAAAGGCTACTCCACATTCCTCCTATGTAAACAGACTATTTATTTAGCCATACTCTACACTGAACCTACTCTGCATCTTTGGAATGGGCAGAATTAACAATAACTCTTCTCTCAGAGTTTATAATCTGAGATAAATCAGAGGCACATTTAATTCAGTGATATCCTTTATCATCAAAGGCCTGACAGGAGCTCCTGATAACATAATAGCAAGTCTGAGTAATAAGTATTATACAGAGGAGGTTACATTACAACTGCTTGACTCCACTCCAACCCTTACCATGTGGAAGGGATAAAATATGGAACACATGTGAAAGAGAAAAAATATGTTCCTGGGATTACTGGTGGCATCACAAGGCATATTTTGTCCCCTAAATGATGTGATAAAGGTTTCCAAGTAAGCCTTCAAGAAACTACTCAACCTAACTACACAAAATAAACATTATCCCACCATGTTTCTGGAGGAGTGGAATGTGAAATGCTGTAAAAATGATGATCTATACGATGTCTTCAGGGATCTTTTGCCAGAGTTTACCTTCTCCTTTCTACACACTCTCCCTGGGAAAGCCTGGCCATTCCCATTTCATTAATAATTATGGCCACTCTGCCATCTTCCACATGCATTTTTGTTCTCACACATGCCATGCTTCCTCTCATCTACCTAGAATACTCTCCTCCTCTTCTTCTGATTCTGTCTATCCCCTTTAGATAAGATATCATCTCCTTCTGGAGCTTCCACTAGCCAATCTCACCCCTAAGTTCAAGTGTCCCTCCAGAGTGCTCCTACAAGCATCTAGCACTTTCCCCACACCATCCTTCTCAAATCACACCCTGGCATAATTACCTGTTGACTTTGTCTCTCATTGGCAATGGAAGAAAAGAAAAACAAGCAGCCAATTAGAGACATGTTTAAAAGTCATAGGACTTAATGTGGTTTTATTAACCTTGATATGCTTAAAAAGGAGGTATAAAAGTCTAAATTAATATAACAGGAAGGTCTAATTAATTATACACAATGCCTTCATCAGTCATCAGAAATTAAATTAAATTAGTCTTCTATAAGGCCCAAGTCAGAATGGACACCTGAAGCTTTTTCCTCTCAAAATAATGAAAGGATAAAAAAGGGAAACACTGAAGCTGTCAATAACAGTAGAGGGCTTCAAATAAAGCAAGGGGTATGAAACTTCAGAAAGGAAATGATGTATATCAAGCTAATAATTGCCTCAAGAAGCCTTCAGAGAAGACTGAGGACTAAAGAGAAGCTTGAGAAAAACATTTTTAAACCAAAGGAGACTAACATCTATTTATAGAGTCAATCCAGCTCCAGGATCAGTGGTGTACCCATGTAATCCCATCAACTAAGGAGGCTGAAGCAGGAAGACCATATGTTTGAAGTGAGCCTCAGCAACCAGAGAGACCCTGTCTCAAAAATAAAATTAAAAGGGTTGGGGATATAAAGCAGAGATAGAGCATCCCTGGGTTCAATTCCCAATGCCTCCTCCCCCCGCTTTTTTGAGGGTGTACCTAAATGGTTTGATGTGAATAACATGAGAAGCAATTGACCACTATTTCCACTTGGCCCACAGATGGCTGGCGGGCTCTGTGTAAGCTGAATATGCGACAAGAGTTATTTGGAATCTATACAAAGTTCCACAGTAGCTTAATCTTAGAATACAATAGTTTTGTAGGCATATGTTCCTAAATTCCTTTTAAAGAGAACCCTATCCTTCAACTACAAAGAATAGAAGAGTTTCTAATATGCCAAATATTACTTATTTAATCCAAAAGTTTAAAACATAGGTGAGGAATTCTGATATTACATGCATATCACTCTATTTTCCTTCTCTCTCCCCTGAGTAAGAGCTAAGAAACCAGCATTACAGTTTGGATATTTTCTCAATGACAGAGCCACATGTAACAAAAACCATAAAACCCTTCAAAAGATAAGCGGCTAGAAGAAATACTTGTAAAACACATGATGAAGTTAATCTCCTTCATTTAAAAAAAAAAAAAATCATACAAGTCTATAAGAAAATGACCAATCCTGAGACTAGGGAATTGAAATGAAAAAATGTAATGTACTATCTGCGGGAAAAGAAAATGCCAATATCCATACAAAATGATGTCCAATTTTACTCCTCTTTAAAGAACAAATGAAAGAATATTCTACACTATCAGCTTTGTAGACATATTTAGAGTGTGATGGCTTCCACAATGGTATTAATGGCAGGCAGGGATGGTTAGTACATAATTACATACTAGGGCAGGGGGTAAAAAATGGTTTTAAAACTTTTTGGAAAAGTGGTATCTATCAGTTTTAAATACATACCCTGTAACCCAGTACTTTTACTGCCAGAACCTTATCTTATATATAAACTTGCCTCTTATCAAAGATATTTAAAGGATATTTATTTTATATTGTCTACAAAAGACAAAACCCTCAAAACGATCTATATATCCATAAATCAGAGTACAGACACACAAGAGAGAAAACATGAAGTCATTAGACAGAAAGCAAGTAGACAAGCAAACAGGCAGAAACTATACACACACATATAATAAGGACTCGGGCAGAACCAGTACTCATGGGAAGAGAGCCTTACTCCACCACTCTCCTGAGCCTTAGCAAGCCCCCTTTCAGCAATGTACAAAACAAGGATCAATATCTCAAGAGCAGATATAATATTGACTACTTATATAACACTACTATAAGCATTCATATTAAGACATAATCTTGCTCTCTTTGGTCCAAATTTTTGTTGATTTTTTTCTTTGATAATATCACATATTTAATTTTTGTATTGCCTTGGCAAATGTCACTGCCATTCCACCCTAGAACTTATTAAGAAGGTTCTTAGAGAATGTGTTTCCAAGCTTCAGCAAACAAGAGTGCTATCATCTAGCCAATATACATGCAAATCAGTCCCTTTAAATTTAGCCAATTGGGTCAGAGAGCCCACTCAAATTAAAAGAGATTCTTCAAGTAAGTATGAATGGGTATGTTATCTATTTCATCCTGTGCAAATGGTTCTGTATAGCCCATGGCAGTCTACTGGTAGGAGGAAACTTGACTAAATCAAAAGTTACTCAGAAATGTAGAAAGAGAGATGCCAGAAAGGGCAATCCCAAGGTTGAGCTAGTATTTCAGAATAAAAAACAAAGCTTACAGGTTGGGGATATAACTTAGTTGGTACAGTGTTTGCCTCACATGCACAAGGCTCTGGGTTCAATCCCCAGCACCACCAAAAAAAAAAAGCTTGCTTTGCTATGTACAAAGGAAGGCGGAAACATGAACACAAGAAAGCACTGGCAGAAGAGTGATCTGGTCATCTATAGTCTCTATGTTATTAATCAAGATTGTTATATTTGTTTTGTTCTTGATGTCTATGGCAGAAGAATGAAAGATCACCATGGTTTAAATGCTCATCGGCCCAATCTTCTCCTATGGAAGACTTCCCTCACCTAATGTCCAACTTAGGTATATCACACCAAAGATTTACTGAATTATGTAGCTCTGGGCACAGAATACCTCTAGCACAGTGGAAATAGGGCATTATATGATCCTGGCCCCAACACCCTGCCAGAGCATGCCCCCAAAACTAGAAAGATGGGTTGCAAAATGTGTAACTTACAAGATAAAAACGGAACACCATTCACTATCACTAGTGTACCAATACTCCTTTCAACTGTTTTCTCTGTTGAGTTTATAAACAGGAGAGCAAGAAGACTTTTAAAATGTCAAACTTGTACAAACATAGGGATGATTCAGGCAAAAATTTGGGATTCTAGAGGCCTAATGTCATACAGACACTTACTTTCAAAAGGAGAGATTCCTTCTTTTGGAAGAGATTCTTCCAAAAACAAAAATATACTCAAAACCCACTTCTTCATTATAATACAAGTCTCAATACAACATAGGTCTAAGTATGTGTTTGCCAACTAAGACCCCAAAAAGGATCTCAGCAGAAGAAATATTCAGACCTGCAAAATTTAGGCTCTCTACCCTAAAAACTGCTGTCACTTTTTGATAAATGTAAAGAGATTTTCCAAGGAGCAATCAAGACTGTCAGCAAGAAGGTTTATTTTATATTATTTCCAGGGCACCTGTGTAACACTCTCGTGCTAGGGTATTAACTTTTAGAATTGGGCACAATTAAAGAAACATTTGACTTTTTAGTATTAAGCAAACATAAAGTTCCTTATCAACCACAAAAGAATAGAAAATGTGCTAGGTGTGGTGGCAAAGACCTTTAACTCCAGCAGCTGGGGAGACTGAGGCCCTAAGCAATTTAGCAAGACTTGTCTCAAGATAAAACTAAAAAGGGCTAGAGAATGTAGCTCAGTGGTTAACCACTCCCGGGTTTAATCCCTGGCACCCCCGCCTTAAAACATATATATGTGTCTATAGACATATATAACTATGTAGTTACATATATACATGTTATTTCTCCAAGCAGGAGAATAACTCTCTTTAATCAGCAAGTATTGAACTCTAACGTGGAGGAATAAAGACAACTATAGCCACCTAAACCCTGCTGTAATTTAACTCATTAAATTTGCTTAAATCTATTTTACAAAGAGGAGAGACTGGTTAAATTTTATTTTCTCTTCTCCTTTAATCATGAACTTCTAAACTAGTAAGAACTGAAACAGATATGTAGTATCTTCCAGAAGTAGTACTACCACTTTAAGTCAAAAGCATCTGTATGTAGAATAAAGCTGTTCTAAAATGAAACCCAAGAAAAAGTTTAGTTCAGAAAGAACAAGGGCATCTGTATAGCCCTTTCAACTAAAGAAAGATAAAGACCCAAAAAAATGATACAAAATTCCGTCAATTGGAACTGTGTATTCCACCTATTTTTTTAATACCTTTATTTTGCTTATTTAGTTTTTTAATGTGGTGCTGGGGATCGAACCCAGTGCCTCACGCATGCTAGACAAATGCTCTACCATTTCCACCAATTCTGAGGCAAACACTGTTTTTAGGTCCACAGCCTTGGCCTTTTGAATCCAAAGAGTAAGCAGGTGAGAAAGGTGGCTGGTGAAAAGAGCTAAACTCCTGGGTTCCATGACATAGCAGCAGTACTGCCCACTTCTTCAGGGGCACCAAAATATGACTGGATGCACAGTTAGGAACAATGATGTGTCCTTATAGTTCCAGCTACTCAGGAAGTTAAAGAGGGAGGATCCTGAGTTTGAGGTCATTTTGGGCAACATAGTGGAAGCCTTCTCTCTTATTAAAAACAATAATAATTACTAAGACTTTCCATTGCTTTGCTGGGCAAATTTCCTGGCCCACAAGTCTTTTATAATAGTACTAAGATAATATAATTTAAGTAGTTTCCATTTATTAGTATACAAGAGACAGGCCAAGCAGATTAGAAAGCTGAAAACTAAGAATTCAAAGGGAAGGAAACGTTTTTTCTCCTAAATTTTCACATACAACTCAATTCTAATTGAGTTGGATTAGGCTCCCCTAATTACATGCTCACATCCTTCTTTCCTTATAGAAGTAAAATGATTACTTGAGGGAAGTATTTAATCTGGCTTCTGCATTGCAAAGGTTTGTTCTTTTTTTTTTTTTTTTTTTTTTTTTAAAATCAGAGAGTGGCTGACTTCAATAAGATATTATAGCACCCCAAGGGCTTCTTGTTATAGGGGGGAAAAAATTACAAGAGACCACCCCTATGAGACTTCCCTCCTTGTAACTTTTCGCGGCAAGCTCCTACAGAACAGTGTTGCTGAAAACTAGGGTCACAGACCCTGTAGGAATCTGATTAAACCTTATCCATACAAAAATGAACAAGCAACAGAATTTCTGAAGCCCACCAAACATCCATCCATAAAGAGAGACTACAGGGGGAAAAAAAAAATCAAGGTCAGTGGGGAAGTGGCATTCTTGCAGTCCAAAATAAGACCTTTTTCCCTCTCTCCATAAATCAGCAACATGAAGGAACACAGTGACAGTGGTAGTATGGGTTCAATCCTAAGGATATAAGCAGAATCCCACACATAGCCACTCCTATGGCTTCGAGACTTGTTTGGCCAATGAGACTTACCTAAGAATTACACTACAGTCTGAGACTGTCTAATCTGTCCTTCCCGTCTCCCTTCACATGTATTAGACATGCCTCATGATCTGAAGACTGTCAGTCCTCAATATTCCTGTTGCCTTTTCTCTCCTTTTATACTTCCTAGGCATTCCTCCCAATAAAACTCTTGTAATTCCAACCCCATCTTGGGGTTGCTTTTAGGAGAACTCAAAATACATCCCTGCATTGCTAAGTTTCCATAGCCCCTTTACACAGGCCCCAAGGAAAGGACCTTAAGAATCTTGTAGTCTTCACTGTAGTACCATGGTCCAACACAAAAATTTTAGCCCTTTAGACAATGACATCTTAGACTTGCCCAGTGAAGTGAAACCTTAAGAATCCAATAGGCCAATGATGTTCTTATTTCGCAGACACACCAGTAGTTTTGAGATTTCTGCCCTCAGATCTGAGACAAGACTCAGGATAAGTGCTAATGGTATTGGGGGGAAAATAGTTATGTAGCAGTCAAATCAATAAGGCAAGATGTATAAAAGGTCTTACCTTAAACAGTGCTGAAAATATGACACTGACCCATGCAAGGAACACCATTTGTGTGTATACACTAAACCTGGAGCTGTACATTCATATCCAAGGACTGAAAAGTGATGACACTAACAGGGAGAAGCTAGAGTTAGGTCAAGCAAAAACAAGCCAATGCAAAACTCCTATCCCAAAGTATGAGTGACCTTTTGTATGTCCAAGAGAGATTCCAACAATAGTATGAGACTCAAAGTCAGTTCTTAAGTGTGCCAGTAGGAGTTAGTGTTCACGTGTTCTATTATTTCAGTGCCACAACCCCCTAATCTAAACACTAGCTGAGGCTTTCAGTTAAGGAGAAGGGGAGATGCTAAAGTAAATAAAGTGTACCATACTAGAATCCAACCACATTGCAGTACTTGTCCAAATCATCCCTGTTAATAGCTGGGTCATGTATATTAAAATAATGGTATCCACCTGCCCTTTTCTCCTAGCAGGACATCCAAATATCAACTCAGCATTATTTTTCCATCAGCATGGTGAGCAAACATTGTTATAAAATAGGACAGAGGAGAAATCTTTTTAAGCTAGAATTCCTCTGAAATTCTTTTAAAAAAAAAAAAAAGATGCTTTCTTTTGGAAGCCCCCCACCCACCCTTTTTTCTTTTTTTAAGATGTTAAGCTCTTAAAGACAAAGAAGTCAAGCCCACTTAATTTACCAGCATACCTAAAGCAAATCACAGTCATACTTAGATTTTAACCAAGCATGACAACAAGGCAACTGAATAGCATTTCAAACTATCAGAGCAGCAACACCACCCTGCATAGGCTGACATTAAATCAGCACTTTATAAATCAATTGTGCAGGTTTCTGCCCATTTAAATGATCTCTATGCAGAACCTCAGTCTAATACTGGCTCTCACACGCATTAAAAATCATCACTCTGCTAGTCCAACTCACTGTTCCGATGGGTCTGGGTCTTCTTGAATGCAGCCTTTATTACAACCTCATTGCTGCTTCCTACACTGAAGGAATATCGTGTTTTAAAGTCAGGAATTCTTCTTTCTCGCTTTATTGTGATCAGGGGTCTTACAACGACCCCAATACTGTTACAAAGCACAGTGCTTTTTAACAGTAAAGCTTCTGGAAAACCCAAACAAAAGACACGTCACCCGGTGACGTCAGCCTATATACAGTTCTGTGTGGTCGCAGCACATAAGCAAATCCATTCTTGTGCCGTTTCTCGGAAAAGCTTTTCAGTAAATGCACTCATGCTGCTCCAGGAGCTCTTCTCTGCAACAAGCCGCCCATCTGCCATCAACAAGTTAAGACAGACAGAACTAACGGCTGCGGAAAGGAGAGACTGAAGCTTTGATGACCAGGAGCAAATTGATGAGAGAAAATTAATAACTTATTATTCAAAACTGATTTAGGGCATCAGAGCATCACAGAAAATGAAACCAATGCTTTCCAGAGGTATATGCTAAGGAAACAACTCACCCTGGTGGATTCAATTTTACAAGGAAAGCCTGGGACACAGAAAACAGGAAACTGGTCAAAGGCTCCTGCATGTTAGAGCCTTTTACAGACTCACTGCGTTGAGTCTGACAACCTCGACTGAATGCAGCCTCCAATGTACTCAGAAGAATGGGTAAGTCCATGCATTTATATGTCTTGTACAGTCAACAAGGAATCACGCTGTTAAAATAAGCCATTGATTTCACGTTTTATGAGGGAAATCACTGTCACATTTTTGGATTTTGAGGTTTAGGTAAAGGCAGCTAATGATAGGAACATGCTTTATCTTATTTTAAATGGTTTAAGTTGTGTTCTAGTCATACCAACAAGGTTAATTTTTCTGCAGCAAATGAAAAATAAGTTATATGCAGTGAAATCTTTCACCATAATGTCATGTTTTTTTTTTTAATAGCCCATATGTTCTGCTGAAAAATATCCTATCTTCTTGTTTTCCTTAAATTATATTCTGCAGGCTTACATTTCAAGTGGCCATTAGGGGCCCCTATGCTAGCAGCAATATATGCAATGAGTATGGTTTTAAAAATGCTGCCTGCCCTGGGTATGGCGTGTCCACCCAAATGCCGCTGCGAGAAGCTGCTATTCTACTGCGACTCTCAGGGCTTCCACTCAGTGCCAAACGCCACAGACAAGGGCTCTCTGGGCCTGTCCCTGAGGCACAATCACATCACAGAGCTCGAAAGAGATCAATTTGCCAGCTTCAGTCAACTTACCTGGCTCCACTTAGATCACAATCAAATCTCAACAGTAAAAGAAGATGCTTTCCAAGGACTATATAAACTTAAGGAATTAATCTTAAGTTCCAACAAAATATTTTACTTGCCAAATACAACTTTTACCCAACTGATTAACCTGCAAAATTTGGACCTGTCTTTTAATCAGCTGTCATCTCTGCACCCAGAGCTCTTCTATGGCCTTCGGAAGCTGCAGACCTTGCATTTACGTTCCAACTCCCTGCGGACTATCCCAGTACGCCTGTTCTGGGACTGTCGTAGTCTGGAGTTTCTGGATCTGAGCACAAACCGTTTGCGAAGTTTGGCTCGAAATGGATTTGCAGGATTAATCAAATTGAGAGAGCTTCACCTAGAGCACAACCAGCTGACGAAGATTAATTTTGCTCATTTCCTCCGGCTAAGCAGTCTGCACACGCTCTTCTTACAATGGAACAAAATTAGCAACTTGACATGTGGGATGGAGTGGACCTGGAGCACTTTAGAAAAGCTAGACCTGACTGGAAATGAAATCAAAGCCATCGACTTGACAGTGTTTGAAACGATGCCTAATCTTAAAATACTCCTCATGGATAACAACAAGTTAAATAGTCTTGATTCCAAGATCTTAGGCTCCTTGAGATCCCTCACAATTGTTGGCCTCTCTGGCAATCTGTGGGAATGCAGTCCCCGAATATGTGCTCTCGCCTCTTGGCTGGGCAGTTTCCAAGGTCGGTGGGAGCATTCTATCCTATGCCACAGCCCTGACCACACCCAAGGAGAGGATATTCTAGATGCAGTCCATGGATTTCAGCTCTGCTGGAACTTATCAACCACTGTCACTGCCATGGCTACAACTTATAGAGATCCAACCACTGAATATACAAAAAGAATAAGCTCATCAAGTTACCATGTGGGAGACAAAGAAATTCCAACTACTGCAGGCATAGCAGTTACTACAGAGGAACACTTTCCCGAACCAGACAATGCCATCTTTACTCAGCGGGTAATTACAGGAACAATGGCTTTATTGTTTTCTTTCTTTTTTATTATTTTTATAGTGTTCATCTCTAGGAAGTGCTGCCCTCCCACTTTAAGAAGAATTAGGCAGTGCTCAATGATTCAGAACCATAGGCAGCTCCGATCCCAAACACGACTCCATATGTCAAACATGTCAGACCAAGGACCGTATAATGAGTATGAACCCACCCATGAAGGACCCTTCATCATCATTAATGGTTATGGACAGTGCAAGTGTCAGCAGCTGCCATACAAAGAATGTGAAGTATAATACCTACCTGTCATCAAAAATCATATCAGATAAGTAACCTATTTTACATAGTAGGGGCTAAATACATATCTAATTTTTACCAATGGTGACATTAAGCCTAATTTTCCAAACCAAGTGGAGACTTAGTTTTTGAAGTGTGGAAGTATTTTTAATTTTTTAAATGAAACCATATTTTAAGTGTTAAATGAAGCAATGATCACATTAATTTGCACTCTTGTTGGAAAGTCTAAAAATGCTTACTTCAAAATACAACATTTCACATGTAATTATATACTCGTGTAAATATTTACACTAAGGTCTCCATATGCTATTTTTTTCTACTGAAAACAGCTTGAAAAGAAGGTATTGAGCAGAAACAGATATGGATCAATACCTATTTGATCACTGTTCTTCATCCCATGTATCATAACTGGCTTGCTGCTTAAAAGGAGACAGCAAAGTTCTCTTATATGATAATCTGGTATTTACTCAAATCTGTAATCTACTTCCAGTACAAGAAGTAGAATTACATGTACACTGAAGACTGATAAATATTAAACACTTTTCTTCCAGAGTTTCTGCCTGGGTTAGTAGACATTATCAAAGTCCACATCATGAAATCAACACCCTTTATATAACTCTAATAAGCTGAGTGACTCTTTGATATATTTACACAATGAATCCAAGGGATTGTAAAAAGGTCTCATTAAAATAAAATCAATACTAAATAATTACACCAACTTCTTATCATCTGTAGTTCGACTTACATTGAACATGTTGATTTTTGTGGCATTTAGACTATTATTTTAAACTAGTATTAAATTACCAATTTACTAATTTAACTTACTAAATCCTATATTTACAGCTATGTGAAAAAAATAATTATTTTGGAGAAAAAAGAAAAACTGAGTCAATTTAATAACCCTGACATGTTCTTTCCAGTTCAGAAAAAACCTCCTCCCACCCCACAACCCTGTCACAATCAAAGATGCCTTGACAAAGGGTTGTTTAAACCTCTTTATTCTGTCTTTTCCTTATCTTCAAATTTTTAAACCTCAAAGAGTAAAAATGTAAGATAATTGGATAGCAACAGGCATAACACTAATTCTCATTATAAATGAACTATAAAAAATCTATTTTCATTATATTCTAAATTTTGATCTTTTAATAAAGATACACATTCACATGAGGGAGTTATACTCTTCCATGAGACAGGAATGACATATTACTGAAGTGAATCTTAGAGTAGGACACTCAAAATGCCTATGCAGCCACAAAGCAGTAACCAGAAGCCAGCATGGAAGTGAGGGGATGAAGAGCAAAGAAAGATTTTGAGACCTGACTCTCAGGTTAGCTGAAGTAACAAAGCAGCCAAAAATGATCATACACAATCTGCACCAAAAAGGGCAAGGCCCCAGGACCTGCACCGAACAGGGAAGAGGGGGAGGTTCTCCAGTGTAAATATGAACATTCCATAATAACAAATGATAATGATGCCCATTTTTTCATGCAGAAAACAATCACAAGTACCCTATTTCTTCGATTATGATTTATATGATAAAACTATGACATATTTGGGGTATAGATGCAAGTTACCAATTCACACAGAATTTTTCTGTAAAGAAGGTTCCATATATGTTTTTTAAAAAAAACAATTCTGAAATTAGAACACTAACTTGATTTTAGAAAAGTGAGCATTTTTTACAATTGTCATTTTACTGTATGTTAAAAAGGCATAAATCTTTAGAGGAAATCACTACCAGAGAGAGAGAGAGAGAGAGAGACAGAGACATGTTTTAACATAAATATTAACATTATATTCTTCACTCAAGGCAGAATTTCTTCCCAGGATTGAATTTAAAACATATTAACTCTATAATTTCACCCATAAGATTTAATCATAATTTTTCTCTAACACTGAAAAGATTACCTACATTTCAAAGAAAATGTGTCTCAGTAAAAAGCAGACAAGATCACGAATAATGATGAAAATGTCCTCTTTACATTTTTTAAGGTGGGTAGATTAGTTTGTCAAAGCCTCAGCCCAGTTCAATTCAGTTCAGTTATTTTCAGTGGGTGAGCATTTCATCTCTTGTTAAACCGACACTGTCATGCCCAGGGAGAGACAGAAGCTGGTTTTCTGGCAGAGTGTAGTGCACTACTTCCCCACAGAGGGGCTGGATCAGAAGCCCCTATTACAAATGAGAACTCCATGGGCTAAAATTTACCGATTCATTTATCAGGGTGACCATAGCCATTTGTCAGATGACAGATAACTTGTTCACGATACACAAGATTTCATCAGCCATGAAGAATAGCAGAAGGGGATTTCCCATCATTTCAAATTACAACCAAAATTAACTCAAACTGAATAGAAGGATATGAAATATAAGCTGAGAATTCCCACATTAATCCTAAAAGGATATAGTTAGTAAAACGGACCATCAGTTGACAAAATCCTTAATGTATGTGAAAAAGAAAGCCATTTAGTAATCAAGGAACAGCCTTACAAAGGCCATCAAAGCCTTTTTTTCAGTTGAAAAATAACTTTTTTTTTAATCCTCCACATTTAGGGGTAATACCTGCTGAGAAAAGACAGTAGTGTCAAACAGGAATTTTTCTTTCTCATTTAAAGCACAAATTTCCCTTTTTTTAATCTCCTATAGAAAGCAGGGTTCCACTTAATTGTTGTCTACTTGTATTTCAGTTACCAGCACAGGTTTGAAGGTGAGACTGTCAACTGTGCTCTTTTCACCAGCTGGCCAGGGTGGAGGAATATCACAGCAACACTTCAGATCCTGGTCACTCTGCAGGGCTCTTGTTTTTTGGTGGGGTCTTATTCACTTTACCACCACCCACCCACCCACCCTTTCTCCTGGCCCCCACCCAATTTTCAAGGTTATAGGAAAATGTTAATCAAGAAGTAGAAAAATAATCCCTTTTCTTCTGGAAAAGGGAAAGCCAAAGAAGACTATGATACCATATCTACCTAGAACCCAAGAGCTAGTTTGCAATTATTTATATTCATTTCTGTAGCCTGCCAGCAATTTAAATCACCTTTCTGAAAAGACTGGGCTGATAAATTTGCAAATCCACAGAACTCTAGAACACTTACTGCCAACATCAAAAAGCAAAGACACTAATTTTTTAAGCCAAAAATCTGTACTAACACATGTAATTTCTTAATGTGCCTAAGTTAATTTCTGTACCAATTCAATGAATGGAATTGTCTGAACTTCCTAACTCCCACTAATTATTAAAATCCATCTGCTTATTCTAATGCTAGTCACCAAGAGCTAGACTCTATCTTCCTAATAAAAATGAGTCTTATGTAGCACTAAGTATGAATCCTAAAATTCAAAACAGGCATATTATTTTCTCATGGCATATTCCCTATACACAAGTATTTGGTTGGGGGGGGGAGCATAAATTCTGCTTTTCTGTCTCTCTCTCTCTCAAGTGTGGATATCAACAAAATTTTTAAAGAATATTTTTAACAGCTGATTTACACAATCATTTTTTTAGTACAGCAATACAGTAACAGACCTATCTCAAATGTCTGTTTGGGGGCAGTTTTCATACCTTATTGGTTAAAGAGCTTGAATCAGAAAAAGACCAAAAAATAAGGAGACCATCCATACATAATTAAATATTTCTACCTATCTAACCTGGGACAAACTCACAGTACTTGAATAAAGCCCCAAAACAGAAAATTACTGTTCAAGTTTTCATTCTGCTCCTGCAAACACTGGGAAACTTCTGCAACTCCTTCAACTAACCTTTTCTTCCTTGATTTTTTAAAAAAAACAATAGTCTGATATAGAAAATGTTTGGTAAGCCTATCAATACTGAGACTGGAAACTCAAAAGTACAGTCCAAATACATTGTGTTCTATCACCTTTAAGAGCCATTTTGGGGGGGGAGCTGGGCAGATGGGTTGGGGGTGGGAAGAACATACTATTATTACACAGGGAGTCTTGGGGGAAGGGTAACATAAAGTACAGTGTACAGGAAAGTTTTGTTATTAAAATTGTGTATACTGTAAAAAGTGAATGTCTCTCTCTTTTGTTTCCCTTCTAACCCATCATTGTTGACATGTGAAACTTGAAAAGCCATTTGTGACAGAAAAGAAACCTTAAATGAACAGCTGTTTTGCATCATGTTCCTCTATAATGCCAAATGTGTCAGTTGAAAAAAGGGCAGCTAATCTCTTCCTATTTTTATTCTGCAAAAGGTAAAACTAGGCTCAGAAAGCAAAGGTAAGGGTTGGGACACTAAAAAGCTATTGAGCAATAAGAAGTTGTTCGGTCCTAAGCCTCAACACGTGGACAGAAAATACAGTTCACAGGGCCTGGGATTGGCTGTTCTACCAATCTTCCCAAAGGACTGCCACCACAGCCTGGGGAGGTTCAAATGGCACCTGGCCTGTACCTCAGTTGTTATATTTGGGGTAGATTCAAGCATCACCTTGCACACCACTCATCAAAGACCACTGGTACTGACCATGCAGACCACTAGGCTCTCTGTAGGATCTACTCTACCAGATCAGGGGATAAGAATGGTAAAAGGAATGGAAGATTTTTAACTAGTGTTCTTCAGTTGGCACAAACACCCTCAGACAGGATGCCATGCCTGAGAAGCAGTCGGGCAGAAACTTCCAGGAGCTGAATGCCAAGAGTCTGCCATACTTGCCAGGGTGCACTTCATATTTCTCTAGCCCCAGAGTAGCACAGTAGGACCAGACAGAGGAATAAGTAAGGCCAACCTTTTCCCAACACCCAAGGATGCTGGGATCAGAGAGGCTAAGATAGCTCTCACGCTAGGAGCCTCAGCTATAACCAGTGCAGAGACAGAAAGCATAGCACTCAATTTCACTATCAAACTCATTCCATCTGCACTAGAGGACATAGATGATGGTGGTTTCAAATTGCACAGAAGGAACAATCTCCACTTTATGGAGTTATAAGGAGGACTTATTAACAAAATTCTTGCATATTTTAATCTTGAAAATCCCATGTAAAATTATCTGATTTCTTTAACAGTTACTTTATTAATTTTGCCTGTATGCCCACAGCATTCCCGGGTTCCCACTCAAATACATAATAGAATTCTTCAAGGTGTGCTTAAAGAGACCCCTCTCCTTTCTTCAAATATATTTAACCATTTGTTCACTCAAGTCTCTCTTAAACAAAATGTACTGTAAATTATCTTTATAAAGGGAGAAAGAAAAAAGAAGTGAAAGTCATAGTTATCCTGAACATCTTTCCTTAGCATGAGTTTGGCCTTCTTCCTCATTAACTGATGTTCTGAGAACACAAAGAACAGTTCCTGAAACCTTCCCTTCTACTTTCTAAAGGGGACATTAAAGAATAAGCAATCTTTAAGGTAAATCCAATGAGGCATCTTATCCTGCAAAGCCCACAACTAAAAATATTCTTTCTCTCTTACATAGAGGTCTGACAATATAGCCTGGAGAGGTTTGGAAAACCATCTAGTTGCCCAAGGCCTCCAACTCAGGAACTCCTGCTAGAAATCCAGCATGAAGGAGCACCTGTGAACAACCCGGATGGGCAGAGGCCAATGACTCATTCTTTACTTTAGAAATCAGATTTTAAAACGGCAGCCTCCAGAGGCAATTCCCAAAGTCTTTTCACAGCTTTCAAGAGAGTTTAGCAAGAACCACAGGGAAGAGAAGCACGAGTCATAGTTAAACATGAACTTCACTAAATAATACACACACAATTGTGTTTAGAGCACATTAACTTCAAAAGCTTATCACCGTTTACATTAGCTCACCTTCTTCATCATTATGAGGACAAAAAACATTTCCCATGGGGATGTAGCTCAGTGGCAGAGCACTTGCCTAGCATGCATAAGACCCTTGATTCCATCCCTAGCACCCTCCACTCACTAAATTAATGCAGGTTCAATGGTGCACACCTGTAATCCCAGCACTTTGGAAGGCTGAGGTGGGAGTATCATTTCAGCCCAGGAGTTTGGGACCAGCCTAAGCAATATAGGGAAACTCCATCTCAAAAAAATAATAAGATAAAATAAAATAACCCATGCCAAATACACGAAGGGCAACTGCTAACCACCCAAAACTTCTGAACAATACATACAACATATACACAATGTATGTATCACATTCAAAAGGGCTGGGATCGTAGCTCAGTGGTAAAGCGCTTGCCTCGCATGTGTGAGGCACTGGGTTCGATCCTCAGCATACATAAAAATAAATAAATAAAGATTGTGTCCATCTACAACAAAAAAATATTAAAAAAAAAAAAGATCAAAAGCAGGGATTCTTAACTCCAAGAGTTAAGGATGTTTCAGAGAATCCAAGAACCTCTTGAATATGCAATATTGTATGTGAGTTCAGAGATCTCAGCAGATCCTAAAGCAGTTTTGATAACTCACAAGAAAGGGTTTGGAAGCCCCCTGGTAGAGCAATAAAATGGTTACACCAATTTGACCTTGATCTTCACCATAGCTAAGACAAAGAACCAAACCAACAGCTTTCATCAGGTAAAGTAAAGTACTGGTTTACCTTTGGGAAAGACAGTTAAGTGCAAAAATCTGACAGATGATGCCGATCAACTGTAGTAATGACCAAAAGGACAGGAGTCCAAAGCTAGGCCAAATGACAAGAGGCTTCTGCAGCCAGGAAGCGATCTTAGATTTATTTTTTTATTTTTTTATTTTTTTTTTGTTACCGGGGATTGAACTCAGGGGCACTGGACCACTGAGCCACATCCCCAGCCCTATTTTGTGTTTTATGCAGAGACAGGGTCTCACTTGAGTTGCTTAGCGCTTCGCTATTGCTGAGGCTGGCTTTGAACTCAATTCTCCTGTCTCAGCCTCCCAAAGTGCTGGGATTACAAGCTTGAGCCACCGCGCCGGGCTGCGATCTTAGATTTAACGTGGTCAAAAGAGCATCTATGGCAGGTGTCTGGAGACAGTTGGGATATGATGACCAAAGCAGTGACTTAGAAAGATGTATTCTGATCAAGACGTCCCAGAGTCTTGAGTTCCCACACCATTGTTCAAGTGTTCACTACCAATCTCCAATCTAAAACCATTTTTCAGAAAAGATATGTAAGTTCTTTCTAACAGACTTCCACATTTAGTTTTCTATTCTAGTCTCAATAAGGACTTCCTCTTATGGATTAGGCACAGAAAAGGCAGAACTTCTACTTTCTAAAGTACAATCCACAAAGAAAAAGCTCTAGTTTGAGTCTATTCACCCTCAATAAAATTTATCCCTTTTTTCGATCTTAATCATGTACTCTTAAAATGTTAGCAAGATAGCTTAAACTTTTAGAACAATTTCTGGCTCCCTAATATGGTACAAATATTAACAGAAATGCAATAGCACGATGTAATGACTACCTGTTAATTTTACTCCCTCACATAATACAAAAGAATCTTATTATAAGGTTTAATTTGTTACTTTCATATATAAGGGGTTCATTAATGGCTTCACTGTTAAAAATCTCAGTGGAACTGCTGGTTTTGTTAAAAACTATGTGGCATGGCTGCCAATAAAAATTTTAACAAAAACCCCAAGCCATTATCTACCTCCCATCTAAATAGAAATTGAAGATGAGAAATGACATCTTAAAGGTTAAACTTCACACTAACAACAAGTTTCAGGATTTTAGAATCACTTCATTTCCTACCCAAATTTAATTTTATCATGTCTCTAATTCCCTCTCCATAATGGAATGCTTTCTCTTCTTTTACAAAGATTCTTTCAGAGAACATCATAAGAGTTTTCCAATGTCTCAAGTAAGAACATACACTTCATTTATTTCCATATTTTCATTAAGGTCAAAATAACTGATAACTCCAATTTCTCTACTTAGGCAAACTACAAAAACTGTCAGGTGGCCAGATAGTAAAATTCTACTGTAATTTTTATTTACAACCCAAACTGGGAGCACAACAGAAATCAACACTTGTTGCTTTTTTTTTTTTTTTTGCTTTACAAAAAGGAAAGAGATATGCTTTCCCCTCTATGAAGACAGGGACAGATTAGAGAGAACTTGAGGACTTGCCTCATCTACCAAACACTATATGGTAGTGTGGGCTCTCCAGTCTTGTCTAGGAAAGTTTAAACAACAAAGAACCATTGGTAGGGCTGGGGCTCAGTGGCAGAGCGCTTGCCTCACATACGTGAGTCACTGGGTTCGATCCTCAGCACCACATAAAAATAAATAAAGATATTACATACATCTACAACTAAAAAAATATTTTTTAAAAAAAGAACCATTGGTAAATACAGTATTTTAAGCCCCCTCCCCCCTTTACTTTTTAAAGGAAGCTAACTCATCAGGTGCAAATTTATGGAACAGAAAAAAAATTATTAACCCAGTATGTATTGGATTTTTTTCTCACCGCTATTAAAGTGCTTCTGCTGATGAGTGCAGTTCCCTACATCTACCATTATATCTCTATATAGGAAATACAAGAGGTGGCTAGTTATCTTTCTTGGTGAAGATTCAGAAGCTAATCATGGATTTGGTCTTTTTGTGGACCAGTTTTACTCTTCATACCCTAAACACCAATGTTTTTTCTCTCGGAAATTAAAATGGTTACAAAAGGGGCTAGGATTGTGGCTCAGTGGTAGAGCGCTTCCCTTGCATACATGAGGCACTGGGTTTGATCCTCAGCACCACATAAAAATAAATAAATAAAATAAAGATATTGTGTCCATCTACAACTAAAAAACAATATTAAAAAAATAAAAAAATGGTTACAAAAGATACGCAAATTTGAGATTAGTGAAAATATATTACCAGTGCTGGGGGAGATGTTCAAGATGTATGTCCCATGGAATAAGAAATACCTCTGTATACATATAATGACATTATTATATAAGCCATTATTACTCTTTTTAATGAATAATATCTACATAGAACAAGGAAGAATATGATATCACAAAAAATTAGCCTAAGACAAATGAACTGAAAAATGTCTACGGAGAGGGTTAATGGGAATTTTTTTTTCCTAATAGAAAGATCTAATGAGTCAAATCCATTCTATCCTTACAATCCTTCATTCTATTTCACTGTAGCACATAGTTTTTATATTTCAGACTACTGCAGTCTGAGGAATTTGTCAAACTGTTCTTTCCTCCTCTTCTCCCACTTAGGTTTCTCTTCAGTGAAGCCTGGCAACCCACTCATTCAGCATTTCATTCTGTCTTTCCTGAAGTAGGAACTCTCGAGCATTTACACTTTTCACTTACGTCTGAGATTGTGTGCACATATGATCAGCTAGGAAAAAACAGACCCAGATCAAGACAAAACAGCTAAGTCATTACTTAGCTTATTTCTGCTTAAAACTTTTGTTTTTTAACTATGGCTTGCCCCTCTGGCCACTTCTTAATTATTATACTTGAATGTATGCAGAAGTCATATTCCGTGCTAGCATTTGGGCACTTATATATCCATAAATAATATGCAGGCAGATACCCACACAAAATTTTCAGGTGTGGATAAAAAAATAAAAACAAAATAAATATTCTTAAAACTATTTACTGGTATAGAGATCCTACAGGTGTCAATACCAATGAGAATTGTGAAAGGACGATTTATCATGCAATGCTATAGAAGGATAGATTATGAAAACCATCACTATACCAGACCTATGACTGGGCTGCTTATTCCAGGTCAAACGAATTTTGATCCTAAACAATTAAAATGGTCTATGTGAAAATAAAATTCTAAAAACCTAAAAGCACAAAGCCAGGCAAATAATTATTACCTTGTATTCCACCATGACATTTCCGCAAAAGAATCTATATTTGGAATGTCAACTTATATGAAACATTCATTTGAAATGTGAAAATTTTTTCCTAGAAACCCTAAGCTAAAAAGTCGTCTCCTTTATAAAAGAGAGATAAAAGTGACAGTCTCACATAAACTGTTTAATCTGTTTCTATGGCTGTATAATGTCAAACCCCTATAATAAATCTCATATATCTTTCCTGGTTGCTCTGCTTCTGTAATTTAACTTTGAAGGACACAAGTGTCCATGTGTGTGATATCAAAGATGCAGAAGATAGTTTTTACCCAAAACAGGAATTCCCCTAGGGATAAAACAAAAAATAAACACACATCTATGAAAATAAAAACAAAAATTGAATGTTTTAAAAAAATATATAACAAATGAGTTAGAAAAATACATGTAAAGCAGATGGCAGATATTAGGTTAATAGCTATTAATATACAAAGAGCTCTAGTAAAAAGATATACATATCACTAGAAAAAATGGGAACAGGATAAGAAACAGGAACTCTACAGAAGAGCAAATCCAATGGTATGAAGTATTTAAAAAAGATTATTCAATAGGCTGGGGCTGGGGCTCAGTGGTACAGCACTTGCCTAGCATGCGTGAGGCACTGGGTTCGATCCTCAGCACCACATACAAATAATAAATGAATAAAATAAAGATCCATCAACAACTAAAATAATATTTTAAAAAAAGATTATTCAAACTTCACAGTGGACAAGAGAAACAATGACCTACGGTTTCAACCCCAACAGATAAGCAAAATTAAAATAATATCACTATTAGAGAAGATATGAAGAAACAGCTATTTACTTTCATTGATGTAGAACTATGACTAGTTTAGGCTTTTGTGGGAAATAATCTATCAATATTCATTCAAATAAAAATGTGTATGTAACAACCAATCCAGCAATCCCACAATCCAGAATCTCTAACTAGAAATAAAAGCACAAAACACAAGACTGCATCTTTTAAGGATGTTCACTGAATCATTGTTCATGGTGTTTAAAAAATAAAAAATAGAGGGCTGGGAATGTAGCTCAGCGGTAGAGCGCTTGCCTCGCATGCGTGAGGCCCTGGGTTCGATCCTCAGCACCACATACAAAGCAATAAAGACACTGTGTCCATCTACAACTAAAAATATATATATATTAAAAAAAATTCACCTTTAAAAAAAATAAAAAATAGAAAGCAAATGCTCATTGAAAAAGAAGAGAGCTGTCAAATAATTTATGGTGCATTAACACCAAGAACTACTACTCAGCAATGAAAAAAATAAATTAGAGGCAAACCAGGAGACTTGAAAAGATCTACAGTAAGTATTATTAAATAATAAGACAGACTTGTAAACAAAGATTCTATTTCAACCAAAGAAGCACCAATGCAAAAAAAAAAAAATCTATATTTTAATTGGGAGGTGGAAGAAGCAGGGATTTATCATTTAAGTAATAAAAAGTATAAGGATATTCATGCCAGATTACTTGAAACAGTGTTTGGGGGGAAAAGAATGTGAGAGAGATGTAGGTGGAAGGAGGGTGGGGGGAGAGGTGAAGGGGGATAATAAAAAGACCCAGTATGTATATAAATATCTTTTTTTTTTTTTTGTACCGGGGATTGAACTCAGGGGCACTCGACCCCTGAGCCACATCCCCAGCCCTATTTTGTGTTTTATGTAGAGTCAGGGTCTCACTGAGTTGCTTAGTGCTTTGCCATTGCTGAGGCTGGCTTTGAACTCGTGATTCTCCTGTCTCAGCCTCCCTAAGTGCTGGGATTACAAGCGTGAGCCACCGCGCCCGGCTATAAATATCATTTATACAAAAGCTGAATGTACATAAATTTTAAAAGAGGGGCAGGGTACAGTGGTACACACCTGTAATCCCTGCTACTGTTGCTGAGGCAGGAGGATCTCAAGTTTGAGGCTAGCGTGGGCAATTTCACAAGATCCTATCTCAAAATATGGGGATAGCAGGGTGGGGCTGGGGGTTGCGAAGCGGGGATGTAGCTCAGTGGTAAAGTGCCACGGGTCCAATCCTCAATATAGGATGTCAGGGGGAAACTACCTTCACCTTTACACAATTTTTTTATTGTATATTTGTACTTGTTAAAATGAATCCCAATTTCTTATGATTAAAGAGGTAATGTAAGCTACACAGAAAGAAATTATAGTTGAACTACAGTCGTAAAAAGATTCACCAGGTCTTAGAAAGGAAGGTAAGTGACAACTGTGTACCTTTTTCCGACGTGCAAGAAAGGGCAGAATATGAAAATACAAAGACAGTGAAAAAGAGGATGCACAATAGAAGAGCTAGAATCATCATTCTGGAACACTGTCCAAGAAAAAAGTAAACAGAAGCAAGAAGCCTAAAAGCCTCTGCTAAGCCTAAAAGCAAGAAAACATCCAAATGGAAGGAAGGAATCTAGTGATTAGCCCACAGCCTCACAGGCCAGGCTCATCTTCATGGAGAGGCACCATAAGAAGTATTAAAATATTCTACACCCCTCAAGTATTTAAAGCATTAATGGGAGGCCCAGTAGAGACCTCTGGATCCATAACAATGGGAGCACCATTTCTCTCTCTCTCTTTTTCTCTCTCTCTCTCTCACACACACACAATATCTTCCCTGCTTAGAGACTGAAATCATCCATCTCCCCCAATGATGCTATCAGAGTCCATCTTCCTCAAGAGGCAAAGTAGGAGCATCATCTTCCATAATAACTAGCTGCCACGATCAACTGGACAACCTCCAGAGGATGTGAGGTCAAGGACTCCAGAAGCCCTATGGTCAGAGATCAGACATGAAAGTGCCTGGCAGGACAGGAGAAAATTAAACAGGAATACAATAAAGAAAATGAAGAATAATATGTAGGTTCTCCTATCTCCTGGTCATCCACGACATGCTCTGAACAGAATACATTTTGTGGAATTATCCTGAACCTCAATTTCCCAAGCATGTATCATTGATGACAATACAGTACATGTTTTCTATGTTGATGCTGGGTGGCAACTGGCAAAAAGTGCCTTTTGTTTGGTTACTGAAAAGTTTTCTTTCTTCCTAGAGCACAGCATACAATTTTTACCATGAATTTAAGCAATGTTCAAATATCCCTTAAACTGAACATAAAAATTCTTTCTTCGTGACTAACGTTAAAGATCCAATATCAATAGAAAGCACTAGTGCAGCATGGTGATGACCAAGAGGAAACAGAAAGAGGAGGAGGAAAGGAAAGAAAGGAAAAAAACTACTAGTCACTGAAAATATTTCGACAAGGTTGTTATGTTTGTTTGACAATGGTAATATAAAACCAGAAAGAATCACTCAAAATTAAGAAAGAATGGTTTTCTGGAAAAGAGTCAGGATCAGGAGTTAAAGATTACAGAAGTCAATCTTTAACTGAAAGAGACTATAGTAAAAACTAAAAGATTACAGTAAAATGATAAAACCTTTAAAGTTGTTATACTGATTGAAGGCTTTAAGCTGTCCATTATGAGAAAAAGGTCGTAAATTAATGAAGTGTAAAATGACTTAACACTTCAGAATAAGCATTTCAAAGGATAGCAAATGCCTAACAGCTATGTAGATAATACATTAAGATGTGCTATTATTAATATTATATGTTAAACAGAAATATCCTCTACAAAGAGAATAGTCTATCACAGAGCACCTCATCTAGGGTCACTCTACCTGATTTGATTGAAAACAATTCGGACATGAAATAAGAGAAAAAGACTACATTTCAGACATGTGAACTTTATAGCACATTACAATAAGGAACTGATGCCACAAAAGAGAAAAGGAACAGAGACACTGCAATTAAATACTTAGGAAGAAACTGATGAGTAAAGACAGATGGAAAATAGCTTTCTTAGGAGAAAAATAAAAAGAATCACAAGATTTTGGGCCAGGGGACAGGGCTTTTGGAATGAAGTTCAGAGGCCATAAGAGCAAGGTAAATATTTGAGAAAACTTTTTTTTTAAAAGAAAAGAATACCACCATTGGCACATGTCTATAATTCCACAGACTCTGGAGGCTGAGGCAGGAGGATCCCAAGTTCCAGGCCAGCCTCAGCAACTCAGCAAGACCCTGTCTCAAAAAATAAAAAGCGGGCTGGGATTGTGGCTCAGCGGTAGAGCGCTTGCCTCGCATGCGTGAGGCCCTGGGTTCGATCCCCAGCACCACATACAAAACAATAAAATAAAGACATTGTGTCCATCAACAACTAAAAAAATATTTTTAAAAATAAATAAATAAATAAATATAAATAAAAATAAAAAGCACTGGGAATATAGCTCAGAAGTAAAGTACTCTTGGATTCAATCCACAGTACCATAAAAAGAAAAAGAAGAAAAACAAAATTGGCCAAAGCCGGCAAATTATAATTAAGCCCATTTCACAATCAAATAACGTAACTCTCAATGTAAAGCAGAAGATACAAAAAAATTTTAGTTTAACTTGTATATGTGTGTGTGTGGTTTACCATACCTTCAAAAAATATTTTTGGAAGAAGAGACAAGAAAATATAAAGAAAGACTGAAGAGCTAGACACAGAGTGAGAGAGGACTTTTGAATACACTCATTTTTACCTTTTTTATTTCAATCATGTAAACACATTATACATGTTAAGAATTTAAACATGGTATCAGCCAGGTGCAGTGGCACACCCCTGTAATCTCAGTGGCTTGGCAGGCTGAGGCAGGAGGATTACAAGTTCAAAGCCAGCCTCAGCAAAAAGAGAGGGGCTAAGCAACTCAGTGAGACCCTGTCTCTAAACAAAATACAAAATAGGGCTGGGGATGTGGCTCAGTGGTTGAGTGCCCCTGAGTTTAATTCCCTATACCAAAACAACAACAACAACAAAAAACTTATCAGGTACAAAGAAATGTTGTAATCATGAGGATCTAAGCACAAAAACAGATTTTTTCAAAACAAGAAACCTTTGTGAGCCAATAAATGAAATGTTCTATTATTCTTTGTTTTGGTTATTTTTTCTGAAGCAACTAATTACTAATCCAATGAACAAAATCCACAGATAACATCTGAAAGCAACTCTTCACACCTGTTAAATGGAGAGTGATACTAGCCAATCCATACACTTAAGTCAGCTTGCCTTAACTATACAGATTTTTCCTAATAAGATCCTGTTATACAACCATTTTAGAACTCTGAAGAGAGAGACTGGTTATAACATAAAAGGGAAAGAGAATGTCTAGAACTCCTACTGCCTGCCCACTGTCTTTTTTTTAATACTTCATAGACAATACCTAAAACTTGCTTTGGGCTAATTATTCTACCAGCTCTAGGGTATGTAAATTCTCTGAAACAATAAGATAGTGGGTTGATTTTTTTTTTAAAATCAGAAAACCCTTATTCATAACAGCTTTTCCCTCTAGCAGATTTTTAAAAATAGAGAAGAAATATAAACATAACTTATGGAAAATGGACGAGAAAAGAAGCACATGGACAGTTTTAGCATTGAAATAGCAAGTCTATTTTGAATGCAATCACCAAATAAATCAAAAATGAGTGGGAACAAATAATGAAGAGATTTTATACAGAAATGTCTATTCAAAACTCAATTCAGAGAATGAACATTGATGATCAAAGCCTCGCTTCCCCATGCCAGATAACTCAGAATTAACTACAAAGTATGCCAGATCTAAGCAAAATGTACATTTTAATAGTAAAGGGAACATAATACAAATCTGGGAATAAGGCCACCAAGTTTAGGCAAGACAGTTAAGACAAGTGAAGACCAATAAAATAACCTCTGTGACATAGTCAACAGGGATCTACTTGCTAAATATTAATATAGTCTTTAGAGATTATTACCAGAATAGACATAAGAGAGAATGTTCTCCCAAAGTATTTGGCCACTGCTGAAAGAGAAGAAAAAGGGTGTGGGTGGAGGGGGGTGAGTTCTTTAATTCAACAGAATGAGACATGCAATAAATCCAGAAATCACTGGAAATCAGAACAGTTGGGGGGAAAATAATATTTGAAGTATGAACCATTCAATTTCAAAGTAAATGATTAGTTACAGTAATGGTAATAGTAACAGTAGTATAAGATAAGTGGTTGTGCCCTACCTGGTGCTGTTCTAGTTTCACAACTGTGCTGTGTCTCTGTTTTCATCCCCAACTACCAATTGAGGCAACAGAGACTTGATAAAGTTTTGGGTAACTTTTCATGCTCAGGACAGCTGTCAAATTTTAGAATGATGTCTTTGTAGAAAATCTCTTCAAAAAACAACATTGCCAACAACCTATATGTACTTCAAACATCTCTGGAGGAAAAACAAAGCTTTGAGTTAGGCAGATTTTGTTATCACAGAAGCAAGACCACTGAATCTCACCTAGGCAAAATAGTACCTGTCTCCCTGTCTCTAAGTAGTAACAACAGAAGAACTGGAAACTGCCCAATGTTTCCTTTCTATAACTCACTGAAAATCTACATGAGGCAGCAAAAATATGCTCCAATTACCGGGATATCAATTTAAAGAGAGATATCCATCCCCAAACTAAACTTCATAAGCAACTGCCCACAGAGATCTGAGAGTGACTGTCTCTACCCAAATATATCTTTAATACTTCCTGTCATAGTGTAGAAATACCATCATCAAACTTCTTTCTTTAAAAAAGAAAGCAAATGTCCCCAAATAAAACAACAACATAGAGGAAAGACATTATACTTGACTTTTTCAAGTAACACTCTAAGAAAGTATGACAGCTTTAAAAAGAAATGCTGTTTCCACTTACTTGCAGCAAAAGCTTACAAATCATTGTGGAAAATCCATTCTCTCATATGAATTTGGTTTTGGTGCCTGTTACAGTTTGTCTGGTATCAAGCATTAGCATGAAAGTATCAAAGCATGGAACAAGTTAACACTAATGAGGAAAAAGGAGAAAAGTATGTTATGGTTAATTTTATCCCCCTTGTACTTTCATATTATGTACAGAGTGTAGTGAGGCTCATAAAGTTGTTGTTGGCTTCTATGATGGAATTCAACAAACTTCTGTGACAAAAGCCTCAGGATCACTGAACACTATTAAAGAAGCTGCCGAATTTGGCCTAAAATTCACTAAAGAAGAGTTCAGCTCTTTGGGTTTAACAAACTTGAAACATTTGCAGCTTGCCTCTGTACCAAAACTCACCAGACCAGTACCAGCCTGCCTGGTCTAGTACCTGTCTCACAAAGAACAGGATTCCAGATGGGGATGTGGCTCAGTGGTTAAGCTCACTAGGTTCAATCCCAGATACCAAAAAAAGAGAAAGAAAAATCCAGATCATGTGATTTACGTAAAAGTTGGTTCCTTTTCTTAGTTTTCAGAGTTCTATAATCAAATTCTAGGCGATCATATGCAGAATCTTCAAATAAGAATCCAATATTTAAAAGTATAAAAATTTAAGTGCTAACAAGATCCATACTGTACAAATTCAACCACTTTTTCATGGAAATAATAAAAATGAAAATAATTAGCCTATTTTGATTTCTGAGCTTTTGAACTATTTTGATTTAACAATCCTTAATGTATCATTTTTACAATATAAATGAAGTAGTCACAGAAAACTATGAGACCACTAGTCTACTCAATACAAAGCCCAAAGATTTAAGAGGTCAACTTTGTGTGCAATATAGGCTTTTAACACAGAACATGTAATTCTGATGGCAATAACAGACAAGGGCCAATGAATGTTTTTGAAATAGCGAAAACATTCTCAGCTTCATATAGTATGAACAAATTACCCAAATTACTACAAGAAACATAATTTTAAATATGTATCAAATCATTAGTATACATATATATGAAAAAGCATTTGAATATTTTTAAACATATTCATGAATATATACATTCAAAATATATGCTAAGATATATCACATATAATTTACTCATTAAAAGTATACAATGAAGGCTGATCCAAGAGGGCGGCCTAGATGGACACTGTGGTCCTAGTCTCTCCAGGACCAGGGATTAAAGCAGTGGAAATACTATTTCTCTCCAAGTTATTAGAGGACCCCGACAGCTGCCTCCATGCAGGAATTCCAGTCGTGTGCCCGTGAGGATTGCCAGACCCCAGAGATTGCACAGGACCCTGCCGCTTGCCCAAACAGGACCCCGGCCAATGGCCTAAACAGGACCCACTCCTGTGCAGGACCCCCAGCTCTAGTGCCCACACACCCGCAGGACCCCTAGCCGTCGCTCCCACATGGGACCCCCGGCTCACGCACAGGACCCCTGGCTACTGCTCCTCTGTGGACCTCCATCTACTAATGTGGAACTCCCCTGTTCGTCTAAACCTGGGGTCACTGGACAGGATCTAGAGACAACCTTCTACTTCTGCACAGCATACCACAGAGCTGCATCTCCAAACACGTCACCCAACGCCATCACACCCAGCCCAGCCCTACACCATATCTCTGAAAGCAGATGCCTCCACTGTGGGATACCTTCATGGCCATCTTGGACCTGAGTCGGGAGATACCATTAAACAACAGACAACCCCACCTACTGGATGAGAAGGGAAGCAATCCTTTGTATTTACCTTGAGACTTTTTCTTTTTTTCCTCTATTATCCCTTTTTCTTCTTCTCTTGCTCTCTCTTTTCCCACCCTCATATCCTCAACATTTGTGAAACCAAGCATATTTTATGCATTAGGCTACTGAAGACTGGAATATCTGAGTAGTATATTACAGTTGTATTATATAGTCTCCTATATTCTATTTTTACATGTTTTATTTTTCTTAATTTTTATTTTTCCTTGTTTGTTGTACTCTATTTTCTTCCTACTTACTTGACTTACCCAAATCTCTCTCTCTCTTTTGTACTACTAGCCAACTTCTTTTGAATTCCCATTTCACGCTTTCTAGGATTTAATACTCTATCTCTTCACTTCCTACCTCCGTAACATCTCATCCTACAACCCACCACCAGTTCTTTTTAGTCCACCAGCAGAAACTATAGACTTTTTTGTAAACCTATTGTTTATATAGTAGATACTAATTGAACTCATAATTTCTGTATATTGTGACAAAGCCGTAAATTAGGAGCTACTTGGGTTTAAAACTGTATATTGTTTGTATTGAGATCTGTTAATATTGATCCCTCCCCCCAAAGAAGAGGTATTGGAACCCTGTAGGGAATCAATAAGCCTATAGGATAAAGACTGTGGACCAAACCGCACATGCAGAGGAGGAAAGAAGGAGACTGACCGCACGCCACCACGGGGGGGGGGGGGGGGGGGTGTCCTACCAACCAGCGGTTGTCCCTGCCTACTTCCATCTAGAGTCAACAGCCAAGACCAGGAAGATCAATCCCGAGGTCCCTGCATACCGGGTTATACCAAAGGTGAGGTACTGGTAACTTGCAGGGACACTACAGGATTATGGGGTAGAAACTGTAATACCTCAGATGAGAAACCATGAACAAAACATCCAAGAATTATGAGATAACATCAAAAGACCAAATCTAAGAATTATTGGGATAGAGGAAGGCACAGAGATATAAGCCAAAGGAATGCACAATCTCAACAATGAAATAATATCAGAATATAAATATTATAAATATCAATATTATAAATATTGTGTTGATATTATAAATACTATCAGAAAATTTCCCAAACATGAAGAATGAAATGAACAATCAAATACAAGATGCTTACATGACACCAAATGTACAAAACTACAACAGACTCACACTAAGGCAAATTATAATGAAAATGCCTACCATACACAGTAAGGATAGAATTTTAAAACCTACAAGAGAGAAGGTACAGACTACATATGGGGGAAACCAATTCGGATTCCAGCAGATTTCTCAACCCAGACCCACAAAGCCAAGAGATCCTGGAAAAACATATACCAAGCTCTAAAAGAAAATAGGTGTAAACCAAGAATCTTATATCCAGAAAAATTAAGCTTCCGATTTGATGACAAAATAAAAACTTTCCAAGATAAACAAAGTTAAAAGAATTTGCAATGAGAAAGCATGCACAAGAGAACATTCTCAGCAAAATATTTCATGAGGAGGAAATGAAAAACAACAATGAAAATCTGCAAAGGGAGGGACTACACTAAAGGAAAAGCCAATCAAAGGAGAAACCAAATCAAGTTAAAAATTGAAAATAAACCAAAATGAATGGGAATACAAACCATATTTCAATAATAACCCTGAAGTTTAATGCCCTAAACTCATCAATCAAAAGACATACACTGGCAGATTGGATTTTTTAAAAAAAGGCCCAACAATATGTTGTGTTTGAGAGACTCATCTCATAGAAAAAGACACCCACAGGGTGAAGGTAAAAGGGCGAGGAAAAAACATATCACTCAAATGGACCACATAAACAAGCAGGTTCTCCATCCTTGTATCAGATAAAGCAGACTTCAAACCAAAGATAGTCAGAAGGGATGAAGGAGGACATTTCATACTGCTTAAGGGAATCATACATCAACAAGACGTAACAATCATAAATATAATGCCCCGAACAATGGAGCATCCATGTATATCAAACAAATCCTTCTCAATTTTAAGAATCAAATAGACCACAACACAATAATACTGGGTGACGTTAACACACCTCTCTCACCACTGGACAGATCTTCCAAAAACTAAACAAAGAAACCATAGAACTCAATAATACAATCAATAATTTAGAATTAACAGACATATACAGAATATTTCATCCATCAACAAGGGAATAGGGGCTGGGGTTGTGGCGCAGTGGTAGCGTGCTTGCCCAGCATGCGTGAGACACTGGGTTCGATTTTCAGCACCACATAAAAATAAAATAAAGATATTCTGTCCACCTACAACTAAAAAAATAAATATTAAAAAAAAAACAAGGGAATATACTTTTTTCTCAGCAGTACACAAATCCTTCTCTAACACAGACCATATGTTATGCCACAAAGCAACTCTAAGCAAATAAAAAAAAATAGAGATACTACCCTGCATTCTATCAGACCATAATGGAATTAAATTAGAAATCAATGATAAAAATAGAAGCTATTCCACCACTTGGAGACTAAACAATATGCTACTGAATGATGCATGGATAATAGAAGACATCAAGGAGGAAATTAAAAAATGCTTATAAGTAAATGAGAACTCTGATACAACATAACAAAATCTCTGGGACACTATGAAGGCTGTGTTAAGAGAAAAGTTCATTGCATTGAGCTCATTCATTAAAGGAAGAAAAAGTCAACAAATAAATGACCTGGCATTACATCTCAAAGCTCTAGAAAAAGAAGAACAAATCAACACCAAAAGAAGTAGAAGACAAGAAATAATTAAAATCAGGGCTGAAATCAATGAAATTGAAACAAAGGAAACAATTCAAAAAATTGACAAAAAAAAAAAAGCTGATTCTTTGAAAAAATAAATAAAATTGATTAACCCTTAACTATCCTAATGAAAAGGAGAGAGAAAACTCAAATTACTAAAATTCAAGACAAAAAGGGAAATACCATGACTGACACTACTGAAATACAGAAGATAATTAGAAACTATTTTGAAAAGCTATACTCCAGTAAACAGAAAATCCCAAAGACGCTGACAAATTTCTAGAGGCATATGATCTGCCCGAACTGAATCAGGAGGACGTACAACTTCAATAGATCAATTTCAAGCAAGGAAATAGAAGAAGCCATCAAAAGTTTACCAACCAAGAAGAGCCCAGGACCAAACGGATTCTCAGTCAAGTTCTACAAGACCTTCAAAGAAGAACTAATACCAATACTCCTCAAGTTATTCCATGAAATAGAAAAGGAGGGAACCCTTCCAAACTCATTCTATGAGGCTAGTATCACTCTGATTCCAAAACCAGACAAAGACACATCAAAGAAAGAAAACTTCAGACCAATATCCCTGATGAACGTTGACGCAAAAATTCTCAATAAAATACTGGCAAGGGGCTGGGATTGTAGCTCAGCGGTAGAGCGCTTGCCTCGCATGCATGAGGCCCTAGGTTCGATCCTCAGCACCACGTACAAAGCAATAAAATAAAGACATTGTGTCCATCTACAGCTAAAAAAAAATATTTAAGAAAAAATACTGGCAAATCATATACAAAAGCATATTAAAAAGATAGCACACGGGGCTGGGGTTGTGGCTCAGTGGTAGAGCGCTTGCCTTGCATGCGTGAGTCACCAGGTTTGATCCTCAGCACCACATAAAAATAAATAAATAAAATAAAGATATTGCGTCCATCTACAACTTAAAAAAAAAAAAAAAGATAGCACACCATGATCAAGTGGGTTTCATCCAAGGTATGCAAGGTTGGTTCAACATACGGAAATCAATAAACGTAATTCATCACATCAATAGACTTAAAGCTACGAATCATACAATCATCTCTATAGATGCCAAGAAAGCATTTGACAAAATACAGCACCTCTTCAGGTTCAACACACTAGAAAAACTAGGGAAAGTAGAAAAATACCTCAACATTGTAAAAGCTATCTATGCAAAACGGAAAGCCAACATCATCCTCAATTGGGAAAAATTAGAAGAATTCTCTCTAAAAATGGGAACAAGACAGGGATGTCTTCTTTCACCACTTCTATTCAACACCGTCCTTGAAACTCTAGCCAGAGCATAGACAGAAGAAATTCAAGGGATACAAACAGGAAAAGAAGAAATTAAACTATCATTATTTGCTGATGACATGATTCTTTAGAGGATCCAAAATATTCTACCAGAAAACCTCTAGAATTAGTAAATGAATTCAGCAAAGTAGCAGAATATAAAATTAATACCCATAAATCAAATGCATGTTTATATATCCGTGATGAATCCTCTGAAAGAGAAATTAGAAAAACTACCCCATTCACAGTAACCTCAAAAAAAAAAAAAAAAAAGAAAAGAATAGAAAAGAAAGAAATACTCGGGAATCAATTTAACAAAACAGGTGAAAAAACTTTACAATGCAAACTATAGAACACTAAAGAAATTGAAGATGGCCTTAGAAGATGGAAAGATCTCCCATGCTCTTAGATAGGTACAATCAATATTGTTCAAAATGGCCATACTACCCAAAGTGCTATACAGATTCAACGTGATTCCAATTAAAATCCTAACATCATTCTTTATAGAAATAGAAATGGCAATCATGAAATTCATTTGGAAAAATAAGAGACCCAGAAGGGCCAAAGCAGTCCTTAGTAAGAAGAGTGAAGCAGGAGGCATCACAATACCAGATCTTAAACTATACTACAAAGCTATAATAACAAGAACAGCATGGTATTGGCACCAAAATAGACATGTAGATCAATGGTATAGAATAGAAGACACAGAGACAAATCCACATAAATACAGTTATCTCATACTAGACAAAGGTGCCAAAAACATACACTGGAGAAAAGACAGCCTCTTCAACAAATGGTGCTGGAAAAACTGGAAATCCATATGCAGCAAAATGAAACTAAACCCGTAACTCTCACCATGCACAAAACTCAACTCAAAGTGGATCAAGAACTTAGGAATTAGACCAGAGACCCCGCACCTAATTGAGGAGAAAGTAGGCCTAAATCTTCATCATGTCGGATTAGGCCCCAACTTCCTTTAAAAAACTCCTACAACACAAGAAATAAAAGCAAGAATCAATAAATGGGATGGATTCAAACTAAAAAACTACTTCTCCAGCAAAAGAAACAATCAATGAGGTGAACAGAGAGCCTACCACCTTCTAAGAACAAATTTTTGCCATATGCACATCAGATAGAGCACTGATCTCTATAATATATAAAGAACTCAAAAAACTTAACACCAAAAAAATAATCAATCAATAAATGGGCTAAGGAGCTGAACAGAAACTTCTCAGAAGATGATATACAATCAATCAACAAATATATGAAAAAATGTTCAACATCCCCAGCAATTTAGAGAAATGCAAATAAAAACTACTCTAAGATTTCATCTCACACCAGTCAAAATGGCAGTTATCAAGAATACAAACAACAACTTTATCTGGTTTGCAACCAGAGAAATGGAAAAACTGAGCTCTATATATGTGCCATGACTTGAAATGCAATTAAATAAACTAATTAAAAAAAAAAAATACAAACAAGTATTGGTGAGGATGCGGGGGGAAAGGCATACTTATATATTGTTGGTGGGACTGCAAATTGATCCAACCAATCTGGAAAGCAGTATAGAGATTCCTTAGAAAACTTGGAATAGAACCACCATTTGACCCAGCCATTCCACTCCTCGGTCTATACCCAAAGGACAGCATACTAGAGTAATGCAGCCACTTCAGTGTTTATACCAGCACAATTCACAAGGCTAAACGGTGGAACCAACCTAGATGCCCTTCAATAGATGAATGGATAAAGAAACTGTGGTATATATACACAATGGAATATTACTCAGCATTAAAAGAGAATAAAGTTATGGCATTTGCAGGTAAATGGATGGAGTTGGAGAACATCATGCTAAGTGAAGTAAGCCAATCCCAAAAAACCAAAGGCTAAATGTTCTCTTTGATAAAGTGAATGCTGATCCATAATGTGGTAGGGGGCATGGGAAGAATGGAGAAACTTTGGTCAAAGAGGAAGGAAGGAAGGGAATGGGACATGGTGGGCAGGAAAGAAGGTGGATGGACAACAATGCCCTAGGTTCATGTATGACTGGACATATGACATAACTCTATATTGTGTACAACCAGAAGTGAAAAGTTGTGCGCCATTTGTATACAATGAATCAGAATGCATTCTGCTGTCATGTATACCTAATTAGAATAATTTTTTTAAAAAGTGTACAATGTTTTTAGTGTATTCACAGATATGTGCAGCTCTTAGTGAATTTTAGAGCATATTCATCACTCAAAATGAAATCTTGTACCCTTTAGCTATCACTCCCATCTCTATATATGAGTATGTAAGTCTTAAATTTTAAATTGAAGACATGATGAATATGATTGATTATAAGCTAAAAAGCTCCAAAATTTTTTTGTCCTTAAAAGTAATTTAGTAGATATCTACTCTAAATTTGTTCTTCTACCTCCAGCACCAAATTTATCCATTCTCTGTTTTGATAACTCCTGATTGTGAAAATGCTGACCAAGGTAATCCAAACTTTGAAGTATGCCTCACATATACAAATGCACCACGTCTTTGCATTTACCAATAATCAACCATACATACATAAAGACAATATCTATATATACATTTTAAAATGTCTCCTTTCCCTTACTGTCTACATGACAACAAATGCAGCTTCATTGTATGGAAGTGTTCTCTTGGGTTTAAAAAAGTATAAACAGGCTCCAAGTCCAAATGTGCTGATTTAATTGGGCCTTACACAATGTTAGATAGTCTTTACCTCTACCTACTTAAATACACGCGCCCTAAAATTGTTGATTCACCAGATTCTCAGCTACCAAAAGAAAGTAGACTAGCTTAGTGTCTGATACTTCCTTTTCTGGCATGAGTCCCTTATGTATCATTGCCTAGAGGCTAAATGGAATAGTTTTCTTCCACTTTTACAGATTATTTTCTTTGGCCTGAGGAAATGTATCAAAGCCTAAATCTACCCTAGAAGCTGCCAATCTAAGATTTTATTTTCCTATTATTTACCCATACAGATTCCCAAAAGAATCTAACTAGCCTAAGAGACATTACAGGCACCTGCTAGCCTATGAACTGAGGAGTGAACAGGGGAAATCAGTGGAATAAAATAAGGCCTGCCAGCAGTTGCAAAACAGACAAACGCCCTTGAAAGGTGTTAACATGGCAAGAACTGTGCCCTTAAACATCTAATATGATAAGAGATACCCCTTTACTTATCATTTTATTATGGGACTTTCCAAACATATCCAGAAAAATTGAGAAAAGTCAATAAAATGCCACATATAACCATCATCAAATTTAAACAAACATCAACTTTCTGCTTTCGTGTTTCATTTATCACCCTTTTCCTTTAGTTTTTTGTTTTGTTTTCTTTTTTGCTACAGTTATTGTTGTTGGTACTAGTGACTGAACCTAGGGGTGCTCTACTACTGAGGTACATATGCCCAACACTTTTTATTTTTTATTTTGAGACAAGGACTCACTAAATTGCCACAGGTGGCTTCAAACTTGCAATCTTCCTGTTTCAGCTTCCCAAGCTGCTGGGATTACAGGCATATACCACTACTGGAGTATTTTTAAATGAATCCAATACATCATGTTTCTTTATAAGGGATTGTTTTATATGGACCATTCCCCCCAAATGTATATTCATACCTGGATATGCAAATCTTGTCAAATCATAGAGGTTAAGGAGAATTTCCATTTGGCCAAAACCTTAAACTCAAACCATACAGTTTTTACATTTTTAACATGACCCTAAAATTAATGTTAATTCTTGATTTAAAGTGGTTTTAGGAAAATGGCTATCTTTGCAATGACTAGGAAAAACCCCTGAACAGTTTGATTTTTGCCTCTACATTTTGCCAGCCAATAAAGTCCGGTGTTCAAAAGCTGATTAGAAATTTTAATTTTAAAAATTTAAATTCATGTAATTTTAAAATTCCTGAATGTGACAAAATATAAAATCACCTTGAAAGAGAAAAATCCAACAAATGTCTTCCTAAAGTTTTCGGTCTATTTCCTCAATTAAGAAACTTTAATGTTCTAAGAAAAAACAACTTTACAAAATTAGGGGATCCTTTATCTGTACAATGCAACTCACTAAACACTTTTTTTTTTTTTTGGTACTAGGGATTGAACTCAAGGGTACTCGACCATTGAGCCACATCTCCAGCTCTATTTTGTATTTTATTTAGAGACAGAGTCTCACTGAGTTGCTTAGCGCCTCGCCCTTGCTGAGGCTGGCTTTAAACTTGCGATTCTCCTGTCTTGGCCTCCTAAAATGCAGGGATTATAGGCGTGCGCCCACGTGCCCGGCTTCACTAAATACTTTCATTGTGACTAACTTTTTTGGAAACAAAATGTTTTTCTCATATATAGTAGCATTATGTTTTTCACCAGCAATACAGAATCTTAAAAACAACAATTAAATATGTTCTGCTTCTCAGCAATAAGTATATTTATTAATACAAACTTCAAAGATTGTAGTTGAGTATCACTGATCAAATATTTATGATTTTTCTTATAAAATATTTCAGGTCATTCTGTACCAGGAAATAACAAACAACATTTGTATAAGCACAAGAACAAGGACAAGCAGAAATATTAATCTTTTCATTCCTAGGAGATGACTTTCATATTATAAAAAACAATAATTCTCACTCAAACGAGGGAGAAGTAATTCAAGACAAGAGATAAATTTAAAGGATAATTAGAAAGAAAGCCTTGATATAAGATGTCACACTGCATTCTACTTGGTAGACTATTATAAACTGCAAAAATCATGAAACCAAAAATCAGAATGTCTACAATTGGAGTAAAACCAGACAAAGCAGGAGGCCAATCATTTCAACACATCTGAAAATATATTTGTGAAACGAACATACTGACCAGGTGTCATTTTAGCATAAATCAAGTCAAAGGGAACTATCTTTCTTAGAAGTTTTCAAACATGCCATCATGAAAAGGCCCTAATGCTACTCTTAGAGAAGGACCAAACAAAAATAGTGCTTAATGTTTTCAGTTCTATATATCCAATATTCTACTTTAAAATAAAAAAGCTATTTAGTGATTGGCATACAGTCCTTAATTAGTAGTCATCAGAAGTAAACACAGATTTAGCCCAAAATAAACAAAGAATACAGACATTCACTCAAAGAAGGAAAACATTACATTCCACAGACTTTTGCTCCTCTAATTTTATATTGTGACTAAGGAAATATGTCAACCAAAGTGGTAACTTTCAATAGCACAGACCTGAAAAGTAAAAGAGGAGGAAATTTCCTGGTAGACAGAGCTCTACACCTGACCCTAGCAAGGACAGTTTAGCAACTCAGTACTCATGAAAGAACCTGAATTTCCTGTCATGAAAAGCATCTATAATGGCATCTCTAAACATAATTGTATCTTGGTGGTGTAGGGAGTAGAGGACGCTAAACAAACAAGCAAGCAAACATCATTATGGCTGGTTTGAGAGCAAGAAAAATACATATACAAACTCGGTTTGTTTAATCTTAAACTACCATAGTCACCATGAGTTTTTATTTAAAAAAAATAAAAAATTGTGATGACCAATGAATTAAAAAATGATGTGAGAAAGTTATGATTGATAAGCTTTTAGTTTTACATATTTGTCACATATGGCATTCTAGATCAAATAAATAGGTGACTTCCTAAAACTATTAGTTTCCTACATTTAGATAACCATAATATTTATCATTACATGACAACTGGGCCAAAAAGAATAAAGAAGAACATTTCCTAAAATAATACCAATTTGTACATGTATAGCACTTTATATCTGTAGGTTAATATCAAACATGGCATTCCCACACACACACCAATCCAACATAAATGGTTAGGAGAGAATTTTATTATTATTAGGTGTTAACATGACTGAGTCATAAATATCATGATTGTCTCAGAATAACTCTAGCACAGTTTTTCCTGCATAATTTCCCAACAAATAGACAAAACTATTACTGGGCAGCTCACAGAAAAGATTACATTTACAAATTAATAAAATCATCTTCAAGCAAAGCTATAGAACTATGGACTATCAATATAGGTGAGAGGTACAGCACATGCTTAACATGTACAAAGCCCTGGGTTCAATCCCTACCACCACCCAAAAAAAACAAACAAACAAAAAATAAAATAAAATAAATTCAGCTGAAAGTACTGCAGGAAACAATTCAAACAAAGATGGATGTCATAGTATAGATGTACAACAAAATTCAGTCCCTGTAGCTGCAAATGACAGAGCCAATTTAAACATCTATGAACTCAAGTATCACCAGGGAATCTAGCATAGGAGGCCTTTGTTAAAAAGTTTTTTGTTGTTTTGTTTTGTTTGTTTGCTCTGCTCACTTCAAGCATCTATACCAGACATGGATAGAACTTATTTAATACAGAATATTTATTTATTTATTTATTTTTTTTTTTTTTTTTATTGACAGATGACAGTTTATTAGACAGAATATGCTATAAACACAATGGAATATAACTCAGCCTTCAAAAGGAAGGATATTCAGGCTGGGGATATAGCTCAGTTGATAGAGTGCTTGCTTTGCATGCACAAGGTCCTGGGTTCAATCCCCATGCATCACAAAGGAAAAAAAAATCAAAAGGAAGGACATTCTGACACATGTTACTTAGATAAAACATTACACTAAAAGAAGCAAGGCAGTTATAAAGTAACAAATACTGTATGGTTCCACTTACATGAGGACCTTAGAGTAGTTGAGCTCCATTTTCCCCTGACAAAGTGTACCAAAACCTCATTCCAGAGGTCTCCTCCCTATGCCTGGAGGAAAGGAACCTCCTTATTGATGAGGACATGGGGACACAGAAGAATCTGAGTAACCAGGCCTTGCTAAGTTCACCAGCACTCATTACCATCAGATCCTATCCCCTTCATCCACCGATACTTCTGCACAACTGTCTCCCCTTCATCAAACCTAAGCATTAACCCGCATGGGTTTTCCTGTTTCTTTGGGTTTTCATTTCTCTAGGCTTCCATGTCACAAGGAAACTCATACTAAATAAATTTGCATGCTCTTCTCTTATTACTCTGACTTCTAT
>CM053405.1:83136993-83157993 GCA_028644305.1 Xerus rutilus | reverse complement strand
ATACTTCTGCACAACTGTCTCCCCTTCATCAAACCTAAGCATTAACCCGCATGGGTTTTCCTGTTTCTTTGGGTTTTCATTTCTCTAGGCTTCCATGTCACAAGGAAACTCATACTAAATAAATTTGCATGCTCTTCTCTTATTACTCTGACTTCTATCGTTTGTGCCTGAACCCTGAACCTAGCAACAGGTGAGGAGAGAAATTTTCCCCTCTGCTGTGATGATCATTATAAAACTCTCTGAATATACTATAAAACACATTAATACAGAATATTTAAGTTGAGGGTATTTCACCTTAGTGGAAAGCTCATCAGCCATTAAAGAAAATGTGAAATCCTAATTGTTGACTTGGAAAGATGCACAAGGGTAAAATTAAGAGCTCAGATTCAGGTCAGACAGATCTGAGTTCAAATCACATCTGGATGTGTATGTATTTTTAAGCAAGTAACAACTCAATGGGGTTATTGCGGACATAAAATAGGTAATAATGTATATTTCTTAGCACAATGGCTGCCATAGGGTAGGCAGTATGATAGTACACATTTTGCCATAATAAAAGCCAGCCAATGAAGTCCAGTTTTCAAAATCTGTTTAGAATTTTTAATTTTAAAAATTTAAATTCAGTAATTTTAAAATTTCTGAATGTGACAAAATATAAAATCCTTACTAACAATGTTTTAAAAATGAAGGAAAAGTTAGAAAAGATATATGTACATACACATATCTAAAATTAAGTATAGAATGTTATACACAAAGATGAGTGGGATTACACGCCAATATATAATGAATACAAAACTTTTACAATCAGAAAAAAATTATGATATTCTAATTTTGAAAAAAGAAAATGTAAACACAACAATGCACTAACAAGCTCCTCAGAGAGTCCTTCAAAGGCTTGGAAGCCCTGGCTCTGCTAAAGTGATTCCAGGAAAGCATTTGCAAAACTGAGAAGGGATTAGCATCTAAACTGAGTGCTTCCCTTCACTAAGATAACAAAATATCTTTTCAAGAGATCTTTGGAAGTAAACATGATCTGCACACTATTCATACATTCCAGATCAAATTAATACCAAATCAAATTAAAATTTCATACCAGATATACTCTCATAATCAAACTCCTCAAATATGTGTCCAGTCCAATTTTTAAAATGTCGGTATTGCATTCTTCCTTTGAGATCCTTCAACCACTAATGTTTTAGGGAAAGAACAAAGATAAAATGTATCCTTAGGCCACATTATCCTTACCATCCTTATCCTAAACTGTACCAATGTTGTTCTGCCTGTAACTACAGTTTTAAGCATAAAGAAATACAAGCTGTAATGGCTACTATGTAAGGATTCCCATACCTTTCTGAACATTCAATGAATAAGATGATGCTAAACTCATCTACTCACCTTAGCTGGTTATTTACTCAATACTTAAAACTAGCCAACAAAAATATAACGAAAGCCAGAAAAATAAGCCATGTATATAATTTTAAATTTTTATTGCCCATAATTAATATAGGAAAATTAAATTTAATGAGTTTTTTATTTAATCCAATATATCTCAAATATTATCAATGATCTATTATTGAGATACTTTACATTCTTTCTTGGATATTAAGTCTTTGAAATCTAGTGTATAGTTTATTACTCACAGCACATTTCAACCTGGACTCATCAGATTTCAAGGGCTCAATAGCCTAAGTTGACTAATGGCTAACATACTGAAAAGCACAGAACTAGAGCTATTCAAATCCACAGAATGTGCTGTTCGCACCAATTTTAAGTCCTAACTCCAGCCAGTCACATTACCAAAACTTCTGGCAAGACTGAGACACCAAAACCAAATGGAATTCATTTCAAAGATTGAGGGTCCTTTATGTTTCAGACATTGGATTAAGTATTATTAGGTCAAGGGAGGTGTTACTTGTTTTGAGAGGAGTCAGGAATCGAAGGGGATAACAGAAACAAACTTGGTTCAGTAAGTTCTATTAGAAAAACATATACCCTAAAAAAGAGAGAAAGGAACATAGCAGGGGTCAGCATCTTCCTTAGCACAACAAAGACTGTTACATAAAGAATTCAGCTGTACAAAGTATAAGACCTTTTTTTTTTTAAGTATCTTTATTTTATTTTTATGTGGCGCTGAGGATCGAACCCAGTGCCTCACGCGTGCTAGGTGAGCACGCTACCACTGCGCCATAACCCCAGCCCCAGTATAAGACCTTTTAGAAGGTTTTTCACAGGCCCTGAAACCCAGAGAACATTTCAACACACAATTAGGCAACTACTAATCAGCTACACATTCAAGGAACAGAAATTTTAACTCCTTAACATGACAGTACACTGTAAACTTTTAATAAATATTTTAAGCTTCTATACAGAATAAAATGGTAACAATTATTTTCAAATTTAATTACATTTCATTTTAATTTCAATCTGTTTCACTTTTAAGCCTTTTAAGACTATGATATCCATCCAAAGCTCCTTTTCTTTCCCTAGAAACCTCAAACTTAGAGCAACTTTAGGCTTACAGACCAGAAGCAAATTAAACAACTACAATAACCACATTTCATTTCAAGGAAACTAGATATTCATTTATAACACTAGAAGGATCCACCCACTGAAGGGTCACAAAACTCTTATGCATCTGTGGAATTTCCATTATGTTAAGTTGAGGTCAAATGCATTACCTTTACATTAATATCGCTTAGGGCCTATATAGTTAATTAACTATAGAGTCAAGACTACCTGACTACCCTTCAACTCTTCAAACCACAATGCCAAGAGACACATTAAGGCTCTGGTCTGCTGACCCTTGGAAGCCTTTGAAAAGAAATCTGATCTTTGTTAGATGAATTAAATTTTACTCCAACCTGATCTAATATATCTCATTCACTAATTGCTTATTTCAGAGTATTTAGGTTTTTTTTCTAAAAATGCCATCTGTATAATGGAAGATCTTCAGGACATTGAGGTAAACGACTCATACCTTGCCATTCTCCTAGAATGTAAGGCCCATAAGGGCGAAATCTTTAAGGTTTTTTTCCCCTCAATATAGTATCCTTAGCACTATGAATATCCAAAATTGTTCATTTTATTCACTTTCCCAAGTCAGCATGAGTTCATTAAGCATGCTTTTACTGAGTACCTCTTCCAGCATTATACTAACCATGAAAGCATAATTTTAAAGAGTTCAGTTTTCCAATAGCTTAAAACCTTCTTGTAGAAATTACATGGATAAAAGAAATATAATTAAGCAAAAATTTAAGGAAGTACATAATTAGGTGCAAAACTTCAAGCACCAAAGAAATAATGTAGGATGGTGCAGTTTGAAATGACTTTCAGCAAAGAGATGGGGGGAAATGTGGAAATTCGAGAAAGAGCAGATTAGAATTAAATAAGTAAAAAGGGAATCTCAAGAACACAATGAACAATGTCCTACTAAAGACATGAACTTGGCCTAGCATAAGCGGGCCAAATAAGGGAGGGAAATAGAGAAAGTGAGACCTTCAAGTAAGACAATGATAGTGGACTCAGAAATAAGACAAATGGAATAAACAGAGCAGCCTCTCTACCTCAGTTACAAAATGGAATCATCTGAAAAGCTTTTAAAATGTTGTTATCAGGACCCTGACCCAGAAATTCTGACTTCACTGGTCTGGGGTATAACCCACACGTCAGGATTATTAAGTTTCCCCTGGAGTTCTAATGTGCATCATTGCCTTATAAGAAAAACCAATGGAACTTGGTGACAACACAGAAGGAAAAAGGAAGACTCGGGGATTATGACAAGAATGTGTCAGTACCAAAAAAAAAAAATGAGATTAACAAGAGGATCCAGAGAATGGAAACAGTGCAAATACGTCAGCCTTTCTGGAATTTACCACTTGGTCTACATAGAACCCTGTAATGAACAAGTTTTAATTAATGCAGGTCATTTCAATTCTCTGCATATGATAATTACTTATCTAATATTTTTCAAAAGAAATGATCAAAGTTAAATTAAGCTATTATTTTAAAATTCAAGATAGAATTTAAAAGAAATTCAACCAAAAGAATATAAATCTTTTGCCAGGCATGGTGGCACATGTCTATAATCCCTGTGACTCGGGAGGCTAAAGCAGGAAGTTCACAAGTTCAAAGCCAGTCTCAGCAACTTAGTAAGGTGCTAAGCAACTCAGCAAGACCCTTTCTCTAATAAAATTTTTAAATTTTTAAATTATATATATATTTTTAAAACTCCTAGGAAGCCTTTTGGGTTTCTCAGCTAGAAATAATTCCCTACTCCTTGCAATTCCCGTGGCACTTTAGCTGTAATGACACTCCCATCAAACGCCTTACAGAGACCCTGTCTGTTTTTAAGAAAGGAGGGGTCAGGAGCCTCATTTCTCCTTTTACATGGTGTCGAGAACACTGCTTTGCATGTGACACATACTTAATATGAACTGAGTGACAGACAGAGATAGCCAGTTATGTTCAGATTGTCACTAAAGGTTCTGTTTCTAAATGCTTCGCAAATAGGCAAAAAATCTATCCCCCGTTGCTTCTGTTTCTTCAGACCCTTTTACCACTTTGTATGACATACCATTTGTATGACATTCTAGGGAAAGGCAAGCTCTTTTTTGGGTGAACACCATTTGCCTTCCCCTTTTATTCTCTTTCCATTGCTTTTTTTAAAAATATTTATTAGTTATAGATGGACACAATACCTTTATTTTATTTGTTTAGTTTTTATGTGGTGCTGAGAATCAAACCCAGTGCCTCACACATGCTAGGCAAGTGCTCTACCACTGAATCACAATCCCAGCCATCCATTGCTTCTTGACAAGACTTAAGTTTTTTCATTTTACATAAATAAATAAAAAAGAAACTAAAGATTCTTACCATTTGGAGAAACATAACTAGAAGCATACTCCTAAAATACGTTTCTGGGGCTGGGATTGTAGCTCAGCGGTAGAGCGCTTGCCTCGCATGCGTGAGGCCCTGGGTTCGATCCTCAGCACCACATACAAAGCAACAAAATAAAGACATTGTGCCCATCAACAACTAAAAAACATTAAAAAAAAAAAAATACGTTTCTGAATCTCAAGAAAATTTTTTCCAAGACACCCACCACAATACTTATATTTCAGCCTAACATCAAGCACAGTTCAATTTTTTTGCTTAAGAGTGCTATATTAGCCAGGAGCAGTGGCACATGCCTGTAATCCCAGCACTTTGGGAGGCTGCGACAAGAGAATCATGAGTTCAAAGCCAGGCTCAGCAACGGTGAGGCGCTAAGCAACTCAGTGAGATTCTGTCTCTAAATAAAACACAAAATAGGGCTGGGGATGTGGCTCAGTAGTTAAGTACCCCTGAGTTCAATTTCTGGTACAAAAAAGAAAAAAGAATGTGCCATATTATAGGCTCCATGTTTTTAGTATAAATTAGTGTTCCACACTTTTTCCTACATTTATAGCACGAACAGAAAGTACTACAGGTATTTGTATAACATTCTAGGGAAAAGGCAAAAAGTTACTCATGACTGGAGTGAATGGCCAGAGTCTGAACAACTCCAATGCTTATGGTGTATCTTATAGACTGGTTGGGAAGCTCTGCAGGTTTATCACATCCTTTTCCTCACTAAAGTCTGTTTTTAAAGCAGTTTCCTAATCATAACTACATTGGGCACTTTGGCATCACTTCCAGCATTACTCAAAACAAGACAACTGATCCACATATACACTATGAGTGCTTGTTCTCCTGTTTATGACTCCAACAACTTTAAGCCATTCTTCAACCCATCATTTTCTCATATTTTCTAATTTTCAAGCATTAATATGAATTTTTAAATGTGCTGTATATTTCCAGTGATTTATCAACCACACTTTTTCCATTTTATCTACTAAATTTCTAATATAATCAAAACATAGCAATGATTTAAAATGATTCAATATGCTTCACTAATTTCACAATATGGCAGAAACAGAATAAATACAGGAAAGCATTCATCTTCACTCAACATTACCCATTCATATGTATAGATATATAAAGGAACAAACGAGAAGTATAGCAAATGAACAAATGAAAAAGGATCAAGATCTTTCTCCAGAGTGATAAATAGGCAAAACAAAACCAGTAGTAATGACAGCTAACTTGTATTTTCCATCTTCTCTTTAAAATTATTTTTTATAACCAAGTGCAGTGGCACACACCTGTAATCCCAGCAACTCAGAAGGCTGAGACAGGAGGATCACAAGTTTGAGGCCAGACTCTGCATCTCAGCAAGGCCCTCAGCAATTTAGTGAGACCCTGTCTCAGAGGAGAAAAAAAAAGCTGGGGATGTGGCTAGTAGGAAAACACGCCTGGGCTAAACTCCCAGTACCAAAAAAATTTTTAAATAAAACAATTTTATGTAATTTTTATTTAACTTATTCCTTCCTTATAACAGCAAGTTATTAAGTACTTGATCTAAACTATAGTGGCCTTAAGTTAGCATTAAATAACTGAACTGAAAGAAAAAATATAGAGGAAGGAAAAAGAAAAGACATGGTAACAGAGAAATATCAACAGTTATAATATAGTTTATGGCAAAAAAAAAAAGTCAAGTGTCAAATTTCGCCTCACTGTTTCTAATAACAAACCTTAAAAATTCAAAAACATTACTCAGTCTGCCTCATAGACCTCTATTTTAAAAATTACACATGTTTACAAAATTCTATATGGTTCATGAAAAAGTTTCATAAACCACAAACATTTAAGAAACAGATTTTCATCATTTCCTTTTGCCCAAACTTATATGGCCATCTAGTTATAATAATGAAATGTTAGTAGTATAGAAGGTCATTATCCTTAGGAAATGCATGCTGAAATAGGTGGAGGTGGAGAATCAATGTATACAAGTTACTTCCACATGTTTCAGAGAAAACAAGAGTGTATTTGTTTTTATACACACACTAACAATGTACCTACACGTCAATTGGCGAATCTAGATAAAGGGTATATAGGTGTTCATTGTATCATTTCTGTAAGTATAAATTTTTCCATATAAAAAGATGGGGAGGAAAAGGTAACTTAGAAAATCATTTAGCCACTCCTTGAAAAATCTAATTCATCCCCAAAAAACCAAGGAGTCAAGGAATATTTGATATTAATAGTTAATACATCTCATATTCATCATGTTATAGAAAATTCCTCAGACACAAATATCTTAAAGAAAGGTTCTGACACTCACATTGCCCATGTACTCTGAGAGCAGGTCCTGCAGGGCCTGGCGCACAGCATTGCACTCTGCCACAATTCGCTCGCGCCGGTCATCACGTGTGCAGGACGAGTCAGCCATCAGGGCAGCTCCACTAATGATGCTTTCCAGGCGCTCCTCCAAGGAAGGCCTAAAGCGCTCCTCACTGAAGCTCAAAGGGTCCACAATGATTTGTTTCTGTCAAGAAAGTGTTATTGAATATGAATACTCATCTCTGTTCCCGCTATCATTCAAGGCAAGGGGAAATGTTTAGGAATATCAAGATTTAATTCTAATACCTAAAAGAAAGTTATTCTTCTTGGTAGCTGAAGGACCATCCTGTAAGTTGGCCTACGGTATATCACTTTTCAAAGGCAACACTATCCAGCCAAACAGCCTGGGTAAGGTATACCACAAATGCAAATACAAATGTATTATGTTCTCACTACTTTCTTTTTTTTTTTTTTGGTACCGGGGAGTGAACTCAGGGGTGCTCAACCACGGAGCCACATCCCCAGCCCTAATATGTGTCTTATTTTATTTTATTTTATTTATTTATTTTTTAGTACTGGAGATTGAACTCAGGGACATTCGACCACTGAGCCACATCCTCATCCCTATTTTGTGTTTTATGTAGAGACAGGGTCTCACTGAGCTGTTTAGTGCCTCACCATTGCTGAGGCTGGCTTTGAACTCACAATTCTGTCTCAGCCTCCCTAAGTGCTGGGATTACAGGCATGTGCCACAGCGCCCGACTCACACTACTTTTTCTAAACAGCTAAAGGTCAGTCTATATTAGTAATTCATATTATCAAATGATAATTACAAGGAAAATAATTTATCTTTCTTAACATGCAAAGTATAAAATTGCTACATGAGTAGCAAATTTGTTTTACCACAAAAATATTTTAAAATAAAAACAAAATTGACTTCTGTCCCTAAAATTTTAGATAGAAATGTGTTTATAATGATTTTCCATCTGTTTCTCTACTTACACATCTAATCAAGATTTATAAACAATTTGGTCTCAAATTTATCCTATTGTGTCTAAATTAGAAACTTTCCTCCTCAAAGATCACAAATATGCACTAAAATATCAAGAGGTATAATTGCCCCCCTAAGAATAAATCCTTGCTGTCTCCCCTTCCCTCCCAACTCCACTTAAACACAGTTTTGCCAATAATGAGTGTGGTCTAGACACAAGTAAGCTATAGGTGCAAGTTCAACCATCCATATCCCCACTTGATATAATTTACACTCACAATGGTAACCTGTGCAAATTACTCTGGCTTTAATTTTTATTTGTAAGGATTATGTCCTTATTCATTTCAACTTAAATGTCAAAGTTTTTCTACCAAAAGCTTGACCTTTTAAACAAGTAAACATTTTTTTCCTTTCAAAAAAACCTTAGTTTTGAAATTGAACATATAATATCTTAAGTTTATTATTAATCCAAATATTTTACTTAACCATTTTTCTTACCAAATTTAGTTATCACAGGATTTCTCTGGTAAAAACTGAATACAAGCCGGGCGCGGTGGCGCACGCCTGTAATCCCAGCACTTGGGAGGCTAAGACAGGAGAATTGTGAGTTCAAAGCCAGTCTCAGCAATGGCGAGGTGCTAAGCAGCTCAGTGAGACTCTGTCTCTACAGAAAATAGGGCTGGGGATGTGGCTCAGTGGTCAAGTGTCCCTGAGTTCAATCCCCGGTACCAAAAAAAAAAAAAAAAAAATACAAAGTACTTTCTGGCCAACAGAACTGAAGAAAAGATGGTCACAGAATTGTAATACAATCAGAGAGCCACAATGGGCCTGAGATCATTTAGTACAACCCCTCATTTACAAATGAAGAAACAGTGATTCTAAGAAATTAAGTGGTTTCTGACATTACATTACAGATATACTTGACTTAGAGTAAATATGACCCCTACTACCTTGAAAGAGATAAATATCTAATACTGTAAAATTAGAGGAGGACAAAACAACAGTTCCAGTAAGTTATAAGATGTAGCCTAAGAGTCTCTTATAAATGAGTATTTTATTTCATGTTTAAGCCTCCAGGATAAAGATTCAGTTCTAAGAATATGGTCTTTAGGCTTAACACTGTCTTCATGCTTCATGAAAAAACCATCCAAAATCAGCCATGCACACCAGCAAGGATCAGTTACCCAAAAAGAAGTAAAGGATAAGACAAAGAAAATATTAAGACAAAGAAAAAATGTTAAAAACAAAATACACTCCACTGTATTGACTCTATACCCTGAACATTTCTATTCTGCAAGGATGCTGATAACCTGGAACAAAATTTTCCCTTACCTTAATTGGGGGGAAAAATACCCCAACAACTGGTTTAAAACAAAACAAAATATCCTTTTAAAAAAAAAAAAAAACACTTAAACTGCTGCCATCTACTGGAAGCCACGAGGCATTGTGGGTAGGAATTAAAAACAAAACCCACCAAAGAAGTTAACATTAGAGTCATATACACATGGCCGGCTATACATACACACAATATGTGGTATTATGCTAAGAAAATATTTTAATTTCAAATCCGCTTCCACTTGATTAAATTTTATGTTCATGATTCAAATTAAAGTCACTGAGAAGTACATCTAGGCAAATGAGATTAAGACGGCAGCAGTGAGTATGATGTATCTATATATCTCACTAGACCATGAGCTCTTGGGGGACAAAACCTTTGCACACATTGCTTCTCTATTTCCAATACCTTCATGAATCTTCTAGAAGGTCAAAAATTTGGTTAAAATGAACCAGACTCATGTCATCAATAAAGAATGATCTCACAGCCAGGTGCACTGGCACACACCTGTAATCCCAGTGACTGGAGGAGCTGAGGCAGAAGGATCACAAGTTTGTGGCTTGCTTCAACAAGTAAGGAAGGCCCTAAGCAACTTAGTGAAAACTTATCTCAAAATAAAAAGGGCTGGGGATTTAGTTCAGAGGTAAAATGCCCTGGGTTCAATTCCCAGGACCAAAAAAAGAAAAGAAAAAAGAATGACCTCACAGGAAATACACATTGCAAAAAAGAATCCTGAAATTCAATCCAAACTAAGAAAAAAGCTAAATGCTTTAAATCAAGTTATGATTAAGTAGACTGATGATTCATAACAATTTTTTTCTACTTATATCACAAATCTAAGTGTCATCTTTTGCAGATTGGTGAAGAGTCTGAAGTTTCCTCCCAAGTGTAACTTACATCAAAGTTATTGAGAGCATATGCCAATTCTCCTCCTCCTCCACCCTGATGCTGGGAGGCATCATCTGATGCGGTAGCCTGGGCTGCATTGGAGATGCCTGTGACTGCCTGCTGAAGCTGCTTGTATATCAAATCCCGGTTGGCCTTATAGGCTGCCACATCAGGGTGCTGCAGGCATGCTTGGGATGCAGTATAGAGAATCGGAACATTTTTCTGCAGGATTCCTCTAGCTGCAGCCATCTGATCACGATGGCCCACATCTTTCAGTTCCTACGAGAGTAAAATAAGAAATTGGAGCATTCTTTATGTGGGTTGGAGTCACATGAAAATTTGCTGGTACAGGCAGAAAAGTAAAGAGTTCTACTTATCAGACACATTATTTTCATTAACAATCTGACTTGAAAGTTAATCACAAAGGAAGCAGTATGGGTTAATAGGTTGAGTTTAAGCTTTGGAATCACACAGTTCTGGAGTTAAACATTCTAGTTTACTTTTTCCTGGCTATTGTGACCTTACTTTACACTCTGCTCAGTTTCTCCCTCTGTAAAATATGAGCAGTAACAGTAGCTCTTTTATTGTTTGGGGGAATAAATAGGATAATGCATATAAAGCACCTAACATAGCACAGTAAAAACATAAAACTTTTTAGCATCTTGATTGTAACTATACACAGATATGTGTACCTACTCCAACTACCTGTAATCCCAGCAACTCAAGAGGCTGAGGCAGGAGGATCATAAGTTCAAAGCTAGACTCAGCAACTCAACAAGGCCCTAAGTAACTCAGCAAGATTCTGTTTCTAAATAAAATATTTTTAAAAGGTTGGGGATGAGGCTCAGTGGTTAAGCATCCCTGGGTTCAATCCCTGGTACCAAAATAAAGTCCTTGGTAAATGTGGCTCATTACCAAGAGAAGGAACACAGATAATAACTTTACCTGATCACTATTTTATATGCTATCATAGAATTTCAATATTAGTCACCAACAGAATTCTAGAGTATAAATTCAAACGTTTATAAAATGAGTATGGTATATATTTTTAAAAGAGAGAGAAAATTTACTAACTTAAAAAGGCCAAAATCAATTATTCAATTTAAAGTCTAACTTAGCTACTTACTTACTCATCTTTCTATATGAATTCCCAATTATGCATTAGGAGGCATAAAACTGAATTCTATTTTTCTGAAACTTCATTTCAGTATATATTTTAGGGTTTACATCTTTAATCAAACCTTGTATAGTGTGACAGTTTATTTTTCCTCCTGAAAGTCTTTTCTACTTTGGAACCTGAATTGCAAGTAATAGCTCACAGCATTTTAAATGCCCTTTAGCACAATACATGAGGCTAAATATTCAGAAACTGGACCTTATGGATTTACAAAATAAGTGATCCTGGGCTGGGGTTGTGGCTCAGTGGTAGAGCGCTTGCCTAACATGTGTGAGGCACTGGGTTCAATCCTCGGCACCACATAAAAATAAGTAAAATAAAGGTCTTGTGTCCATGTACAACTACAAAAAAAATTTAAAAAAAAAAAGGTGATCCTTTCAAGATTCAAGTTACCACAGGGGCTGACGATCAGCACAGCCTCTTATAAAGGTTACCAAAGATACTTGTGGTCACCTAAAGTTAATATGTGCCAAAATTAGTATCCAATATCTGACTTCCCCAAGTCACTTCCTGGTCTAGCATGAGAAACTTCTATTTTTCCAAAGACTACACTAAACTACATATTAAAAAATAGGTCCCTATGGACATTGATTATTATTGTTGTCAGCAATGTCATCGTGACTCCCATATCCAAGAACAAAAAAGATAAATTCCAGAAAGCCTGTGGATCTTATGAGGTTTTCTTTAATGGGTAGCTGCTGTTAAATGATACTAGGGCAGCTAAGGGAGCACAGAGTCACTCCCTCTTCCTGGACAAAGATTGCCTACAAAGATGAAAGGCTCAAGGAGGAAGCAAATTACCACATAACAAAGAAGGAACCGGTCAAGTGAAAACAGACCAATGGGCTAATAAGCATACAGTAGAAAAAGACTTCTATTAGAAAACACAGGTAATGTGAAGAACATTTAGATCGCAGCTTACTATTGTACATTTTTGGAAATGGTAGAATAGGTAAGTAGATGGTGTTTTGAGGTATAATGTAACAATCCAGAACTTAGTACACAATTAGAGAAACGTATTGGAAAGTAATGCACACTGAATCTAGCTACATTATCAGGTATAATATTAAGTTCCAGTAATGTAAAACCAGGATTTCACAGGTAGGTAGTATGATAAAATCTTTTTTTTTTTTTTTTTTTTTTTTGGTACTAGGGACTGAACTCAGGAGTATTCAACCACTGAGCTACATCCCCAGCCCTGTTTTATGTTTTATGTGGAGACAGGGTCTGAGTTGCTTAGCACTTCGCCATTGCTGAGGCTGGCTCTGAACTCGCGATTCTCCAGTCTCAATCTTGCGAAGTGCTGAGATTACAGGTGTGCGCCACCACATCCAGCCAGTATGGTCAAATCTTGAGACTTGAAATATGAGCAGTAACCCACTCTTCACCAACTGCCACCCACTGAGGAAGAACTTCTTAGTGTCTAGCACTATATTAAATACTGAACATACATTATTCAATTTAATTCTCTCTATACTGTGGTTAGATGTTTTATACTAGTGTAAATATAATCAAATGACTAAGAAGTCTCCAAAGCTGAGGCCATTATTAGACATTAACAGTACTGATGACCTTCTTTCCTAAATGAAGAGTCTATAACAGTCAGAATAAATTGCTACCTACATCCATTCCCCACTCCCACCCCAAACCCCATTTTCTCCTACCTATCAGCTTTTGTGGAGTGTTCTTGTTCTCAGGAAGTCTACTATACCTGTCCCCGGGTAGGGTTTATCTTGATTATTCTGAGGAAGGCACAGTAATGTCTTTCCTCTCAGAATTATAAGTGAAGAATAGGCATGTTGCCAGAGGATTAATATCTAGAACATATATATAAATATAGAACTAAAAAACACCAAAATAAATCAAATAACCCAATTAATAAATGGGCAAATGAATTAAACAGATACTTCTCAAAAGCAGCAATATAAATGGCTGAAAAAATATCATGAAAAACAATGTTCATCAAGGCTGGGGCTATCACTCAGTGGCAGAGTGCTTGCCCAGCATGTGTGAGGCACTGGGTTCAATCTTTAGCACATTAAAAATAAATAAATAAAATAAAGACATTCTGCCCATCTACAAGTGAAAAAAAAAAAAAGTTCATCATTAGCAATTACAGAAATGTAAATCAAAACTACACTTAGATTTCATCTCACACCAGTCAGAATGGCATCAAGAATATAAATAATAATAAATGATGGAAAGGATATGGAGAAAAACAAACACTTTTGCACTGATGGTGGGATTATAAATTAGTACGATCACTATGAAAATCAATACAGAGGTTCCTCAACAGACTAGGCACGGAAACACCATATGACCCCCCTATACCACTCATCAGTATTTATCCTAAGAATTAAAGTCATCATACTTCAGTGATCCATTATAACATCACAATTCACAATAGCCAAACTATAGAACTACTACTCTCATATGTGGAAACTAGAGAGAAAAAAAGATTAAAAAGTGTGGGAGTAGTGGGAATCTCAGGAAAATCAAAGAGAGATCAGTAGAAGAGAGCAACTGGGGCTGGGAGGCGAGGAGGGAAGTGCTGGGAAACAAGGTCAAGTATACTGTTATACTGTGTGCAAGCATGAATGTGTAACAACAAATTCCATCATTATGTACAACGATAATGCACATAATGTGCAAAGAAAAAAAACAGCATAGGCATGTGCACATTTCAGATTCAGGGCAAGTCTGCTAGGGCTTCTAAACTGTTTGCACATAAAGAGACAGATAGGGGCTGGGGTTGTGGCTCAGTGGTAAAGCACTTGCCTAGCATGTGTTGAGGCACTGGGTTCGATCCTCAGGACCACATAAAAATAAATAAATAGCTGGGCACAGTGGCGCATGCCTGTAATCCCAGCACTTTGGGAGGCTGAGACAGGAGAATCAAGAGTTCAAAGCCAGCCTCAGAAATGGCGAGGCACTGAGCAACTCAGTGAGATCCTGTCTCTACATAAAACACAAAAATAGAGCTGGGGATGTGGCTCAGTGGTTGAGTACTCTTGAGTTCAATCCCCAGTACCAAAAAAAAGAAAAAAAAAAACAAATGATTTTTTTTTAAGAGAGTCATATAAAAGAAACCCTTTTTTCTCATCAGACACATTAATATATGCAAATATCACACATAGAACATCTACAGCCATCTAGCAACAGGAACACTGAAGACAATATGCTGAAAAAATGTCAAGAGCCTGGATCCTTGATGATACTGCAAAGTTCTTAAATTTAACAACCCTGAAGTCACTTCACCTAACTTAAATCAGTGAAAAAATACCCATCCCCACTATTCAAGGAGTTATGAGCTGGGTTTCCTGTACAGACAGTACAAGGTACCCTAATTGATAAGGGTATTAGCTAATAATAACAATTCATCCTTTCAGGGATTGTTTTAAAATAAGAAAAGCATGTGCTGGGTAGCGGATGTGACTCAGTGGCAGAGCACTTGTCTGGAATACAGAAGGCCCTGGGTTCAATCCCTAGCACCAGGGTTGTTGGGGTGGAGAGGTAGAGTAATATAGTTTCCTCAGTACTCAGAAGTTGTAAAAAGCTGGATGGCAATGCATGTTTCCTCCTTGCAGAACTAAATACAAAGTATCCAATAGAATACAAAAACTAAAATACAAAGTATCCAACAGGAAAGACAGAGGAAGGATTTCAAAGACTCCAACAGCAAAAATACCATACAGGTTGTGGAGCTTGAAGAAAATAATAATGATCCACATGCCACACACAACAAAAACTACTAGTAATGATTAATAAGAGCCACTTTAAAAGTGACAAAGCAGGGGGAAGGGTCTCAGATGTAGATAACTTTAATATGTTTTAACTTGTTTAGGATTCCTAAATATCTAAATTAAACTCTACTAATAACTCACATGTTATTAAACACTACTAATAACTTAAACACATGTAACAAAGGCCAATCACCTCCCCATATACAATCTTCGTCAAAAATGATAAACTACTTAAAATTTTCACAAGAATTAAAATGGGAGGATAACATGATAGTTCTGTTACGAGCACAATACCAAAATGATACCTTAGTTTAAATGTTTTAATTAACCTGTATTAGCAGAGGAAGGTAAAGGTACCATCAAAAAACTTAGGCAAAACAGGTTTTTCCCTCCACTAACTATAAAATAAACAATTTAAAAATATCCCCAAATAATGACTCTACCTGTTGTCTTTTAGCTGCCATAATGTTCAGCTTATCCACTTCAGGTTTCAGGGCTTTATACTGTATTCCTAAGTCTTGTTCATTGCCAGCATTCCTCAGTTTCAAGATACCATCTTCCACCTATAAAACACAATCCCAAAAAACAAAAGTTCTGACTGACAAGTATAGGGTATGGCATCTGATTAATTTTTTTTTTAATTCCTTTTGACAACTACTCAGAAAGCAATTCAAAGCTAAATCTCTTGAGCTGCCAAGGACTTCTTATTACATGGGTGCTTTATAGAAGGTAGAAAGGACACTACTATATTGGTCTCTATCTATAAGTATACAATTTAATATACCTTTGTTTCTCAATTCTGGAACTCTACCAATGCAAGGAAATGTTTAATCAGTACTGCAAAAAGACAAAAAGTCATAACAATAATTTTGCTACAGGTTCTTCATTAGAACCAAGAAAAAACTGCTCATAGGAGGGTCCTGATCATGTATACTTAAAAGAGTACTAAGCATAAATTAAACAAAAACATCCATGGTCCATTTAGAAAAATCAAGTTCAAAACTTAACTAAATCCTAAGAACTGCTGAACTAAGAATGGCCAGCAACAGCTTCACTATGATACACAAAGAACAAATTACAAACATACGCCCATACTTACAACTTTCAGCTGAACAAGTAATTTGTAGACATCTGCCATATCAGCCAAAATCAGCAGCCGGGTAACAGCAGAGAGCAAAGCTCGAGCTGCCCGAACCATATTGCCTCGCTTCACGGAAGAGCAGGGATCATCTGCAAACTCTCCTGCAGCACTCTTCATCAAATCTCCTGTTTTACAGAATGAAAACAAACAAACTCAGCAGGGATTTAAATGAATGGGTGATCTATATTTTAAAAAATAAAAATAGTTCCAACTGTATATTTCACACACAGATTTAGCATAAGGGTCATCATTTTTCTTGTTTACTCTTCTTTCTTAGGTAACAACTACCATTGAAACAAGGACGCTCATGTGGTACCAGTGAAAGCAAAATATCCAAAAAGTGACTTGCACTATCAAAAGATGTAAAAATACTTTGATGTAATGATAATATGCTTTTTCAAAAAGGATTATTATATGTAGCCTTAAAAATTTTTTTAAAAAATTCTAAGATTCGAAGGAGAAAAAAAACACTAATTAAATGCAATCTACCCTCACATCCATAGAATAATTCAGAAATACAACCACCAGTAGGTAGTACCACCACACTTCCCTAACCATCCCAACTATCCAATTTCTACATTCCTAACAAAGACTCATTGATATGTGAAAATTCAGAATTCAGTCACTGATTCTTTCATTTCTCTTAGAGTAAAACACTGCCAATAGCTCAAATGCTTAACAGTAAGTAACTAGTTAAGCACATTATGGTGTAGCCTATAAGTATTATAAAATGTTATTAAAATATTAACATGAAAAATGTGAAGGTTTATGATAGAATCTTAAGCAGAAAAAGATGAAATTCTAAATGTATATAATCTGTTTTTTCTTTAAAGAAAAAAACTGCAGTGAAAAGGCAACTAAGAGTTATTACTAGGTTACATTCTACTGTAGAATGAAACCAATATTACTACCTATGTACATATATAAGTACATGAGCCAGGCGCAGTGGCGCACCCCTGTAATCCCAGAACTTTGGGAGGCTGAGACAGGAGAATTGCGAGTTCAAAGCCAGCCTCAGCAACGGCAAGGTGCTAAGCAAACTCAGCGAGACCCTGTCTCTACATAAAATACAAAATAGGGCTGGGGATGTGGCTCAGTGGTGAGTACCCAAGTTCAATCAATCCCCAGTACCCAAAAAAGTGTGTGTGTGTGTGTGTGTGTGTATGTGTGTATGAGTACATGACCAATGTGATTCTACATGTACAACCAGAAAAATGAGAAATTATACTCAACTAATGCATGACATATCAAAGTGCATAAATGTAATCTGTCATATGTAACTAATTAGAATAAAGAAAATTTTAAAAAAAGAATATCCAGCATATACAATCCTGAGTTCAAGAATTTATTTACAAGGGGAGCAGGAATGATAGTAGAATGAATTGGACACTGTGAGCCTATGTACACATATGATTACATGACCCTGTGCAATACTGTATCATGTACAACCAGAAGAATGAGCAGTTATACTCTATTTGTGTATAATGTATCAAAATGCATTCTACTGTCATGTATAACTATTTAGAATAATTTTAGAAAATTTTAAAAATAATTGTTTACAATAATTTGGAATTTATTTCCTGGAAATTTATACAAATTATACTGTTTTATTCATCATTTCTAATGATGATCATTTCAGATAATTATTGTGTCTCCTCCTTTCTTCCTCTTTTTTTTTTTTTGATACCAGAACTGAACCCAGGAGCACTTAACCATTGAGCCACATCCCTAGGTCTTTTTCATATTTTATTTAGTGGCAGGGTCTCACTGAGGTTCTTAGGACTTCAATAAGTTGCTGAGGCTGGCTTTGAACTCGCAATCCTCCTGCTTCAGCCTACCAAGCTCCTGAGATTACAGGCGTGGCCACTATGTCTGGCTGTACCTCCCTTCTTATGCCTGGAAGCACATAGAGGGCCAGGGCTACGTCTTGCCCACTGGTATTCTCACGGTACCTGTGTGGTGCTATCTTTGGTTTCCTGGAAAAGCACTTACTCTCTTTCTTAGTTGAGTATACCCACTGCACATTAAAGCCTAAAAGCCATTCTCTCATTTCCATGTGTTTTTGTTTATTTGTTTGTTTGTTTTGTTTTAAGAACCAAGAACCTAAACTATTTCTCAACACGCCTATTGAATTTCTCCTATCAACTTTAGTTGTACAATATGAGCTTAGAAGGGAAAAAAGTTAAAGTTACCTCAAATTCATATATCAATTAGACTTAGAAGCACTATAGAATACTAAGAGTAAAGATAAGCTCTGTACATTCATCAGGTAGAAATAACTCATGAACAAGAAAGAACTTTATGGTTCAAAGATTTTCCTACATCTGATCTATGCCTCACTTATATCTTTAGAAACACACTGACATATGGCAATCATGTAAATTCATAACATTAACAATGATATCTCAAGGCATTTTAAAAGAAGATTTATAGACGGGTACAGTGGCACATGCCTGTAATCCCAGCAGCTCGGGAGGATGAGGCAGGAGGATCGTGAGTCCAAAGCCAGCCTCAGTAATTTAGCAAGGCCCTACTAAGCCACTCAGTAAAACCCTGTCTCTAACTAAAATACAAAATAGGGCTGTGGATGTGACTCAGTAGCCTAGTGCCCCTGAGTTCAATCCCTGGTACTCCCCCAATATGATTTATTTATTCAACAAATATGAGCACTCACCACACATCAAGGATTATATTAGGTGCTAGCAGTATATCCACAACAAACAGCCCATGCTTTCGTAGAGTTCTATGAGATATCAAAGGAGGAAGCACTAACAATCAGTATGGTTAAGAAGTAAAATGCCAGCAACAGGTTCATGGAAGGTATGGTACTCTGAAATGGACCCAATTTGCAAAAGATAGAAAGGATTCTGACAGTAGAATTAAGAGTTACCACCTCTCAAGTAAAATGAAGAACAACATAATAATGTCCAACATTTATTAAATGTCTACTCTATGGCACTACACATTTTATTTAATTATATCAATCATGCAGAAAGTAGGTGGTATTAGCCCTTTTAAAAAGGAGGTAACTAGGGCTAGGGATACAGCTCAGTTGGTAAAGTGTTTGTCTTGCATGCAAAAGGTCCTGGGTTCAAGCCCCAGAACCACAAAAAAAAAAAAAAAAAAAAAAAGAGGCAACTAATACTTACACAGGTCAAATAACTTAATCCCTGTCACCAAACTATTAAATGGTAGACCAGGACTTGCGATGCCAATACTTACATTCTTAGCACCAAGCTGAGGAACACAATAAGAAGGCACAGTTGAGACCTAAATTCTCTAATCTAACTGAAAAGTGAGGGCTATATGCAGGAGAAAAAGAAGTAATGGATAGAAAGGCAATGGGCAAACAGAATTCAATAAAGAATACCTGAGCCAGAGGAAGTCAAACTCATGGATGGAGAAAATTAACCTAACAGAATTACACACAATAAAACTGAACAGAAAGGGGCATCAGAAAGCTGCAGCAGTGACCTAGGAAAGAGTAATAGCAAACTATAAAGGCAAAGGTCAAAAGATCTATTAACTTTGATTATAAAGTATTAAGAAGAAAGCATCAAAAATTAAAGATTCCCAGCTAGGGCTGTCTTAAAAGTGAGAAGAGGACTAGACCTGTATGACAGCATATAAATTGGGAGAGATTTAAAAGGAGAAGGAGTGGGGGAGGTGTGTAGTTACCTGGAAGGCTTAGTTGAGACAATAACAAATTTGATGCTAGCCTGGCCAACACAATAGGACTCCACATCCAAAAAAACAAAAACAAAAACAAAAAGTTAGCCGGGCGCGGTGGTGCAAGCCTGTAATCCCAGCACTTAGGGAGGCTGAGATAGGAGAATCGCGAGTTCAAAGCCAGCCTCAGCAATGGCGAGGCGCTAAGCAACTCGGTGAGACCTTGTCTCTACATAAAACACAAAACAGGGCTGGGGATGTGGCTCAGTGGTTGAGTGCCCCTGAGTTCAATCTCCAGTACCAAAAAAAAAAAGTTGAAATCTTGACACTGGATTTAAGAGTACAGAAAGATTCTGTGATAAGAAAAAAAAGACTCATGAGGATGCACTAGCAAAAACAAAAAGACAAAACTTTTTCTAAAAGAAAAGTAGTCAACCACAACAGAAAAAATAAATTGAACATAAATTTAAAAATTTTATGCTTCAAAGAACAATATCAAGAAAATTAAAAGAAAACCCCAAAATGTGAGGAAATTTCTGCAAATCATGTATTTGATAAGGATCTACTATACAGAATACAAAAGAACTCATATTACTCAATAAGAAAAAAAAAAAAAGACAATCCAATATAAAATCAGCCAAGGATCTGAATTGACTCTCCAAAGAAGACACAGAAATGGCCAATAAGCACATGAAAAGATGCTCAATCTCATTAGCCACCAGATAAATGCAAATCAAAACCCACAACACTTAATACCCTACCAAAACAGCTACAATAAAAAAAGAAAGATAATAGTAAATGTTAATGAAAATATGTGGAAATATATGGGGAAATAGGAACTCTCTTATTCCATAC
>CM053405.1:83096802-83136893 GCA_028644305.1 Xerus rutilus | reverse complement strand
TGGTACCGGGGATTGAACTCAGGGGCACTCGACCACTGAGCCACATCCCCAGCCCTGTTTTGTGTTTTATGTAGAGACAGGGTCTCACTGAGTTGCTTAGTGCCTCGCCATTGCTGAGGCTGGCTTTGAACTCGCAATTCTCCTGTCTCAGCCTCCCTAAGTGCTGGGATTACAAGCGTGAGCCACCGCGCCCGGCTTCCATACATTTTCATGCTGGGAATGTAAAATAGTCTGCTTTGGGAAAACAGTCTGGTAGTTCCTCAGAAGGTTAAACATTGAGTCACCATATGGCCCAATAATGATACCTATAAGTATAATTATTATACCCCAAAATGTATACATGAAAGCTCATAGCAGCATTATTCATAAGAGTTAAAAAGCCAAATACCCATCAACTAATGAATGGCTAAACAAACTGTAATATATCCCTAAAATGAAATATACAACCATAAAAAGTAACAAAGTACTGGCACATGCTGGTATATTACCAAAGTACTGGTACATTACCCAAAGGAGTAAATCTCTTTTGAGATGTCCCAGTTCTTCCTTGAATGTGTATCTACTTTGCTAAATAAACCTCTGTCTGTGGCTTTAAAATAGAGAGAAAATAAAAATCACACTAAGTCAAAGAAGTCTGTCACAAAAAGCCACAAATTGTACCATTCCATTTGTATGAACTGTCCACAACAGGCAAATCCAGAGACAAAAAGTAGATAGATTAGTAGCTGTGGGCAGGGAAGCAGGGTAGGGGGGTCAGAACTTAACATTAATAGATACAACAGGATTTCTCTCTGAGATGATGAAAATGTCTGGGATCACACAGGGGTGATGGCTATACAACCTGGTGAATGTACTAAGAACTACTCAATTATCTACTTTAAAGGGGTGAATTTTATGGTATGTGAATTATGACTCAATAAACAAGGGAAAAAACATCAACTATATTGACATGAGTGAGCACAGGTGTTGGAGCTGAAAGCTTAGACTGTCGTCTTTTTCATTTACCAGCTATACAACTGGACTCTATAAGCCTGTTTCCTCTCCTCTAAAATGTCAAGAATACCCCACTGAGTGCATCAATTAAGATAACATATGAGAGATTGGGGATGCAGCTAAGTAGCTTGGTGGTACAGCTCTTGACTAGTATGGACCTGGGTTTAATCCCCAGCATTACCCCTCCCCGCCAAAAGTAAAATGTCTAATTCACTACTTTGTACTAGGAGACAACATAGGGCAGATTTTTTAAAAATTAGTATTATTAGGTAAGACAAAATCAGAAAACAGAGAAAAGGTTTTAAATGTGTTTTGTGAGTATTCCTCTGTTCAGAGGTCACCTTTAAGGGTCAGAAATGATAGTTTTACCATTAATAGGTCTTGGTTTACACAGTTATAAAAGAGAAATAATAATACTGGTAATCTTCACATAGTAGCACAGACTATAAAAATATTCAGACAGGCTGAAACAGTGCAAAGTGATCTCAATCATCAAGGAAAAATTATGACTGTGCTGTAACCATTAAAAATTTGTCAACATATTGGGCTGGGGTTGTGGCTCAGTGGTAGAGCGCTTGCCTAGCATGTGTGAGGCACCGGGTTTGATTCCCAGCACCACATAAAAAATAAACAAATAAAAGTATTGTGTCCATCTATAATAAAAAATATTTTTAGATATATATATTTTTAGTTGTTGACTTTTATTTATTTGTATGTAGTGCCAAAAATCGAACCCAAGCCCTCACACATACTAGGCAAGTGCTCTACCACTGAGCCACGACCCCAGCCTTAATAAAAAATATTTTTTAAAAAATTTGTCAACATATTAAAAACTCCTTTACTATTACAAATACATACAGAATGGAAAGTCAATGATTATTTAATATACCAAGTTAAAACTTTACAGAACACTGAGAATTTGTTATTGTTAAGGTTAAAAAAAACATTTTTTGTTAAGAACAAAAAATCCCTCAAAAGTAGTGTTAACTACTTTTGTGCCTGCTCTCCACATATCCAGTCCACTTTTTTTTTTTTTTAAATTTTTAGTTGTTGATGGACCTTTATTTATTTATTTATATGCGGTGCTGAGGATCAAACCCAGTGCCTCCCACATGGGAGGCAAGTGCTCTTACCACTGAGCCACAATCCCAGCCCTCAGTCCACTTTAAAAAAAAAAAAAATTTTTTTAAGTTGTAGAGGGACATAATATCTTTATTTTATTTATTTATTTTTATGTGGTGCTGAGGGTCGAACACAGGGCCTCACAGGTGCGAGGCAAATGCTCTACCGCTGAGCCACAACTCCAGCCCCCCATTTTCATTTAGAGACAGGATCTTGCAAAATTGCCAAGACTGTCCTCAAACCTGCAATACTCCTGCCTCAACCTCCCCAGTCACTGGGATACAGGCATAATCCCACCATATATTCCACCACCATATCTCTTAATCTTTTCACTTTCAAGTTCATGAATTATCTCCAGGAGATCCTTCTTTTTTATGATATCACTTTCTCTTGGACATCATCTTCCTTTTCATCACAACCACATTCTTTACATAAGTGAAGGAATGTGTCTTCATCAAATTCCTTTGGCATATACCTAGAGTTTTAAACACCAGCAGAATAAACATTACTGCAGTAAGCTATTTCATCCATTTTTCTTTTATTCAAATTTAAATTCAATTTCATTTCATTTTTTCATTTCTTTGCCTGGACATTTATTTTTTGTTGGTTAATTTCCTCTTAATTCTCCACTTTTGTAAAATGGTTCAAGTGGGTTTATTGCTAGAAGGGAAGGACAACTACACACTCTACATAAACTGAAAAGACACACAATGAACAATCGCCAACAAACTGGAAGAAGTGACATGACTGGTCACTGACCATGATGGATATCAGTTATTTATGTGGCAACCTGTATACTTAAGAGCTAACAGCAAAGTTTGTACTTACTTTATGCAAATCTTCACTGTTAATTAATATACTGTGGTAACGAAATTTTCAACCATGTTATTGAGGGACTGGTGGTATTTAACTAAATGGTGGCAACTGAAAATGTATGCTTATCAGAACCTTGCAAACCAAGAACTACTTGTGCCCAATTCCCAGGGTTGCTGTGGAAATGAAACCAAATGCTCTAGGACACACAAAGTACTTAGCAGAGTGCTAAGAACAGTGCCTAGCACTGCCATACTTTTTATTATCACAACTGGAATTAATAACAAATATTAAGAGTGGGGACAGACAAAAGCACAAAAACAATGCCTAAGTGAAGAACAAATGTTCTGGGTCAAAGACGCAATCAGGACCACAGGAGGAGTTAAGAGCCAAGTGGAATAAATGAAGTTCCAGTACCCTCAAATGAAAAGTAAATGCAAGGTAAGAGGCTTCTAAGCAGTATGAAGTTTGGCTGAAGAATCCCAGTTTTATCAGAAGCAAGAAGTAAGGTTCTCTGCTAAAATCCTAGCAGGATAGAAATGAAAAAGGGAGTAAACTTCAGGTGAATTAAAGAATTGGAAGACAGAAGTAAGGGCCCAAATTAGGTCAAACAAAATAAATTTTAAAAAGACTCTTAAATCTACAGTCCATCTAAATGAATCAAACTCTTCAAAGATCAGGTTACATTCAAATGAATAAATTAAAACTGTTGCAGGCAATTTTAAACAATCACTTAACCTTGCCATGCTAATTCTCAAATTTTTCACCAACTCTAACATTCTTTTCATCATTACCTCCTCCTTCCTCTAAGTTTTAATTCCTAACCAAGTTCCTTCTTCAGCTACCATGAAATGGTTCCAAAATAGTATCAGATTAATGACAGCAAACAACTGAAACTGGAAGGAAGAAGCCAGGTAAACTAAACATAATAGTCAAGTATGGTGGTGCACGCCTATAATCCCAACAACTTGGGAGGCTGATGCAGGAGGATCTCAGACTCAGAAACTTAACAAGACTCTATCTCAAAATAAAATAAAAAGAGATGGGGGTGTGGTTCAGTGTAGAGGCCTCTGGTTCAATTCCTAGTACCAACGAGAAAAACATAGTTATATCCAACCTATTCTCTTTCAGCTCAAAGCCATATTGGCAAGTTCTTTTGTGTAGCTAACATATTAGTAATGAAAAATATATTAAAAACCACACTAAATTATGAATTAAAACATCCAAATTTTCCCTATTCACCAAACTATGGGCAAACATGTAAGCCCATAGCTAAGAACAAGGTATTCAATCTTTTGCTCAATGGTAATCCCTATAAAAAGAACATGACAATAACACGGACAAGATTTCTTTTAATAAGCATTTTTACAAAATCAAATGCAAAAATGAATAAAAAATTTTTTAAAAGATAACTGTCAATTAGTCTATAAAGCACATTTCTAGGAGTTCAAAAGTTCATGTTACAAAATGGCAAACTAGGAAACTAAAATGAACAGGAGATCTGTCCAGGCTCTCAAGGTCAGCATAGTTAGGTGTTCTGGCTTTGTCCCAATTGCCGCCATAACATGTAGCATTAACTAAAATATAAGAGATTAAACTTAAGAGAACCCACTACCATCTGCCATGAAATCTGATCTATCATCCCCTGGTGTTTTCTCCTGACTAAGCTGGGTATAAAATTTAAGCTCTTCTGGAGTTCAAAACGATAACAAGGACTAATTGCAAAGCAAGAGAACCAAAAAAATCCCAAAGTTCTTTATTAGAACAGGACAAGATCAAGGCCTTTCTGAAGCATCAAATACTTAACTAAATTCCCCTTGAAAAGAGAGGCTTGGAGCCAGGCGTGGTGGTTCGATCCTGTAATCCCAGCACTTAGGGAGGCTGAGACAGGAGAATCGCGAGTTCAAAGCCAGCCTCAGCAATGGCGAGGCTCTAAGCTACTCAGTGAGACCCTGTCTCTACATAAAACACAAAATAGGGCTGGGGATGTGGCTCAGTGGTCGAGTACCCCTGAGTTCAATCCCCAGTACCAAAAAAAAAAAAAAAGAAAGAAAAGAAAAGAGAGGCTTGGATTGGGGGAAGTAGGGACACACACATGCGGGAATGAGAGACAGAGAGAAAAAGAGAACATTAAAAAAGGCTAGAGTCTTTGTTTTTAACCTGAGCCTAAGAGATGTGACATTTTTTATCATGTTGCTCCTTTAAAACAAAGAATGTTACAAGAAAAAGTTAATGAATATGTACTACTTTTCTTCCAGAACACTACCTGGCATAGATAAAACAAGGTTTTAGAATTGATCTGAATCCCAGCTTCACTATTGAATGGCTGTGTGACTCTGGGTTGCCCCTCTACCACTTTTCTCTTTTTTAAAATAAGACTATCATCTCCCATCTGAGTTTGAGAATTAAATGAGATAATATGTGCAAACTCAACAAATACTTTCATGCCCCCTCCACTTTCTCATCTACTTTTTTTCAATTCTTATACTTATTCAGAACATGGTCATTAGCTATACACCAATTGGTTTTTGCATTTTTAGAAATAAAGTCATGCTAGCAAGTTTCCTAGAGGATACAGTAAATACTGGCTTTCAGATGAAATATTGGCTTCAGACTGAAGACAATCTCCTTTACTCTAACCTCCATAATACAAATGTAGGAGGGAAAAAAGAAAGAATGTAACAGTCCTTTTGTGGTAATAACTACAAAGCTTGAGTAACTTCACTTTGCTGAACATTAGTTTTTCAGCGTTTAGTTTTAAGACCTTTCTAAACTAAGCTTAGATTCCTTTCAATTCTCAGGTACTGATCATGTACTAACAGCTTCACATCCCAAAAGTCTACATACTCCAAGGGCCCACAATAGATTGAATGAAATTATACCTTCTTCTCTAAAACAATACTAAGAATACTTCTGACCTGCACCATGACCAGAACTTTACTACCTTTAACATCCAGAAAGAGACATGAATTTTCCAGCCCAGTAAAGAAATGTGGCTTATCTTCTATAAATTATATAAACTTCACAGACCAGATGTTTTTATTAGTAATAATTTTGTTCATTTCCACTTTAACTAGCAAATATATAACAATCAATGTCATACAGTGAAAATGGAGATTATAATGTGTTTATGTCATAAGCAAAGCATGGAAAAGACCACACCAACACACATCAAAATATTGACAATTTATCACAAGGTAGTATGGCCTAATATGTAACTATTTTCTAAACTTCCTATAATGAATATACTTTTAAAGAAAAAAGTTTCTAAATAATGACAGAGTTAAAAGTATCTTTCATGTGTACAATGCATAAAATTCAAGTTTCAAAGTCTGTTTCCTAAAGTATAAACAATGGGGGCTGGGGCTGTAGCTCAGTGGTACAGTGCTTGCCTAAAATGCATGAGGCACTGAGTTCGATCCTCAGCACCACATATAAATAACAAATGAATAAAATAAAGATCCATCAACATCTAAAAAAATATTTAAAAAAAAAATAAACAATGGCAAGCTAGTTAACTGCAAAAATGAAAAGTAAAAGCACACATTACTAAATGTTTTCTAAAGCTTTACAAAATCAGTCATCTTGAGAGGTTTATCCAAAATATGAGGTATTGCAGAGTTTGCAGCCCCAATCTCATCACTTTTATTTTTTGTTTACAGCTACTGCAGAAGTGCAACTATTACAGAGACTTTAGGTAGACATTTCCCTCTCCCCTCTCCTTCTACCCTGCCGATTTACTCATTAATTTATTTATTTACCCACACTGAGGATGGAACCCAAGTGCACTCTACCACTGAGCTACATCCCCAGCCTCTTTCCCTTTTTTGGTACTGGGGACAGAATCCAGGGGCTCTTAACCAATGAGCTACACCCCCAGTGCTTTTAATTTTTTATTTGAAACGGGGTCACATTAAATTGCTGAGGCTGGCTTTGAAGTTGCAATCCTGCCTCAGCATCCTGAGCCTTTGAGAATATAGGTGTATGCCACTGTACCCAGCAAAAAGAACATTTTTTGAGAAAATATTATTTATTATCAACTGCCAACAGAGAAAAGATATTTTAAGACATCCACCTGAAGGTTTATTTTAAAATCAACAAAAACAGTCCTGTGTTAAAATGACAGAACCTTTCAGGTGAAGAATTGAGTGCTATCAACCATCTGAAATGTGTTCAAATTATTCCCATCAGGATCGGATTCATGGCTATATGAGGAATTCTGATTCTCTCCTCCCACTGATTTGAGATGACCTTTGCTCAAGTTATTTTGTTCTCTTTACCTCAAAATGATCGCTTTCCTTCTCCAATATCTCATATTCATTAATAATGGCAGCCTTCAGTCTTTTAATTTAAAAAACTGTCATTATATTTATTTGTCATACTCTTTAACCATCGATAATATCGATTTATCATACTTCTTAAGTATTTGAAAAGTGAGGTGGGGGCATGGTGGCACATGCCTATAATTTTAGTGACCTCAGAGGCTGAGGCAGGAGGATTGCAAGTTCAAGGCCAGCCTCAGCAACTTGTAAGGCCCTAAGTAACTTAGCAAGACTCTGCCTCAAAACATAAAAAAGGGGCTGGGGATATAGCTCAGTGGTTAAGCACCTCTGGGTTCAATCCCTGGTACCAAAAACAATAAATTTTTTTTAAAAACTCCTTTTAGTAATTTAGTACTTTAGCTGTATTGATAAACCTACTTTATGCCAAATTCTCTTAAACACATCTGATCAAGGGGTCTCACCAAGAAGTGATATAACTATTTTTATCTCTATTATCATTCCATCAACTCTCATTTTACCAAATAATAAAATGACAGAACCAAGGATTCACAAAATCGGTTGCCAACTTCAAAATAATCAAGCTCATACAGGTGGGTACAGTGGTACATGCCTGTAATCACAGCAACTCAGGAGCTGAGTCAGGAGGAACACAAGTTTGACGACAGCCTCAGCAACTTAGCGAGGCCCTACGCAACTTAGTGAGACCCTGTCACAAAACTAAAGAGGGATAGGGCAGCTGGGGATGTAACTCAGTGGTAAAGCACCTACAGGTTCAATCTCCAGTACCAAAAAAAAGTTAATACAGCTGGATATGGTAGTACCGGTCTGTAGTCCAGCTACTCAGGAGGCTAAGTAAGACAAGGGAACACTTGAGCCTACGAACTCAATACAAGCCTAGACAACAGAGAGAGACCCTGTACCAAAAAAAAAAAAAAAAAAAATCAACAAAAGTTAATACATATTTTCCACCCCATCCTATCTCCTACTCTCTCCCCAAATTTTTAATTAATTTTCCATGATCTGGTAGCAAAAAAGACATTTTCCACACTTGTCAATGAAGATAAACTAGCAATATGGTCGCAAAGAATAACAGACTTGATAACACAACCTTTATGGGAAGAAAACAAATGATGGTATGTATCTGGCATAACCCAGATGCCCTGTGATATGAGGGTGAACCTGAATAAAACACAATTGTCTCCACCTTAAACCTTTCATTATTTATTGGAGGATATTTGGCAAAAACCTCAGGCTCTGAGATAATACACCTTAGTTACAGAAAAAAATAGACAATGATTCAAATAAAAACAGACAATGATTCAAAGAATCTCTGACAAATGCTTTAAAAGAACTTCCTGGGATGCCAATTTCTCTTTTAATCCACAAAACTGTTTATTTTTGGAAGTCAATCCAAGAAATAAACACGAAACATCAAATTATTTAAATATACATCAGTATGGCCTAGAAACCCTCCCAACATAGCCTCCTTCCCACCCCTGGGATGGACAGACAGAATGGACCTTTTTTTCCACACATATTCATGTTCTCATTTTCCTTACTAATTCAAGTGCTCCCTGCTGCTATTCAGAAACACTCCAAAGAGAGGCACTTGCTTCCTGATTACACATTCAAATAAATGCATAACATGCATTTCAACTTGGAATCACTTTTTTCAGAAATTAACTAGTAGAAACCAAGTAACTGCAACATCATGACTGAAGTTGTGCCAAAGCCAAAATTTTAATACCTAAGATAACATCCTCAGCTACACTGTAGAAATATATTAAGACAGTAATACTACCCACTGTATCTTAAAAGTATCGGTATCTGAGTTATTTTTGTGAATTTAACAAGATAGATTTTTAAAAAACAAAAAAAAAGAGAAATTTCAAAATGACAGGAAACATTAGAATTTAATAACTTCACTCTTCTTTCCTCACTTCCAAGTTGGCTAGAGCAGAACTCACATCTTGGCAAAGCAGCATATGCTCACACAAGGGTAGTGATCCAGAAGCAGATAGCATCCTTGACACATCCCAAGTCAAAGAAAATATAGCCTCCACTCTGGAGACTCAAAAGTTTAAGTCAGACAGGCAATTTTAAGATATAAAATTCCCAGATGACAATCACTTAATGATTTTTCCAGAATTTGTATTTTGCTTTTCCTGTTCAAGTTAAATAAGGAACAAGAGAAAATGGATTAAATAGTGAGACTAGAGGTAAAGGGGTCAATAATGAACCATTTTTTAAAATTAATCACAATCCTCAGAAACACATGAAGGGTAAGAATTGGAGTGGAGGGCTGGGGGTATGGCTCAGTGGTTAAGCACTCCTGGGTTCAATCTCTGGTACCAAAAAAAAAAATTTTTTTTTTGGAGTAGAAGCACTTCTAACAATAGACCCGGCCATAAGGGATCACATGAAAAGAGAAATTCACAAAGAGGAGAAAACTGGATGCAAATTCTACCCAGAAGGCAAGGGGAAAGAAAAGAGAGGATAACAAATGAGAAGCCAAAACTCAAGGCAAGAATATAAGGAAAATCAGCTAATTTCTTATTAGATTTAATGAAGAAAGTTATTATACTAATCTTAAAACCTAATTAACTTTAATCTTCTTCAAAATGTTAAATGTTCCTCTGCTACTGCTTTTCCAGAGAATCATTAACTAGTTTTGAAACCCATACTCAGCATTCCAAAGGAGAAACACTTGTCATTTTTGTTCTGTGAAAAATTAAAGAGTTCATATGCAAAATCAAGCTCATGATTTCAACCTAAAACCTAACTGGACTAGACAAATTAAAATGCAGTCTCTCACACACCCACACAAGGCCCCTCGTAGTTATGCTCTAAATCTTCACATTATGAACTCAGCAAACCGAGACTCTACTGTGCCTCCGGTCTACCTCTCAAACCTCACTCAAAGCAGTCACTGACAGTTGCTCTGTCCTAATCATATCTGCCTTTTAACATCTATCTTCCAGGCTGCCTATATTAGATGTGGGTATATCAGTCTGAAGTTTTCAACATTTGCACTGGATAGGAGACCAATTTTCACTTCCTTCAATCTGACTCCAGTCAGTTGCCAGGGGAAAAAATTATACATCAAGAGCCTGGCAGCTTGAAGTGAATATTCCTTTTGTCAGGGAATATATACATTATTTTCCTTAAAAATGCCTTGACAAAATTCACAATGTAAACACACACACACAACCCTTCCCCCATATACAAGTCACTCAAGCTATGTCAAAGAAGATGGCATCTATGCCCTCAACCTCACCACACAATTGCTAAGATAAGTAAAAATGTGTCATTGAGTGCAGTGGTACAAACTTATAATCCCAGCAAATCAGAAGGATAAGGCAGGGATTGCAAATTGGAGGCCAGCCCAGGAAACTTGGTGAGACACTGTCTCAAAATAAAATTTTTTTTTAAAAGGGATGGGAATACAAGGTCCTGGGTTCAGTTCCCAGTACTGCAAAAAGTAAAAATAAGTATCAGTATCAATAAAAACCTTCATTCCAGCCAGGCACAGTGGCACACACCTATAATCCCAGAGGCTCCATAAACTAAGAGGAGGACAGTGAGTTCAAAGCCAGTCTCAGCAACTTAGCAAAACCCTGTCTCTAAATAAAATATTTAAAAGGGCTGGGGAGCTAGAGATATAGCTCAGTTATAGAGTGCTTGCCTCGCATGCACAAAGCCCTGAGTTCAATCCCCAGCATCACAAAGGGGGTGGGAGGATGTAGTTCAGTGGTTAAGCACCCCTGGGTTCAATCACCAGTACCAAAATAAAACAACAACAACAACAAAAAACAACTCCTCATTCCCCATCCTTTCTTTATGTCAATATTCTAAGAGACCGTGACTTTTAAATGATGGGTATTCCTGTGCTTTTAAGATTTTTACTTTTAAAAGTGCATGGCACAGTGACACAAGCTATAATCCCAGTGCCTCAGGAGGCTCAGGCAGGAGGATCCCAAGTAAAAGGCCAGTCTGAGCAACTTAGTGAGACCTTGTCAAAATAAAAGGAGCTAGGGGTATAGCTCAATCATAGAGTATCCTTGTGTTCAATCCCCAGTATCACAAAAATTCCAAAATAAAAAAATTATAAACATAAGTAACATGTCTTACTTTTTTACTCCAAGGTAATTCCACCTCTGCTATGCCAGTAGAGGAAAAAGAGGAAATCTAAAAGATCAGCATCTCCAGCCCAAGGAAACATGTTTCAGTTTTTTAAAACCTGACAGACAGAATTCTAATCAACAACAAAAACAGCAGGGCTTCAACAAATCAACAAAGGAAAATTCATGTTTATAGATACCTATCACTACTCATAATTATGATGTTTCAGATATATTAACAAACAAAAAATGTTCAAAATCTATTAGCACCATCATGCTTTTTTTTTCCCTCTCTTTAGAATGTTGGAGAATTCAACCTAGGGTCTGATATGTGTTAGACACTCTACCACTGAACTATATACTCACTCTAATGGTACAAAGTTTCTTTAAAGGAACAAAAAAAGAAAAAAGAATTATTAATGGGACTATTCCAGCATTTGTCAAGAAAAAAAAAAAAACTTTTCTGCACAACATCACTTTATTATACCCCTTCTTCCTTTGGAGAAGTCCTCCCAATTCCTTGTGCCTAGGGTAAACATGTGACACAAACTGGCTAATCAGTCTCTTCTGGCAACAGAAACCTATCTAGGGCTGAGCATGACCCAAACAGAGGCACTTAAAGAGAATGAGAAAGAAAAGTTATTTTTCTGCTGAGATGATATAACTAGGATGACCATCTCTAATCAATGTAGACATATTGTCCATACAAGAAAAAAGGTAGCCAGGTACAGTGGTGCATTCCTATAATCCCAAGCAATTCAGCAGGCTGAGGCAGAAGGAGCACAAGTTCAAGGTGAGCCTGGGAAACTTAGTAAAACCCTTTGTCAAAATAAAAAAATAAGGGCTGGGACTATAGCTCAGTGGTAAAGCGTATGCCTCGCATGCGTGAGGCCCTGGGTTCGATCCTCAGCACCACATACAAAGCAATAAAATAAAGACATTGTGTCCATCTACAACTAAAAAAAAATTTTTTTTAAATTTAAAAATAAGATGTAGCTCAGTGGTATAGTGCACCTGGGAGGGTGAGAAGAGAGGAAGGAGATAAGCCAAAACTGAGACTAATGGTTAAGTCCCACATCCTTTGACGCAGTTACTCCTGGAATTCCCAATTACAAAAGTCCATGAACACCCTCTTGTCTCAAACAAGTTTGAGGGGAATTTCTATAACGTGTAATTGGTTAATTGGTGAGGTTCTGTGAACATTAGCAAATTAAAGATAAAACCCTACTAGGGAGTAATTTAGGAACACACTTTTAAGGCCTAAAAACTGTGACCCTATGGAAACTTTGTGAACAGTTACCTGAGTGTGTGTGTGTAAAATGTGACTCAGTCGTAATTTGTGCATTATGGACTAGAAGACTAAACATAGAAAAAAATGTCAATTCTCCCCAAACTGATATACAAATTTACTGTAATTCCTATCAAAATTCCATATTTTTTGTAGATACAAACAAGATTATTCTAATATTTATATGAAAAAACAAATTAGAATAGCTAAAATAATTCAGAAAAAGCATTAACTAGGAAGAATCATCTTCCCAATTCTAAAACTTATATAGTGACAGCAATCAAGACTGTATGATGTTGGCAGAGGAAGAAGAGACATACATAGACCAATGAAACAAAATAGAAAACCAAGATACAAGTCTACATTAGTATGACCAATCTATTTTTAACAAAGATGCAAAAGCAATTCAATGGAGAAAAACCCAGTATCCTCAACAAATAATACTTGAGCAACTAGATATCCACAGATAAAAAAGGAATGACCTAAACCTCACACCTTACATAAAACTTATAAATTGTAGACTTAAATGTAAAATGAAAAACTATAAAACTTTTAAAAGGGAGGAAAAACCTTCATAAGCTAGAGCTTGATGAAAAATATTAAACATGGCACCAAAGACATGAAGATATGATCCATAAATTGGAGGAGGTGAGGTATCAACAAATTGGACTTCCTCAAAATTAAAATTTTTTACTTTGCAAAAATAGTCAAGAATATGAAAAATAAGAAAAATCTTTACTTTGCCATGGACAAGTGATAGCCATGCACAGAATACCCATAGAATATTATCTAGCAATAAAAAGTTAAACTGTTGATATATACACCAAGTTGGATGGCTCTCAAGGGCACCAAGCTGGAGGATAGAGGGCAAAACTGAAAGATTATACTGTATGATTCCTTAATACAACTTTTTTGGGTGGCGGGGGAGGAGGGTAAACTCAAGGTCACTTAAACACTGAGCCATATCTCAGCCCTTTTTTTATTTTGAAATAGAGTCTTCCTAAGTCCTTAGGGCCTCACTAAATTTCTGAGGCTGATCTCAAACTTGCAATCCTTCTGCCTAGCCTCCCGAGTTGCTGGGATTACAGGCATGCGCCACCATGCCTGGCCAATATAACATTCTTAAAATGCCAGGAGAAGAATAGAATTTTTACCAGGGTAGTCTGGAGAGGGGAAAGAGTATAAATAGAACTATAAAGAGGTAGTATGATGACAAGCCGGGCGCGGTGGCTCAAGCCTATAATCCCAGCATATAGGGAGGCTGAGACAGGAGAATCCCAAGTTCAAAGCCAGCCTCAGCAATGGCAAGGTGCTAAGCAACTCAGTGAGACCCTGTCTCTACATAAAACACAAAATAGGGCTGGGGATGTGGCTCAGTGGTCGAGTACCCCTGAGTTCAATCCCCAGTACCAAAAAAAAAAGAGGTAGTATGACAGATTTTAGTAGAGATGGAATAATTCTGTATCTTGATTACAGTAGTTGTTATACAAATCTACATATGTAATGAAATAACAAAGTTATATTCACACATTATACCAAAGTCAGCTTCCTGGTTTTGATATTGTACAAGAGTTCCATAAGATGTAACCACTGGGGAAAACTGGGTTGAGGATACACTGGATCTCTGTACTATCTTTGCAACTTCCTGCGATTCTACAATTTTCAAAATACTTTTTTTTGGTACCGGGGATTGAACTCAGGGGCATTCAAACACTGAACCACATCTCCAGCCCTATTTTGTATTTTATGTAGAGACTGGGTCTCACTGAGTTGCTTAGTGCCTCACCATTGCTGAGGCTTACTTGAACTCATGGTTCTCCAGTCTCAGCCTCCCGAAGTGCTGGGATTATAGGCATGCACCACCGCACCCAACTTCAAAACAAAGTTTTTTTAAAACTATTAATTGAAGCCGGGCGCGGTGGCTCAACCCTGTAATCCCAGCACTTAGGGAGGCTGAGACAGGAGAATTGCGAGTTCAAAGCCAGCCTCAGCAATGGCGAGGCACTAAGCAACTCAGTGAGACCCTGTCTCTACATAAAACACAAAATAGGGCTGGGGATGTGGCTCAGTGGTCGAGCACCCCTGAGTTCAATCCCTAGTACCAAAAAAAAACAAAAAAACAAAAAAAAACTATTAATTGATTTTTTTATGAATGTAACTAAATATTGGAGCAAAGCCGGGCACGGTGGCTCAAGCCTGTAATCCCAGCACTTAGGGAGGCTGAGACAGGAGAATCGCGAGTTCAAAGCCAGCCTCAGCAATGGCGAGGTGGTAAGCAACTCAGTGAGACCCTGGCTCTACATAAAACACCAAATAGGGCTGGGGATATGGCTCAGTGGTCAAGTATCCCTGAGTTCAATCCCCAGTACCAAAAAAACAAACAAACAAATAAATATTGGAGCAAATACTGTCAAGTAATTTTAACTTGACTAAAAACTGGAACAGCAGAATCCTAATGGCTAAGCCAAAGAGAGTATGTTCTAACTTTAGGTAATTCACCTGAGTTCTTATCACACGCTATCTCAACATGCTTTTAAATGACTCAGGTCACAGCAAAATGAATTATTACAATTTTTCACATACCAGGTCCCTTAGTTTTATCTATTAAGATGATTGCTAATTTGCACAGGCCAAGTTGACAGTTAACCTGTATGATAAGACAACTGGCCATTTCTCCCTTTACAACTTGGTATAGTATAGCCATCCCTGGCTTACAGCTCCATTTCCTCTTACTACTATGATATCTCCAGACTCTAAGATCCTGCCTCCAGTCTATCAATCTCTTTAACCCTTCCTGCACAAAGCTTAAAAACTAACCCACACACACACAAAACACCATTTTTCATCATATTCTGTGTTACCCAGATGGCAGAACTTCTTAAAACAGGAAAAAGATTAAAGAGACATATTTCAGTTTAATTTAAGAAGGGTAAAAAAAAGCTTTAAAAATAAACACAAACCAATACTGGAAAGAGTAGCTTCCTGAAGTAGTGAGTCCTACTGATATATTCAAGCATATGGGAAGATGTGAGACCTGTCCCAACCATAGAATGCTCTGATTCTACACAGTTGCCCTAATAGTCATCCCTTCTTCACCTAGTATTTAAAGCCACCTCCTAAAATCTAGCTCCAAAATAAAATTTAAACAATATTTTTTTTTGGGGGGGGGATCAAACCCAGGGCCTTGCATATACTAATACTAAGCAGGTATTCTACCATTGAGGTACACCTTTAATCCCCAGATTCTCTCCTAACTTCTATCAGTGGGGCTCCACTCAGGGACTTCCTATTCACCAGGGATGACTTGCATGTTCACTATTTTTCTTACCTGGATGACTTTCCTCCTTCCTTCTTCCACCTTTCAAGACCTGGCACAAGTTTGAATCCTTCAGGGAGATTTCCAATTCCATGCTTACTCCCTCATTCCTCTGCCATTCATGCTATTAATTTACTTTTCATGTCTATGTGTCCTGATTATAAACTCTAGGACAAAATAGTACACAGTGTCTACTGAGGGGATCACACAGGATCAACCAGTCCATTTCACATCTGGTCCCTCCAACACAAGCTTCTTCCCAGGAAATCCACTGTTGCCCAATGCAACAATCATGTATTCATCCCCTTACTGAGCCAAATATTAGAAGCAGTGGGGGATTACATAAAAACGTACCTCAAAGAGGAAGAGGAAAGTAATGAGGAGTAATATCGGTCAAATTATATTGTGTGTATGTACAAATACATAACAACAAATCCCATCATTATGTACAAGAAAATAAAATAAATAATAAAATAAAAATATACCTCAACTTCTTTAGGTCTTCACCCCTTTCTTCCACCCAGAAATGCCTATGAGCTGTAGGAAAAAAGTCTTTGATAGAATAGCAAGTTTCAGAGCCAACTGCAAATTGTGACCAATGAATTATAAAACCCTGCTCTACAGAAGCTATTCCTCATCACTCCACTACCAATTTAACATCACTGATCCCATTTATAGTGTCTCTCTTTTTCCAAATAATTTAAATCTCCTCATCCATCCGGTAGACATTCCCTATTTAGCAAAGGGTCCTCTTCTTCTGGTCAGAGGCCTATTCAAGGACTCATAAAACACACTTAGATACCAAAAGGCAGCTCCTACTCTTTAGGTACTACTAAAATATGTATGTATCAAAAGTGATTTCTAATGAGCATAGGCTTCTTTTAGGGGTGATAAAAATGTTCTAGAATTAGATACCAATGATAGTATACAACCCTGTGAATATCCTAAAAACTATTGACACTTTACAGGAGTGAAATTTATGTACTTTAAAGGAGTGAACTGTATCTCAATTAAAAAAAAAAAACAAAGGAAGATTCTCCACCCCTCCTAACATTTCCATTTGGCACTAGGAGAAAAACACATCTTAAATTTTGAGAAAAGAGCCTTTTCTTACATTATACTCCTTAGAAAATAGTTTAATTATCTTAAACATTTCAGTGCCTAACACAGACCAAGTACCAAGTTAGGTACCACAGAGAAAAGTCACCAAACTACCAAAGAAGCTGCCCTGCTGGAGCCTGGAAAGGAAGAAGGCACTCCATTTAATTATCACTGTGATGAGAACTAGAGGGAGAAGTATAATGATAAGAATGACCTAACCGGGGCTGGGATTGTAGCTCAGCGGTAGAGCGCTTGCCTCGCATGCGTGAGGCCCTGGGTTCGATCCTCAGCACCACATACAAAGCAATAAAATAAAGACATTGTGTCCATCTACAACTAAAAAAATATTTAAAAAAAAGAATGACCTAACCAATGGGTGATATGGAAGATGAGTAGTGTCTCAATAAGAGAAAAAAGCACATCGAAGAGATACATGTATGCCTCAGCCCATATAAGGCTTAACAACTAGTTTGAGTAGATTAATATAACAGAACAATATAATCCTAGATCACAGGGATTTGGACATCATACAATTGATAACAGGCTCCCATTCACCACAGGAAACTCACCTGGCCATTTTATTAGCTGTGAAGTAAAAAGATCCTGAGTTTTATGTATGTGAATATTTTTATCACACTTATAAGCATCATGTTGATGTTTTAGTGTAGCAACAAATGATCATGAGTATTAACCATATAAACAGGGACTAACAGAAAAAAAGTTATGCTGCAAAAATTGTATACATTCAAATTTCTGGACGTTAATTATGACTGCATAGACTGTGTACAAACCCAAAGACATACAAGGTTTAATTTTTGACTCAAAAGTGTTATAAATAAATATATAAATAAATATTTCTTTGAAAATAGTAGCCTTGTAACTTTATTAGCCTGGAAAAAAACCTAGGTTAGGGGTTAGGCAAACTGCAGCCTGTATATCAAATTGTAAATCAAATACAGCCCACCTTGCCAGGCATGGTGGCACACTCTTGTAATCCCAGCAGCTCAGCAGGCTGAGGCAGGAAAATAGCAAGTTCAAGATCAGTCTTAGCAACTTAGTGAGACTCTGTCTCAAAAAAAAAAATCAAAAGGCCTAGGAATGTAGCTCAGTGGTAAAGCACCTCTGGATTAAATCCCCAGTACCCCCAAGCCCCTCAAAATCTAGCCCACCTCCTATATTTGTAAATAAGTTTTATTTTATTAAAAGAAGGCCATGTCCATCCATTATATATTGTCCATAGCTGCTTTCCCAACACAAAAGCAACACTTAATACTTTCCACAGACTTGACTACCTGGCCCTTTACAAAAAATTTTGCCAATCACTATTCTAAACAAAAGTAGTCAACACAGTAGTCTTACACATCCTTTAACATAAGTCTTTCCATAGATAAGCATTTATTTTATACACTAGTAAAAATGACAACAGTTAGGTCAGGCTTTCTATATTAACGCTCAGAACCACTGAAGTTAAGCCAAGAAAGGTGTTTATAATAATTCTTGTTTGCTACCTGACAATTATTATAAAAGTTAGTAGCTTCAAACATTTATTATCTCCCAGCTTTCTCTGTGGGCCAGGGATTTGGAGTTGGTTGGTTAATGTCATCTAAAACTTGACTAGAGTTGGAAGATCTACTTCCAAGGTAGTTAACTCACATATTGACAAAGTTGTGTTGACTGCTGACGGATACTTCAGCTCCTCTCTACAGGATCTCCTAAGTGCTCTCATGATATAGCAGCCAGCCTTCCCCAGAGTGAATATTCCATGAGAAAAAGTCTGGTGAATATGACCCCCTTTTATAACTTTGCCTCCAAAGCAGATCACATCACTTCCACCATAATTCCATATTGAGTTACTAAGTCCCATCAACACTGATGAGGTTTGAGGTTAGGTTCCACTTTTTAAAGAGAGAGGCATCAAAGAATCTGCAGACAGTAACACTACTTCAGTGTTCCAAGTATGAGTAAATAGCTTCAGCAACAAAATCAAGGCTAAGTTGATTTTTAAAAAAATTGTGCTTAATCATTTTCATAACATACACTTTGTTTTACTTATGATAGAAAAGAGATTTCATCACTAACTGTTAAGATTCCCTCCCCCCCAAAAATTAGCCAAGAGAAAAAAGCAAGGCACTTCACCTTTTCCTATCTGATGCAATGATGATGGGAGACAGTTTATATTTTAGTTGTATTTCCATACCTCGCTCCCACCCCTGGCAGGAAGACAAATTATGATGAATACAATCATGATCATAAGTAACTAAAAGGGCTGGGGTTGTAGCTCAGCAGTAAAGCACTCGCCTAACAAGGGTGAGGCATTGCGTTCAATCCTCAGCACCACATAAAAATAATAAACAATAAAAATAAAGTATTGTGTCTGCCTACAACTAAAAATATTTTTAAAAAATAAGTAACTAAAAAGTTGGACTGGGGAGGCAAGTCTTTGTGATTCAGAACCACATACAAGATTTTCATAGACATTAACAAAAATAACAAGAAAAGAGAAATTCTTGCCAGGCAGGGTGACATGCCTGTAATCCCAGCGGCTCAGGACGCTGAGACAGGAGGATCGTGAGTGCCAGTCTCAGCAACGGAGAGGCGCTAAGCAATTCCAGTGAGACCCTGTGTCTACATAAAATACAAAATAGGGCTGGAGATGTGGCTCAGTGGTCAAGCACTCCCGAGTTCAATCCCCAGTACCAAAAAAGAGAGAGAGGAGAAATTCAGATCTGCATTCAAAATGGGGGGGGGGAGTGTGTATTATACCATGATTTGCATCAGAGACACTTCTAAAACAAGTGTTTTAGAAGTGTTAAAATATCTATTTATAGATATATATTATTACTTGTAACAAATATACTTTTAAAATAAACGTTTTGGTTAGTAGACACAATGAAGACTTGGCCAAACTCATCTGTATAACTGTGGGGTTTCACCATAGGCTATAAGAAGGGCTAGGGAACAGAACTTTTCCATAGAGGAAAATGAAGTAAGAGTCATTCTAATTTCCTCCACAGAAAGCTAAAAATGTTCATAAACTGGACATTAAACTGCTTAGGGGCTGGTGATATATAGACTGGGCTAAATCACTTGCTTAGAGTACATGACACTCTGAGTTCAATTCCTAGCACAACAAAGGGGTGGGGGGGCACAACACTGCTTGAAAATAAATTCAAAATCCTTTGTACTAGGCTAGAAATTCATGTCCACCCAGAACCTGTGAATGTGGACTTATTCAGAATGTGAACTTTTATTAGAGTTTTGCAGATGGTTATCAAATTAAGATGAGGTCACACTAGATAGAATGAGAGTCCTAATTTAATGGCAGATGCTCTTGGAAGAAAAGGGAAATATGGATACAGAGATACACAAGGAAAATAGTATGGTATGTGACAAAAAACAGAGAGACTGGTGTGCTTTGTCTCCAAGTCAAGGAATGCCAAAACTGCTGGTAACCCCCAAAACAAGAAGGCGAGGGTGTGGAGGCACATGCCTGAAATCCCAGTGATTCAGGAGATTTAGGCAGAAGAATCACCAAGTTCAAGATCAGCAAGACCCTATGTAAAACTAAAAGGACTGGAAATGTAGCACAGTGGTAGAGTGCCCCTGGGTTTAATACTCAATACTGTAAAAATATAAAAGAAGCAAGGAGAAAGACACAGAACAGATTCTTTCTGAACCCTAAGAAGGAACCAAACCTGCCAAAACTGTAATTTCAGATTTTTTAGAATTATTAAAGAATAAGTTCTATTGTAATTTGTAAAAATGTATATTCTGGCAGCTCTACGAAACTAACATAGCCACTTCACTAAGAAATTTTTATAATTTTATTATTTTTAATTAAGAGATATTTATCTTCAGCCTGAAAACTGAGAAAAATATTCACCAAATAAGGTTTTTAGTTCACAAATTCAGAACAACTGGAAATATCATCTCTATCAAAGGTACTGTCCCTTTTGGGCACTGTCACAAGGATAAATTTGACTTAAGACTCCAGTGTCCTATGCACTTAGTTTTAAAACACCAGAAATGAGGTCCTCCTAAACGCCAATAAAGCACCTGTCCATATTAGAGGCTCAGTTCACCTTAGTTAATATCCAGTGGCCTACAAAACCTACATCTTTGTTGAATTTCTCCTGCTGGAACACAGGTCCAACACAGAACTATAGATTTCAATATGTTTACCTTCAGCAGGGCACAGTGGAACATGCTTATAATCCCAGCTACTCAGAAAGCTACAAGTTGGAGAATAGAAAGTTCAATGTCAGTCCAAGCTATTTATTAAGACCCTGTCTCAAAATAAAATAAAAAGGACTGGGGCTATAGCTCAGTGTTAGAGCCCTTGCCTATGCTGTGCAAGGTCCTATGCCCAACCCTCTGTACTGCACACAAAAAAAAAAGGAAAAAAATTATCTTCCACATTTAAAGTCTTCTTTTCAAACTTATAGTATAACAATGATAATTTTTCTAACATTAATACTGGTAAGGTATGGATTAACTACCATTTTACCTATCAATTTTGAGTTGACAAAACCATGATTCATTTTAGCCCAGATTTTTTAAAAATATGAGTTAATATAATTTCTTATTTGTTCTTTCTAGTTATATATGGCAGGAGAATGTATTTTGATATATTATACATACATGGTATAACTTCCCATTCTTGTGGTTGTACATGACGTGGAGTTACACTGGTCACGTATTCAATATGAACATAGGAAGGTTATGTCCAATTCATTCTACTATCTTTCCTACTCCTATTCCCCTTCCCTTCCTGTCATTCCCCTTTGTCTAATTCAATGAACTTCTATTCTTCCCTCTGCATATCAGAGAGAACACCTGACCTTTGGTTTTTTTGGAATTGGCTTATTTCACTTAATACGATAGTCTCCAGTTCCATCCATTTACTGGCAAATGCCATAATTTCATTTTTCTTTATGTAAGCCCAGATATATTATGTCAAACTCAAACCAGGCCGGGCACAGTGGCGCACCCCTGAAATCCCAGCACTTTGAGAGGCTGAGACAGGAGAATCGCAAGTTCAAAGCCAGCCTCAGCAAGGGCGAGGCGCTAAGTAACTCAGTGAGACCCTGTCTCTACATAAAACACAAAATAGGGCTGGGGATGTGGCTCAGTGGTCATCAATCCCTGGTACCAAAAAAAAAAAAAACTCAAACAGTACAACTATGCATAGGTGATTTAACATACTAGTGTGAAAGTGTGATACAATTTCTAGGATATTTTCAGAGTAATGAATATTATCAAGCTAAATGTTTTCCATGTTATTGTCCCCATATCATTATGAATTAAAAAGAAGTATCACGGGAAGATAAATTTCTGTTATTTTATATCCTTTAGAATTGTGTGATAACATTTCTGTGACTTAACTACTTCTGGAAACACCCAAGAGAAGCAGATTCAGACTCTCCAAAGAGATATTTCTTTGTAAGCATCTCTTCTGATTAAAATATGAGCCTATACAATTATACATCTCAAATATATGAATATTGTAAGTTGTTACTGAACAATTAACTGGCAAGCACAGACTACTGACCACAAAAGATGGCTTTTTGTAGAACCTGGAGATGTAACTCAGTGGTAGAGTTGTTACCAAGCACGTTGAGGTCCTGGGTTGCATTCCCAGTGCCTCAAAAAAAAAAAAAAAAAACTGATTTTCTATAAAGGCCTGCCTCTATATAAAAAGCAATATTGACCTACCTTGCTTTCGAACATCTTCTACAGCAGCCACAAGCTCCTCCTTGAGAAACTGACTCTCCTTTGCAATTTTATCCCCTTTCTCCAAGAAATTCTCAGTTGCTTGTTCAACAGATGCAGCCAAAACATGGGCCTTCTTAGAACGACCTCTCTTTTTATTAGAGGGACCCTTACTGTTGGTGTTTACCAGGGTAGTAACCTAAAAGTTCCATTTTAAAAATTAATTAAACTGCAGTCATCTAAAATGAAAACAAAAGAAAGACTAACAACCTAAAAGACAGCATCAGTAAATTATAAGGAAACACCACATTCTGCTAAGCATTAAATAACACAAAACTCTCCATATTTAAGATATAAAGCAATGATACTAAATTTAGGTTTCAAAATAATTTAGCTTTATGTGTAAAATAATATATATTAAAACACACACACACACACACACACACACACATATATATTTTTGTTGTTGTTTGCGGAGGGCAGGAGGGTTGGGTTTTTTTGTTTTGTTTGTACCAGGGATTGAATCCAGAGGTGCTTAATCACTGAGTCACATCCTCACCTCTTTTTTATATTTTATTTATAGACAGGGTCATGTTGAGTTGCTAAGTGCCTAAGTTGCTGGGCTGACTTTGAATTTGTGATTCTCCTGCCTCAGCTTCCCAAGCCACTGGAATTCAGGCATGTGCCACCACGCCCAGCAATAAAAAATATTTTTATTTTGACTTTACAAATTAGGGACTTGGGAACACAAAGTATTGATGAAAATAGTATTATTAAAAAATAATTTTGGGCTGGGATTGTAGTGCAGTGTTTGTTAGAGCGCTTGCCTCACATGCAAGAGGCACTGGGTTCAATCCTCAGCACCACATAAAAATAAAGATATTATGTCCATCTACAACTAAAAAATATTTTTTAAAAAATACTTTTAACTTCTGAATCATTGCCTCTGCTAATTGGCTAGAGATTTGCTCTATTCTTCCTTGGAAAAGAAAAAAACATAAGAAATGGCTAGTTCAAAGTCCAAATTCTTATTTTATGTATGTATAATGTCCAGGTTGCTACATGATTACCACAGTTTTCAGCCATGCTCAGACAGTGGTTCTTTGTGTAGGTTGTTCAACACTGTTGTGCCGGCCTATAAAAGCAAAGGCCAGACTCACAGAAGGTTGTTCATTTAGAAGGAGGAAATGTGAATGATCTATACAACTTCTTGAATGTGTTTTCTCACAAAAGCCTTATAAGTTCAGTAGTTTTAGTTACTATACCAAGATAATGTAATTATGTTTGACCTCCTATTTTGGTGTTTTTTTTAAATATAAAGTTTTGATTGTAGACAAAAAAAAAAGAAAAAAAAGAAAAAGAAATAAGTTAGATATCTCTCTTCTATGTCACCATGAAGTTCTAGAAAGGTTAATAATGTGGGGGCTGGGAATAGAGCTCAGTTGGTAGAGTGCTTGCCTAACACGCACAGGCCCCAGGTTCAATCCCCAGCACCACAAATAAATAAATAAAAAGGTTAACAATGAATTTAGTTTCACCAGAAAGCCACACTTTGTCATTGTTATCAATCTTTGCAAAACATTCTTAAGATAACTTGCTTCTAAAGTCTTTGTTCAGTTTATTCTCACAAATCTTAATAATTATTTAGTGAAGGCCTTTAATAAAGAAAAGAAAGACTGCCCAAAGAAGACTACTGTGGTGATGCTTTAAGTCCCAGAATATTAATCAATATAAATATGTATAATACCAGATGATTTTTAGGTTGAAAATTATTAATGATTTTTGTTTTGTATAACATTTATTATTTACTTAGCATTCTCCTGTTCTGGGAACTTTGGTCACATCTAGTTAATGTTTTATAGATTTTTTATATATTTTAGTTCATAGCTAATGAATGAAATCAGAGATTGAGGACATATTTTAAGTGGGGTTAGAGTTCTTAAATCTGATTAGTTTTGGCCCAACACAGACTCATAATCAAGAGACTTCTAAATGCTTTCATGATGGTGCTAGAAAACTGGTACTGTGAGACTTCTAGTGTGGTTTGGGATCTTTGTCTTAATTTGTGCTAAGGCACCAGCGGTTTTACCCATCTGCTTTTGCACCATCGGTGAAAATGTCAATATGGTGAAAAACACAAATAATGGCTTGGCATTGTTATGAAAATAGTTCTGACCTGAAAGATTTTGTCAAATGATCTCAGAGACCTCTGGAAATATAAAGACCACATCTGAAGTACACAAAGTATCGGTCTATGACACACAAGTAGGAAGGTGCCATGCCCTGAAGATTTGTTACAGTATAAATCTGCCAAACAAAAGACCTACTGAGGGCTATAGCATATCGGGTGCAGAGAGTAAATATCCCATTTTTAGCACACACTCCTATATATAGATATATAAAATACTAGTTTATATTTGTAAGTTGGAATGGAATATTTTTAAAGATTATCAAATCCTACTCATTTGATAAATCTCATTCTCTCTTACACATACATGTACACTATACCAAAACACTACAAGTACATGGCTAGTTACTGACAATAAATGCCATGACATTATGATAAATGTATTTGTACCAGAATGCACCAAACCTATACCCTCAAATTCAATTACCTGCTAACTAATCCTACACAATAAAAGGGCATTAAGCTAAGTAAGGAACCTTAACAAGGGTCCATGTCACAACTTCCTTGAGTTTCCCCTTTAAGGAAGGGTGAAGTTCTCTGCAAAGTGTCATCACCTAAAAATGTGCACTATATACCAACAGCCTCCACTATTGGCAATACGACTGAAGAAAATTGCAGCAAATGTATTCTAAGGAATTAAATAAATCTATGTATCAATATTCAATTATTAGATGAGCCAAATCATATAAGTACCATCAAACTAAATTCAACCAATTATATTAAGACTCTCAAAGAAGTAACCTTAGTCTTATATTTGCTACCCAAGCCCACTGCTACAACTACATATTTGTGTTTTCAGATTCTTACCTGGGTAACAAGAGGCTCCAATAGTCTTTCAACTGCCAAAGTCCTGATCTCTAGACTTTTGGGGTCCCATTTGAAGTTTATGTTGCCTGTGTGAACAGAAGTCATTTCTAAGAGAGAAATAAAAAGCCAAAGTCAGGCAAACATCGAAAACAAACATGAAATATATATATAACAAATATTCTCCAACTGCAAAGACTTTCCTATCAGGAAAGCTATATATACTACAAGATAAAATAATTTTAACTAGCCTGCACCTGAGGACCCAGTAACTTAACAAGCTCAAGTTTACAAACATTAAGAGTACTAACAAGTGCATTCTCAAACACACAGAACTTTTCCCTTTGGGCTTCTCTGTTACCAAGACACTTCTATTTCCAGTTTTCTACCCTACCTTTAGAAGCAAGATGAAAAACTAAAGTGGATAAAGGCTACTTTTAAAATTTTTCCTTGGAGCCAGGCGCGGTGGCACACACCTGTAATCCCAGCACTTAGGGAGGCTGAGGCAGGAAGATCTCGAGTTCAAAGCCAGCCCCAGCAACGAGGTGCTAAGCAACTCAGTGAGACCCTGTCTCTACATAAAACACAAAATAGGGCTGGGGATGTGGCTCAGTAGTAGAGTGCCCCTGAGTTCAATACCTGGTACCAAAAAAAAATTTTTTTTTCCCTTGGGCTGGGAATGTAGCTCAGTGGTAAAGATCTTGCCTAGCATGCACAAGGCCCAGTTCAATTCCTAGCCAAAAAAAGAAAATCCCTCATAAACTAATACAAAAGATTCTGATTTTTCTTATTAACAACAGTTACATTGCAGTATTAAATATGTTTACCTCACTTCATTTTTTTATGAATTCTTAGAGAACATTTTTCTTATTCTATTAAAACATAATGCCTAAGTCAGGTACCTTGTGCCTTTACAACTAGTATCACTGAAAACTAGAAGATGATTAATATGTACTCAATCAAATGCACTTAATCAAAACTAGATCAGTTTCAGTAGAAATTTCCATTAGAGCCTTTAAGACTATGAGTGGGGGAGATGCTCAATGAAAAGAACAACAACAACAACAAAATGAGCCTAGCACAGTGGCATGTGCCCATAGTCCCAACTACTTGGGAGGCTAAGGCAAGAGGATTGCTTGAGGCCAGGATTTGAGACCAGCCTGCGGAAGATATCAAAAAATAAAAAAGAACTAGAATAATGATTATGACCCATTCCTTAGGATCACAGATTATGGATCCTCAAAAGAAAAGCAGCAGCTGGGTGCTGAGGTACACACCTATAATCTCAACAACTTGGGAGGATGAGGCAGGCAGATCACAAATTGAAGGCCAGCCTAGGCAACTAAGAAGGACTAAGTCTTTAAAAAAAAAAAATTTAAAGGGCCAGGGATGTAGCTCAGTGGTACACGCCCCCTACATTTAATCCCCAATACCACAAATCAAATCAACTTAAACTAAATCTTTCAGTAGTCACATTTAAAAAGGTGAAAAATTGATGAAATACATTTTAATATTTTATTTAGCCCAACATATACAATGTTATCATTCTAAAATATAATCAATATTTTTAAATTAGAGATACTTTACCTAAGCTATAAGTATTCAAAATATGGTATAATAAAAAGGGCTGGGGATATCATTCAGTGGTTAAGCACCCTAGGTTTAATCCTCAGTACAAAAAACAAAAAAAGAGAGAGAGAGACAGACACAGAGAGAAAGAAAACATATTGAACTATAGTTACAAAACTATTTTACAAACAATGAATGTATTATACAGTAATGTGTGCTTCTTTATTAACATATTAAATAAGATCTGACAAGAGGTCTCTAATAACTACTTTGAACTTATAAAGAACATGAACATTGTTTTCAAGATATTGTCTTACTATTATTGCAAATATGAAAAGCACTGATATTCCTACTGGGGACAAAGTAATAGTTACAGCTGAAAACTCTAGTTTGTTGCCTACATTAACAGAAGGAAATGCTAAATTCCTGTTAGAAGATACTGAAAACAAAGATAAAATTTTTCCAGTCCAAATTGGAAAAATTGATTCACTCTAGATTAAGAAAGCTTAATATAAATTTTAAGTTTATAGGAAGTACAGAAAATACAAAAGCATGTTAAGCAACACCATGAGAAAGCAGACAAATCTAAAACATAGTGCATTTCACAAGAATCATACACCTTCAAAATGTCAACATAAGGGAAAGAGTGAGAAGCCTATTCTACACTAGAAGACTCAAGAGATACACGACTCTAAAGCAATACATGTACCTCGTTTAATCTCTGAATTGAAACAACTCTATGATATTTGCAGGAAAACTGGTAAATCTTTTAGTTTTATGAAATATTATATATTATAGAATTACTGTACAATTTCCTAGACATAATGGAATTATAGCTATACATAAAAATGACTATTTTTAAGAGATGCATGCTGAAATATTTAGAAGCTAAATGTCAAAATGTCTGCAATATTATCCAATAAAAGCAAAAATGTATATATAAAGACAGATCAAGAAATTATGAGACCAAGCACCGTGTGGTATGTGCCTGTAGCCCCATGTACTTGAGAGGTTAAATTGAGAGGCTAATTCGAGCCAGGAGTTCAAGATTGGTCTCAACAACACAGCAAGACATCATCTCAAAAAAAGAGAAAAGAAACAAATATATACCTATACCTGCTGAATCTAGGTAAAAGACATTTAGGCGTATGTTCATAGAATTTTTTTTTCAGTTCTTCATATATCCAAAATTTCTAATTTATAAAACAGGGAGACGTTGCTGAAGTTTACAGTAAATGTTCAAAATTCACAGTACTGAATATAGAAAAGTGATTTCAAAATAATCTGAAACTGTGCATGGTAGTGCACATCTGTAATCCCAGGGACTTGGAAGGCTGAGGCAGGATTGCAAATATGAGGCTAGCCTCAGCAATTTAGTGAAACCAGTCTCAAAATTTAAAAAAGAAAAAAGGGGCGTGGGAGTAGGGGAGGCTGGAGATGTAGCTCAATGGTAGATTACTTTCCTAGTATTTGCAAGGCCCTGAGCTGGATTACCAGTACTGGGAGAAAAAAGGAAGGGAGTAGGGGTAAGGGGAGGAGGACAGGAAGGCAGGAAGGCAGGAAGGCAGGAATTGTAGAACCACAGAAATGGAAGCGCCAGTCTGGATGTGTTTCCCTAATCTGGTAACACAAAATGCCAGTTTCCAGGGAATTTATTTCACTGCATGTGGGAAAATTTGTTCTTTATATTCATATTATGTCAGGCCTATACTTTCTTTGGTCTTTAAAGGTTATTTGTCCACCAAACTGATCAACCCATGTCAGTAAACCTTAGGAGATAAAATGCTCTAGATTGCTGAAGGGCTACAGGCAGCTCAAATAAATGTCATCGAATGTCACAGATAAGACATTTCAGAAGAAATTATTTGCCCCACAGACCCTGCATTTCTAAGCATATCAGATACTGCTTCAACACAAATAAGACAATGAACCTTTCAGTATTGTAGAGGGAGGGAGCCAATAGGTAGCAATAAGTGAAGCTAGCTCCAAGTGGACATTTAGGTTACATTTGTTTTTTTGTTTTTTGTTTTTTTGGTACTGGGGATTGAACTCAGGGGTACTCGACCACTGAGCCACATCCCCAGCCCCATTTTGTGTTTTATGTAGAGACAGGGTCTCACTGAGTTGCTTAGCGCCTTGCCATTGCTGAGGCTGGCTTTGAACTCACGATTCTCCTGTCTCAGCCTCCCTAAGTGCTGGGATTACAGGCTTGAGCCACCGCGCCCGGCTACATTTGTTTTTTTTTTTTTTTTTTTTTTAAATATTTTTTAGTTGTAGGTGGACAGAATATCTTTATTGATTTATTTTTATGTGGTGCTGAGGATCGAACCCAGGGCCTCACGCATGCGAGGCAAGCGCTCTACCACTGAGCCACAATCCCAGCCCCTACATTTGTTTTTAATTAAGCAAGAACAACCCACCACAATTCATTTTCCCAAAGAAATACACTCTTGCACTTTTTCTGAAATAAAAGACTTCTGGGTCTTCTGTTCTAATTTTGATACTTTAGGATACAAAATATTAGGGGAAGGGGTGTGCTGGGGATTGAACCCAAGGCCTTGTACATGACAGGTACATGTTCTACCGCTGACATATACCCCCAGCTCCACTTACTTTTGTAACTTAAAAAAGAGGGGATGGATCTCATGAAAATCAAAAGGAGATCAGTAGAAGAGGAAAGGGATGAGAGGGTAGGAAGGGGGGGCTGTGCTGAGGAGGGATACTAGCTAAATTATATTGTCATATTGTATACATGCATGAATATGCAATAATACTTCCCACTATTATATACAACTATAATGCAACAATTTTTAAAATGGGGGGGAAGAATATAGACACAATAATAAACTGCAAATGACACCTGGCTTCTCCAGGTATATGTACGTTGAGGGGGATGAGCTGACATTAAGAGAAGCCAGACCTGCCAAATCAGTAAGTTTGTACCTTGTTGCCCTTTCATTCTAGGCAATTTTGTTATCTGGAAGACCCAGGATTATCAGATCATCTAGTTTTCTGAGAAACCAGAAATACAGATATTTACATGAAATCTCCCAATGTTCATGTCAGCAAAAATTTCCCCAAATTTTTACCACTGTGACAGATAAACATGTTTGGGTACTACGATTGCCCAATTGGTCACTGCTCTGTAAACTCTGAATAAGATTCTCCCCCAAAGTCTCTTCCAGTTCAGAACTCTACATCCTCTTAATTAATGTTTCTGAAGAGGTCTTCCTCTTCCTCCATAAAAATTCACCTAAAGCCCCTACTAAAGGGAATGGAGCAAAGAACACCATCTCTCACATTAAGAAACCTGAAATATACTGACACTTGAAAACTGAGAACTCAGTGTGTTTTCAAGACTTTCAATAACCATGATGGAAGTACACCACTGCCTTGTACAGCATCTTTAATCAAAAGCCCTGCCAAGAATGACACTAAACATTATTAAACTATACAACAGAGCCAAGTTATGCTTTTGATGACCCAATCCTTAAAGGATTTCCAAAAACAAAAACAGAGAGCTTAAAATATGAAGAGAATGTGTTCTACCCAAAAGAACACAAGCTTCTTGGTACCAATTTTTTGTCACTAACTTGGGAAAGTCATTTCACCTTGCATGTTAGTTTTCTCATCTGTAAGATAAGAGGATGAATTCTATATTCCTTCTAGCCCTGACATTTCACTGTTCTTTTCACTTATCTCTCAACAGCCTTTAAATTGTTTTATTAAACCAAATTAATTCTCTCAGGCTTAGCATGTAGTTTTTCTACCTATATTTTAAGTTTAAGGATAATAACTATGCTTATGCTCCTTCATATTCCTTAAAGTATTGGCAAGGTACTTGATGCAAAGCAGTTATTAGCTGAACCTAATTTATGCAACCTAAAGTGAAAATATTTACAAGCCTACCAAGAAAAAGTCCTGCTTTAATCTTAGTCATATCTTCTGGTTTTCCACAATTAATGGTATTGTTTAGAGTAGCTGAGCAAATAATTTTTAAAACTCTGGCAGTTTCTAGTTTTCCAATTAACTTACAGAGTACTCCTTGGCAAGATCTATTACAAAACCCATAAGAGCTAGGCAACCTTAATGAATTACAGCAACTTTAAGTTTTTCCAGGAGAAATTATGCTTAGTGGAACTAAATAAAAAGTTAAACTGTAGTTATTCAGTCTTCATTACCTTAAAAATGGCAATCCTGGCTATAAAGTAAAATATCACTATAAATTCAGAAAGGTGCAGAGATGCAGTCTTTTGGCTAGTAATCTGTAAAATAGAAAGGGAGAGGAGAAAGTAAAGGCATAGTTTTACCAGAAACAAGAAAGCTGATTGTTGGCAAACTGTCTCATTTGTGCAAAAGAACTACATACCTTCTCAAAAGGTATTACAAGTTCATTTACAACAGAATGGCCACATCATTCTTAAAATGTGTCTACTCCAAAGCTTTAGTCCGAACTTACTATGCTACTCAAAGTCAATTTTTTTTTTAACAGCAAGGTTAAGTTAATGAAATGTTAGAATAGTTCATGTAAATGCAAATCAGGAAATTCAGAAATTAAAAGCACCCAAAGCAACATTAACTGTCATACTATACAAGATACAAGGTTGCAGATTACTTAGTGCTATCACAGGTATGCCAAGTTGCATACCTACGTGCACTAAGCAGAGTTAACACTGATATTGGAACCTCAACTCTCAAATCTCCTGGTTAACTGGAAAAAAAAATTAACTCTTACAATTAAGATTCACTGGACAGGTGCGGGGGAGGATCCTGCCTATATGACTAAATCTCCAATCCCTAATCTATCATATTCCTCTTCTAAACTACAAACCAGTTGAAACTGTGGGGAGGGGTAAGAAAATAATTGATATAAAAATGCAGATGGTCCGTCCTAATCACAACATCACCACCCAAAACAATTCTTGGTCTTGGTCAACCATGAAGGCCAAAACACAATCACAGTAAAGTTTTCCAACTACTGCAGAGTAACTGAATCAAATGAGCCATCTACCATTTGTATGTAATGGACCCATAACATATATTTTATAACAGGCATTCAAATGGCACACAGTACAAGTTGCTGCTCTTCTTCCAAATACACAAGATCTTGCGGGCACTGGGAGGCACATCTATGTAATCCCAAGGACTTGAGAGACTAGGGCAGAAAGATTGTAAGGTTGAGGTCAGGCTTAGCAATTTAGTGAGACCCTGTCTCAAAACAAAATATAGAAAGGGCTGGAGATGTGCTAAAGCACTCCTGGGTTCAATACTCAGTACCAAAAAAACAAAACAAAACAAAATACACAAACCTATGGAAAAAAGGATACTTAGCTAGATCTTTAAAGAACAATAATAGTAAAACACTTAAATCACTCTTACTTTGTTCCTATTTTTATAATAATTTTATTTATTTATCTTTATTGTTAACTGAGAATCGAACCCAGTACCTCATACGTAGTAGGCAAGTGCTCCACCAGCCCTCTCTATCATATTCTTGAGGGCACCAAAGGCAATGACAAAATATAAGAAACAGCTTGATTACAAAAGGCACTTAGTGAAAGACAAAAGGTAAATCTGAAAAAATAGTGTTCAGTCAACCTCTTAACCAGTCATTCAGCAAATATGAGTGCTTCTTCAGCACAGATACTATCCTCAACAGAAGTAAAGAAGACAGAAAAATACAAGGACCGAGGCCATCATGACACTTACACAGCAGCAATGGTAAAGTCAAGGCCAGCCTCAACAACTTAGCAAGGCCCACAGCAACTTAGTGAGACCCTGTCTCAAAATAAAAAACAAAAAAGGGATGAGGATGCAGCTCAGTGGTAAAGCACCCCTGGGTTCAACCCCCAGTCCCAAGGGGCCGGGGTCGTCACAAGTATGGGCTAGATATATATTTTATATTCATTTATTTAGCTTCTATCCCATTATGGTTAAGACTATCAATAATGGAAAAGTGTTTAACAGAAAGCTGAATTAAGCTCTCATAACAGACAACTGATTATGGATGCACAGAAAGTCCCTGTTTCCATAAGGGACCGGATGACTCTAGTCTGAAAAGCAAAGAATATAAAAAAAGCATCTGGACTGGAGGCACAAGAGGAAAGAGACAGACAGGAAAAAAAAAAGTTTTTGTTACAGAACAATGAGACTGAGACTCTTCACACAGCTGAGAAGTTCATAGAAGGAAGAAGAATGTACTTTTCTTATAGAGCCAGGCAAAAAGATGTCTGGACTTGACTAGAGTCAGGTCGTAATGCAACCTGGGTGAGAAAACATGCAATAATTATCTCTAAAACTTGTACTATATTCCTTTGATGACCCATTTTGTCATTCATTCATCAATGACCAATTGCCATGTTCTGGGATTCTGCAAGGTGCCAGGGACAGAAAGACTAATTAGAAATCCCAAGCAGATATCATAGTAATAAATTATTAAGACCAAAAGAAAACAGGTATCGTTACAATAGAGAATTCTAGCAGATGCCATTTAATCACAGTTTAAATTTAGCACCACCACCAGTGGAACAACCTGACAAACCACTGCAAAGCCCTATGAATGAAACATCATCAGACAAATCCAAACTGTGGAACATCTACAAAACTTATCTAAACCCTTCAAAAATGCCAATGCCAAGGAGAAAAAGGGGGGAAAAAAGACTGGAAATCAAGACTAAAGAGATGACAACTGAATGCATGTGATCTCTTATTGATTCTTGATCCCAAAAAATATATACAGATTGATATATTTTATACACATACATAATATATTACTAGGACAACTGGAGCTACTTGAATATGAATATGAACTACAAACTTCTGCAGATCTTGTTAAGAGACAGATTCTTATCCAGAAGGTCTAAGGTAGGGCCTAAGATTCTGCCTTCCAAGGGAAAGGCAATACTAATCTTTTTTTTTTTTTTTTTTCGGTACTGGGGATTGAACTCAGGGGCACTCGACCACTGAGCCACATCCCCAGCCCTATTTTGTGTTTTATGTAGAGACAGGGTCTCACTGAGTTGCTTAGTGCCTCGCCGTTGCTGAGGCTGGCTTTGAACTCGCGATTCTCCTGTCTCAGCCTCCCTAAGTGCTGGGATTACAAGCGTGAGCCACCGCGCCCGGCGCAATACTAATCTTAAGACCATCCTTTAAAAGGTTTTACAGGCCAGTAGCAGGGGATGAGGCTCAGAGGTATAGTGCTTGCCTAGCATGCATAAGGCCTGGGCTCAATCCCCAGTACTACAAACACACACACACACACACACACAAACGTTTAACAGTGGTGCACGCCTATAATCCCAGTTACTCAGAAGGCTGAAGCAGGAGGATCACAAGTTCAAGATCAGCCTGGGCAATTTAGCCAGACTCTATCTCAAAATCAGAAAAGGAGCCTAGCACAGTGGCACACACCTATAATCCCAGCACTTTGGGAAGCTGAGACAGGAGAATTGCAAGTTCAAAGCCAGCCTCAGCAATAGTAAGGCGCTAAACAACTCATTAGGAGCCTAGCACGGTGGCACACACCTATAATCCCAGCACTTTGGGAAGCTGAGACAGGAGAATTGCAAGTTCAAAGCCAGCCTCAGCAATAGTGAGGTGCTAAACAACTCATTGAGACATTGTCTCCACATAAAATACAAAATAGGGCTGGGGCTCAATGGCAGAGTACCCCTGAGTTGAATCCCTGTTTTACTAAAGAAAAAATTTTTTCAATTAAAAAAAAAAAAAATCAGAAAAGGCTGGACATGTACTTCGGTGGTAAAGTATTTGTCTAGCATGCATAAACCCCTGGATTTAATCCCTAGCATGGCCAAAAAAAAAAAAAGTATTACGTAATGTTCTATCAAGTTCTTGCGTGTGATAGTAGTATCATGGCCACATCCTTATTCTTTCCTCCTAAAAGTGACAATAACTTAAGAGTGAAGTTCCAAGAGGTCTGGTCTGCAGTTATTATTCACTGCAAATCTGAAATACATTAACAATTGATGAATCTAGGTGAACTGGTAAATCAAGTGCTCATTGTACTTATTCTTTCAACTTTAATGTTAAGTCTGAAGATTTTTCCCAAAAAAAAATTGGCAGAAAAATGCTCACAGTCTAGATAGGAATATAGTTACAATATAACAGAAAATATAAAGTTGTAGAGTTCTCTACTAGTGCACAAAAGGAGCTCTGCTGGCACAAATGAAGGAGTGCCCAACTACTCAGTGAGGCCTTACTGAGATCTGACAGTATTCCAGGAAGGGCAGTTGTTTCAGGTTGTGGAGGAGGACAATGACAACATTACAGCAATGGCACTTTCCAGGAACCACTGTATGAGTGAAAAATAGAGGATAGGTAGTGAAGAAACAGTCATTAAGGCTGAAAGATAAACTAAGAAATTAAGAAGGAATTAAAGGTTTGGACTTTGTCCCTCCTAATTTAAAAATATCCTCAATCCATTCTATTCTCACTACTAATAATAATTACTTCAGAACCCCTGAAACAACCACTTTCAAAAAAAAAAAAAAAGGGAATTGTTATAAGCTTTTTTGTCACTGTAACAAATAACTGAGATAATCAACTTATAAAGTGAAAAAGTTTATTTTGGCCTTACAAATTTTAGTCCATAGTTGGTTGGCCCCATTACTCTGGACCCATGGCCATATATCTGGCAACCTAATGACCAGAAAGTCAAAAAAAAAAAAAAAAACCAGTGGAAACAGACCAGGTTCCCACAATCACCTGGAAGGTACATCCCCAACAAATTAAAGAACTTCCACTAAGCCCCACCTCCCAATACAGTCAAGATGGGGGTCAGTCCCTTAACACAAGGGTCTTTGAGGAACATTCCAAATCCAAAATATAGTAGGAACAAACCCCATCTGTTCGTTACTAAAGTCAAACTAGAAAACCACCAGATGTTACCTTCACCAATAGAGCTGCATTTCTCCCATGTCTACAGCATCTCTCCATGCACTCAACTGCAGAGCTTTCCTCAAATTTCACAGTCACAGCCGGGCGCGGTGGCGCAAGCCTGTAATCCCAGCACTTAGGGAGGCTGAGACAGGAGAATCGCGAGTTCAAAGCCAGCCTCCGCAATGGAGAGGCGCTAAGCAACTCAGTGAGACCCTATCTCTACATAAAACACAAAATAGGGCTGGGGATGTGGCTCAGTGGTCGAGTGCCCCTGAGTTCAATCTCCAGTACCAAAAAAAAAAAAAAAAAATTTCACAGTCACTAACCTAAGCACCCTCCCATTCCCATACCAGCCTATTCTTATGGTGCTGACCACAGCTCCACCAATCAGGTCCCTCAGAAGAAACTCAAGAGTGCCTTTCCTACCTCCCTCCTTCTCCTGCTTTGTAATTCAGTATACACTTCACTCACCCTACTAATCTTTTCCCATCCTGAGGTCCTCATAATCATTGTTTTAGAATATGTATGGGTTAGCTAGGGGTATAGATCAGTGGTACAGCACTTGTCTGACATGTGTTAAGACCCTGGGTTCAATCCCCGCGCGCGCACACGCGCACACACAGACACACAGAAAAGGAAAAAAAAATAGAATCTCATTGAGTCTTCTAATTTCCAACTGTTCTCCAAGCAGCCCTAGTTATCTCTGCCATTGGTTCACTCATTTCTGAAAATACTTCCCATTGCTTTCCCACAAGAGACAGAAGGAAGCCAAATCTCCTACAAACCTCACCTGCACTAGCCAGTCAGCCTTCCCACGTGTCTCCATTCTACAAAAACATGTGCACCAAGACCTCTATACATGACATTTCCTCTGCTCAGAGCACCCTTCCAGAGTTTTTCAACTGAAAAGCTACTTGTCTTCCTTCAAGATCCCAATATACGACATTATGTCCTTTCTCATAGAATGAGCTGTTCCCTCTTTTATGGGTTCCCCCAGCACTTGCTGCGTAGCACTATATTTGTATGTCTGTCTCCCATAAAACTGAGCTTGAATATAATGTTTCAACTGAGATAATGTTCTATACATGTTTAAGTGAAATAGCTCAACTGTTTTAGATATCACTTAGCAACACTGACATGCAGAAAGAAATAAGGAATAACCCTTAAAAGTAGCGAAAATAGGCAAAGCATGGTGATGCCACCTGTAATCCCAGGAATTCAGGAGGCTGCGACAGAGGGATCACAAGTTCAAGATGCAGCCTTGGCAACTCAGCAAGATTCCTGGCTGGGGATCTAGCTCAGTGGCAGTATACCCTGGGTTCAATCCCCAGTACACACACACAGAAAGAGAAAAAAAAAAAAGAACATAGAAAAAAATGGGTACAGATTGCTGATATCTGTAAATGGTATTACTATAGGTAATCTCATTAATTTGTCATTCTGAGATTAACAATGATGACTACTTATATACTCTTAACATCTCCCCAGCACCTGGCATGCTGCTTTGCAAGGCAGACTTTCAACAAATGTACTGTACGTAAGCAAACCCTTCTCAATGTCACTGAGATACAGCAAACTAAATACTGCCTTACACTATGACTCAATAAAGCTACCTGGAAAGCATCATAGCTTCCACTGGTCTTAATCCAAATAAGCTTAAATTTCTTTCTAGGGATGCCATCTTTCCTTTGATCTCCCCCCCACCCTCCAAGCTCACATTTCACTTTGCCAGTTCTCTGCAAAAAGACAAGTTTCTAAAGATACATTTCTAAGTCAGTCCAAAGCTTTTTTGAGAACAAAATGACTCCAGGTCCATGGACATAAGAAAATGATAACATAATTATAGGAAAACTTTGCCAATTTAGAAATCTCCAGTAATAGAAAATGCCCAAAACACTGATTCTTACCTCTCCCTTTCTGCCTCTGGCTTATTTGCTGCACTATCATAGTTCATAAACTATGATTAAGAGTATGAATTAATGAAATATTTAATATAATAAAATATTCAACACACCATGAATGAATAGTAACAATGAATCTTTGCTTGGAAAGAAGACATGGATTAGAGTCAGCTGTATAAGGCAAAATGGACTACTAGCAAAGGCTCCTATTCTTCATGTCACTTGAAATGCAACGCATTAAATGTGTCTTCTGAGCACTTACAGTTTAAAGAACAGCCTGTAATCTAAGTTGGTAAATAAATCACTAGATTATGTAATCTGATATTAACCAGGCTTCCAATTCATAGCTTCAATTCAGAATGTCAAATACTAACAAAATAACATTAACCATAACAATAAAACATTTTCAAGACAATTGATGGTGAATTTTTTGACACTATTTAATAATGAAACCTCAGAAAAAGAAAATGAGGGGCTGGGGTTGTGGCGCAGTGGTGGCGTGCTCGCCTAGCATGCGTGAGGCACTGGGTTCGATCCTCAGCACCATATAAAAATAAAATAAAGATATTCTGTCCACCTACGACTAAAAAAATAAATAAATAAATAAATATTTTAAAAAAAAAAAAGAAAATGAGGAAAATCCACAACTCAATATAATGAAATGGAATAGTCAAAACTAGGCAGTCCAAGAAAGAATTAGCCTTTAAATTAGCAATTATGGAATAAGGCCAATTAACTGGATTAAATTACTCATTACAATTTTTTGTTTTTAATCAGAGGATTGAACCTCAGGGTGCTCTACCACTAAACTACATGCCCAGCCTTTTTATTTTATTTTCAGACAGGGTCTTGCTGAGTTGCCTAGGATGGCCTCGAATTTGCAATCCTCCAGCTTCAGTCTCTGGAGTAGCTAGGATTGCAGGCATGTGGCACCATATCCAGTTACTCATCACAAAATTTTAACACAAAACATAAATTTTTCTTTTGTAAGTCCTTAAAGATTTTTTTCAAAAACTCCTTAAAATGAAGCTGAGTACAGTGGCGCAAGCCTGGAATCCCAGCACTTTGGGAGGCTGAGACAGGAGAATCCTGAGTTCAAAGACAGCCTCAGCAACATCGAGGCGCTAAGCAACTCAGTGAGACCCTGTCTCTACATAAAACACAAAATAAGGCTGGGGATGTGGCTCAGTGGTGGAGTGCCCCTGAGTTCAATCTCCAGTACCAAAAAAAAAAAAAACAAAATTCCTTAAAATGAAAATTACAATAACTTCACAAATAATTCCAGTCCTTCTTTCAATAAAACAAGAACATGAAAAAGATGACATTTTAATAATCACATCACACTACTCACAGAGTTCAGGTTCCAAATGATCAAATATTTGTTACAAATATTTACTTATTTATTTCTTTTTTGATACTGGGGATTGAATTCAGTGGTACTCGATCACTGAGCCACATTCCCAGCCCTATTTTGTGTTTTATGTAGAGATAGGGTCTCACTGAGTTGCTTAGCACCTCACTGTTGCTGAGGCTGGCTTTGAACTCCAAATTCTACTGTCTCAGCCTCCCAAAGTGCTAGGATTACAGCACCCAGCTTACAAATTTAAAACAACATCCAAAAGTACCCTTTGAACTGTGTTTACACTATATGCATTACTCCAAACTTACAGGTTTGGAGTACAAATTAAATCACAATCAAAAAGTGGAGTTGATAGATGACAGTCCATCAACAAATAAACAGAAATGCATGCTAATTTCAAGCTCCATTAGAAATGGAGTTGAGAGCCGGGCGCGGTGGCTCACGCTTGTAATCTCAGCACTTAGGGAGGCTGAGACAGGAGAATCGCGAGTTCAAAGCCAGCCTCAGCAACGGCGAGGCACTAAGCAACTCAGTGAGACCCTGTCTCTACATAAAACACAAAATAGGGCTGGGGATGTGGCTCAGTGGTCGAGTGCCCCTGAGTTCAATCCCCAGTACCAAA
>CM053405.1:83074009-83096302 GCA_028644305.1 Xerus rutilus | reverse complement strand
TGGCTCACGCTTGTAATCCCAGCACTTAGGGAGGCTGAGACAGGAGAATCGCGAGTTCAAAGCCAGCCTCAGCAATGGCGAGGCGCTAAGCAACTCAGTGAGACCCTGTCTCTACATAAAACACAAAATAGGGCTGGGGATGTGGCTCAGTGGTCGAGTGCCCCTGAGTTCAATCCCCGGTACCAAAAAAAAAAAAAAAGAGAAAGGTGCTAAGACAAATCCCTTAACATTTGCAGTATAACCAACAATTTTTTAAGGCTTCAAAGTATGTGGCTTCATAATCACTTAAGGGAAAAAAATGATTTGGAATAGAAAGGCAAAACAGATAATTATGTTCATGTTTTTCACTACTTTTTTTTTTAAATTAGTACTGGGGAATTTAGCCAGTGTTGCTCTACCACTGAGTTACACCCCTGGTTATGTTTTTGTTCTGTCTCAGGGTCTCTTAGTTACCCAGGCTAGTCTTGAACTTGCAGTCCTGCTTCAGCCTCACAAGTTGGTAGGAATACAAGTATGTGCCATGGCACCCTGCTATCTCACTGCTTCATCTTCATATAGAAAGTCAAACTTAACGGGCATGATGGTGCACACCTATAATTCCAGCAACTCAGTAGGCTAAGGCAGAATAATCAAAGTCAAGGTTGGCTTCGGCAATTTAGCAAGACACTGTCTCAGAATTAAAAAAAAAAAAATTAAAAAGGGTTAGGGATGTGGCTCAGTGGTTAAGTGCCCCTAGGTTCAATCCCCAGGACACTCCACTCGCCAAACAAAAAAACATCAAACTTGCCCCAAAAAACACCTGAAGGAAATTTTTTATCTGTTCATTTTTTCACTTTTTATATGCCATATAATTCATTCTTTAGAGCCAGGCACAGTAGTAAACACCAGTAGTCCCAGTTACTCATGAGACTAATGCAGGAGGATCACAAATTCCAGACCATCCTGGACAAAACAATAAGACTCAGTTGCAAGAAAAAGGGGGAAAAAAAAAGTCATTCTTTGCTATACTATTCTAAAAATAACTGCAATATCACCTACATAATCCAGACATAAAAAAGTAAATTTATAGCCGGGCGCGGTGGCGCAAGCCTGTAATCCCAGCACTTAGGGAGGCTGAGACAGGAATATCGTGAGTTCAAAGCCAGCCTCAGCAACGGCGAGGTGCTAAGCAACTCAGTGAGACTCTGTCTCTACAAAAAAAGACACAAAATAGGCCTGGGGAATGGCGCACAGTGGTCGAGTGCTGCTGAGTTCAATCTCAGTACCAAAAAAAAAAAGTAGATTTATTTTATTTCTAACAGCATATCCATACAACTAAACCACACAATTTAACTGTTCAAAATATTTACTCAGAACCTATGCTGCAAAAGCCAAGTCAGCATCAACCTCTGAAGAAGCTTTAAAAGCCCTACAGATGAGAAGGTGGATCCATAATCATCCTTGACAAGAAGCATTGCTGGACAAAAATTCAGTGCCAAACACTCTCTGGATGACACCACCATGAACATGCAGCCCTCTCAGAATTTACTAGGAACCTACCCAGCCTGAGGGACATTTCTACCTCCATCCAAGGAGTGTAACCTCCTTCAAAACCCTCCGTTCAGCTGTGCTGGGGATGTTAACAGAGCAATTGCCTAGCACACATGAGGCCTTGTGTTCCATCCCCAGAACTTAAAAAAAAAAGCCTCCTTTCAGCTTCATTCAACAGCTAAAGTTCCCAATACCAAGTAGTCAAACGCTAGACCAAGAATGGGTAACATGGAAAATAACTTGATATAACAGATATAAATAAAGTACACTTCTTGAGGGGAATCTAGTAAAATTCTAAAAGCTGTAAAAGTAACATATCTTGGAAACAACTCACATGTCCATCAAAAGATGAATGCATAAACAAAATGTTGTATACAGATGCAATGCAGTATTACTCAGCCTTAAAAAGGAAGGAAATTCTGGGAGGACACTCTGGGAAAATGAAAGAGTTGGAAGCACCAGGAAATGTCACCCCACCTAAACAACAATTGCACTGACATAATCTGTCTGATATACCTACTTTGGAATTTCTCAGTCTATTGGAGAAGGCATGAAACTTCCAGAGAAAGGACTGGACGATAAATTAGGTAAATTTTGGTCAATTTCAGACCTTACCAGCAGCTTCCCATCTCTCTAACCTCCAAACAAGGCAAATAACCAATATGAATGAGCTCATAAGCTCCTTAAGAGCTTATAAACAATTTGCAGGAGCTAGGGTGGGCAATAAGGACCTTGACTTCCAATCAATCATTGGGGAACTATGTTCTGACTACTGCTCCTAACCAGAAAAGTGGAGACACCAAGAAGAGCAATCATTAATGCTACTCTACTCTGGTTGCAAGCTATCTTCCTCTAGCTAGGATCTTCCAAGAAATTTAATAGGGTAGTGCCTCTTCCCTACCACCTCTCATATTTCTCTTTTTCCTCTTTGGGGAGCTAGGATTTAAAGACTAGGACATTCAAAAGCAATCATATAGAGGTTAAAATGTTACCATGATGCATACTCAGGGAAAGGTGCAACCTCAATCAACACCTGAGAAGCCCTTAAATTTATACCTCAGGCTGATCCCTCAGTGCTATACTTTGGATATGGTTTAAGTGTGTTCCCCAAGGGTTCTTGGGTTAGAAGCTTGGTCCTCAGTGTGATGATGTTAAGAGGTGGTAGGACCTTTTGAGAGGTTGCTAGGTCATGTAGGTGCTGCCCACAGAAGGGCTTAAAGTGGTTCTTATGGAACCTGCTTAGTTCCTGGGAGAGTGAAATATTATAAAGAGCAAGACTGGCCCTTCCTGGTCACTGGCTTTCTATCTTACCATATGATCTCTCCCTCTCACACACTATGGCCATAATGCCATCTGCCATGTGACACAGACAAGGGGCCCTCACTACAGCCAATGTCATCCTGCCTGGACTGCTTGCCTCCAAAATTGGTAGATAAATAAACCTCTTTATACATTACCCAGACTCAGATGATGTTATAGCAACCAAAAAACTGACAAATACACTTGGAATAGAGATAGACTACAACAAATAAAAGAACAACAACAACAAAAAAAAAAAGCAAACTCTAGGAATGGGAAGGATCTAGTTATCAGAGTTACCACATCATTAAATTCAAAATTTCTAGTTGTTTTTTTTTTTTTTTAAATTAGGCTAGGGATATGGTTCAGCCACACAGCACTTGCCTAGAATGTGCAGGGAACCGAAAAAAGAAAAAGAAAAAAGAAACAGGAAAGTATGGCATAATATAGGGGGAAAACACTCTCCTAGAGAAAGCCCAGAGGGTGGACCTATATTAGACAAAGAGGTTTTTTTGTTTTGTTTTGTTTTGTTTGCAGTACTGGGGCTCAAACCCAGGGTCTTGTGCATGCTAGGCAAAGTGCTCTACCACTCAGTTATACCGCCAGCCCCACAAACACTTTAAAGTAATTATCTTATCAATGAAAAACTAAAAAACTTAAAAAGAAACCAAAAAGAAATACTAGAGCTAAAAAAAGATAATAACTGAAATGAAAAAGTTACTAGAGAGATTCAAAGAAAGATTTGAGCAGACAGAAAAATGAATCCACGAACTTAGGACAAGTGAAATTAGTGTCCTGAAAAACAAAGACTGAAAATAACTGAACACAGCATAAGGAACCTGTGGAATATATCAAATTCTATAAATGCACAGTGGCAATAGGTCCACAACACTGTGAATGTACTTAATGCCCAACTAAACATTTAAAAATAGTCTTGTCATGCTTGTATAATTATGTCAAAATGAACCCTAATACGTGTCACTAAAATGTTTTTTTTAATTAAGTTAAAAAAACATGCCGGGCGCGGTGGCGCAAGCCTGTAATCCCAGCACTTAGGGAGGCTGAGACAGGAGAATTGCGAGTTCAAAGCCAGCCTCAGCAAGGGCGAGATGCTAAGCAACTCAGTGAGACCCTGTCTCTACATAAAACACAAAATAGGGCTGGTGATGTGGCTCAGTGGTCGAGTGCCCCTGAGTTCAATCTCCAGTACCAAAAAAAAAAAAACAGTCACGCACTACAATAATTATGTTTCAGTCAAGAATGAACCAAAAGGGTTGAGGGGGCCAAAGTAACATATAGAATGTTGATCCCATAAAAATTATAATGGAACAAAAAAATCCCTATTGCCTGGTGACACTGCAGCCATCACAACAAAGTAGTGTAATGCACTACTCGCACATCTGTGTTGATGCTAATATAAACAAAACTGCTGGTTGTATAACAACACAACTTTGTCAGTACATAATACTTGATAATATGTCACTGGTTTATATATTATACTTTAATCATTATTTTAAGGTTATTACTCATTTTAAGGTTATTACATTATTACTTTCCACTTACAGAAAAGTTTACTGTAAAACAGTATGCCTTGTTGCAAAGGCAGCAGCAGGAGCCTTATATCTCCTATTTGCCCTGTCTCAATTGTATGAAGAGGCCACATCCAGGAACTGATCTATCTAGGTTTGTGTAAGTACACTCTAAGGTGCTCACACAACTACAAAATCACCTAATGATGGATTTCTTGGATGGTGTCTTTCTTATTAACACATAATTATAGCTAAAATGGTAAATTTTATAAATATTTTAGCACTATATTAAAAGAAATAGTGTAACTTTTCCCTTAGGAATTCTGCTTCTAAGAAGTTACACTAGGGCTGAGGTTGTGGCTTAGTGGTAGAGCACTCATCTAGCATGTGTGAGGCACTGGGTTCGATTCTCAGCACCACATATAAAAAAATAAAGATCCATTGACAACTAAAAAAAATTTTTTAAAAGTTACACTAAAAGGGGCTGGGATTGTGGCTCAGTGGTAGAGCACTTGCCTCACATGTGTGAGGCACTGGTTTCAATCCTCAGCACCACATATAAATAAATGAGTAAATGAAGGTCCATCAACAACTAAAAAAAAATTTTAAACTAAAAAAAGAAGTTACCCTAAAAAATAAATCAAGGACGGGTAAGATTTAGCTAAAAGTTAAATAAATCAGCCCTGAAAGCATGCAAAATGCCCAAATGATTAAAGATGCTATGTAACAGTGCCAGGAGTGGTAGCACATGACTATAATCTGAGTGATTCGGAGGCTTAGGCAGGAAGATTTCAAGTTCAAAGCCAGCCTCAGCAACTTAGGCCATAAGCATCTCAGACTGTTTCAAAATTTTAAAAAATATATTTTAAAAAAGGCTGGGGATCTGGCTTAGTGGTTAAACACCCCTGGGTTCAATCCCCAGTAGCAAAAAAAAAAAAGCAGCAGCAGCTATATAACAGAACACCCTGTGATGTGCAATTAAAATTATTTCATGCCGGGTCCAGTGGCGCAAGCCTGTAATCCCAGCACTTAATGAGGCTGAGACAGGAGAATCGCGAGTTCAAAGCCAGCCTCAGCAACCGCGAAGCGCTAAGCAACTCAGTGAGACCCTGTCTCTACATAAAACACAAAATAGGGCTGGGGATGTGTGGCTCAGTGGTCGAGTGCCCCTGAGTTTAATCTCCAGTACCCCCCCCAAAAAAAATATATATATATACACATACACTTCATAAATTCAAAAATACAAATTAAGCTAGGCACGGTGGCGCAAACCTATAATCCCAGCACCTTGGGAGGCTGAGACAAGAGAATCGTGAGTTCAAAGACAGCCTCAGCAATGGCGAGGTGCTAAGCAACTCAGTGAGACCCTGTCTCTACATAAAACACAAAATAGGGCTGGGGATGTGGCTCAGTGGTCAAGTATCCCTGAGTTCAATCCCTGGTACCCAGAAAAAGTACAAATTATTTCATATTATTAAAATATGGATCTCTAAAATCTTACAATTAAAGATATTTCCAAGTTTACCTGGCAGTATTTCTTCTTAGCATAATAAAATTTACACTACTAGAGGAAATGTTCAAGTTATAAGTGTACAACTGATTACAAAAGAAGACATAAAAAAATCTAGTTTTCATTAAAGTTATAGTCAAACTATAAAAAAGATTTTAAAAGATTAAAAGTTATACCTCAAAACTAAAAGAATTTATCTGTAGGTGGTACAAACAAAGGGGGAGGTTATATTGTTTTTTGTTTGTTTTGGTAACACGAACTGAACCCAGGCTTTAGCATTGAACTACACACGAACTGAACCCAGGCTTTAGCATTTAGCTACATTCCCAAACCTTATTTTTCAGACAGGGTCTCTAAAAGTTGCAGAGGCTGGCCTCAAACTTGCAATCCTCCTGCTTCCATTCCCTAGTGTCTGTGATTATAGGTGTGCACCACCACACAGAGCTAAATATGAGTTTTATTTAAAAAAATTAATAAACTGGATGTGAAGCCACGTCTCCATCCTCATATCAACCTGGCACCACTGTATACATAGTTTATCTACTATAACTCAATGTTTATTGAATAGTTAGTGCTAGGGGCAAAGAAATAAATGAGGTATCACAGGAGCCAAAAACGAATATAATTGTCTTGAAGCATCTAATGAAAGAATTTATGGACTAGCAGAGTTTTCATGAAGATAAATTAGCAACAATGATATTTAAATGCTGAACTTGTTCACTGGTTTTATTTGGAACATACACACTAATACGGATAAAAACTTGTCCTGCTTGGGCACAATGGCATAGGTCTATAATCCCAGAGTCAGAAGGCTGAAGCAGGAGGATCCCAATTTTTTAAAATATATTTTTATTTTTTCTAATTAGTTATCTATGACAGTAGAATGCATTTTCACATCATATGTAAATGGAATATAACTTTTCATTTGTCTGGTTACACATGATGTAGAGTTACACAGGTCATGCAATCATATATGCACATAGGTAATAATATCTGATTCATTCTATTAGTATTCCTACCCCCATGCCCCCTCCTCTCCCTTCACTCCCCTCTGTCTAGTCTAAAATACCTCTATTCTTCCCCACTCCCTTATTGTGAATTAGCATTTTCACATAAGAGAAAATATTAAGCCTTTGGTTTTTTGGGATTGGCTTATTTTGCTTAGCATAATATTCTCCAGTTCCATCCATTTACCAGCAAAATGCCATATTCATTCTTCTTTAAGGCTGAGTAATATTCCATTGTGTATATATACACCAGTTTCTTTATCCATTCATCTGTTGAAGCGCACTTAGGTTAGTTCCATAGTTTAGATATTGTGAATTGAGCTGCTATAAATATTAATGTGGTGGGCTGGGGCTGTAGCTCAGTGGTAGCGCGCTTGCCTAGCATGCGTGAAGCACTGGGTTCGATCCTCAGCACCACATATAAATAATATATGAATAAAATAAAGATCCATCAACAACTAAAAACAATTTAAAAAAAAATATTAATGTGGCCACACCACTGTAGTATGCTGATTTTAAGACCTTTGGGTATAAACCTAGTAGTGAGATAATTGGGTCAAAATGGTGGTTTCATTCAAAGTTTGCTGAGGAATCTCCATACTGCTTTCCATAGTGGTTGTACCAATTTGCAGTCCCACCAGCAATGTATGAGTGTATCTTTTTCCCCACAGAAGGATCTCAAATTTGAGGCCAGTCTGGGCAACTTAGTGAGGCCCTAAGCAACTTAGCGAGACTCTGTCTCAAAATAAAGATTAAAAAGGATTGAGGTGAGGCTTTTTGTGTTGGGAAATAGAAAAGAATTAAAAAAAAAAACAAAAACTGGGGCTATAGCTCAATGGTAAAGCATCCTGCATTCAATCCCTAGTACCAAAAGAAGAAACAAGAATTTGTCCTGTCCAGCACTCCATAATAAAAACAGCATTTTATCAAATCATAAGTTAAAGTAAATATCCTTTATAAATCAACTTATTCATTAACCAAATGACAAAGTTCAAACTCTAGGGCTGCATCTCATAAGAGCATGTCATAATCATAATTCATCAAATACACATATAATCAATAACAAATTAGCAATAAACAAAAATCCCATCCCATAAATCTACTGTTTACTATAACCTAAGAAATACATTTTAAAATGTATTCCTTGCTCACCATGTGCTCACTATTGTACGAGGAAAAGTGGGTGGAATAGTAATATAATATCTACCCTCAATGCATCCACAGTTTAGCTAAGGAGTAGGGGTTGCCAGAGGAAAAAGTTCCATGACATTGAATTTCACAATGTTTTCTTAGATGTAACACCAAAAGTATAACCAACAGTAAAACAAAAACTGTACTTCATCAAAAATAAAAACTATTGGGGATGTAGCTCAGTGGCAGTGTTCTTGTCTAACATGCATGAAGCCCTGAGTATGATCCCCAATACCATAAATAAATAAAAATAAAAACTACACTAACCAGATGCAGTGGCACATGCCTGTATCCCAGCATCTTGGGAGGCTGAGGCAGGAGGAGCATGAGTTCAAAGCCAGCCTCAGCAACTTAGCAGGGACCTAAGCAATTTAGTGAGCCTTAACAACTTAGCAAGACCCTATCTGGCTCAGTGGTTAAGTGCCCCTGGATTCAATCCCTGGTACCAAAAAAAAAAAAAACCCTACTGCCAAGAGTCATGGCACAGCATGCCTACAATCCCAGCTATTCCCACGGGTGAGACAGAAGGATCTCAAATTCAAGGCCAGCTTCACCAACTTAGTGAGATCCTGTCCCAATATTTAAAAACAAATAAATTAAAAGTGTTAGGAGTATAACTCAGTGGTAGGGTGCCCCTGGGTTCCATCCCCAGTACCACCAAAAAAAAAAAAAAAAATTAAATAAGTAAATAAATTAAAACTTGTGTAACAAAAGACACCATCAACAGAGTGAAATGGCAACAAATCAGTTTGGGAGAAGATATTTGATTTGCAAATCATATATATTTGATAAAGCACTACTATTCAGAATATATTAAGAACTCCTGGCCAGGAACGATGGTGCACACCTATAATCCCAGCAGCCAGAAGGCTGATAGAAGGATCTCAAGTTCAAATCCAGCCTCAACAAAGGCGAAGCACTAAGCAACTCAGTGAGACCCTGTCTCTAAATAAAATGCAAAGTAGGGCTGGGGATATGGCTTAGTGGTCAAGTGCCCCTGAGTTCAATCCCTAGTACCTCCTTCCCCACCAAAAAAACAACTCCTGACATGCCCAAGGCCTTGGGTTCCTGGCACTTCAAAAAACAGTTTTTTAACTTAAAAATGGATGGTTAAGCCAGGCATGGTGGCACACCTGTAATCCCAGCTATTTATGAGGCTGAGGCAGGAAGATCTCAAGTTCTAAGCTGGGCAAATACCAGGCATCAGCAATTTAGAGAGACCTTTTCTCAAAATCAAAAATCCAGGGATGTAACTCAGGAGCAGAGTGCCCCTGTGTTCAATCCCCACTATGGGAGGAGGGGGCAGTTTAAATAGAAGTTTCTCCAAATGTATATATAAATGGCCAATAATCACATGAAAAGATGTTCAACATCACTCATCATTAAGAAATTACAAATAGGGGCTGGGATTATGGTGCAGTGGTAGCATGCTCGCCTAGCACGCATAAGGCACTGGGTTCGATCCTCAGCACCACATAAAAATAAAATAAAGATATTCTGTCAGCTACAACTAAAAAATAAACATTTAAAAAAAAAAAGAAATTACAAATAAAAACTACAATTTTCTTAAACTCCACAGTGGGGGAGATGCAAGGGGACATGGATGGGCAAAGAATAGTTTTGTTCAGCATATTAGGTCACAGTTCTTGATTAATTTTTTTAGTTAAAGATCACACATAGTGTGATTTTTATACCAAAGAGATGCTTATTTCAGTATTACAAAAATATTTTCTTATGTATTCTAAAAGTTGCAGTTTTTAAAATGTATAAACTTATTGAAAGCAAAAAAAAAAAAACAAATAAAAACCACAATGAGGGCTGAGGTTATGGTGCAGGGGTAGCGTGCTCGCCTATCACATGTGAGGCATTGGGTTCAATCCGCAGCACCACATAAAAACAATAAACAAAACAAAGATATTAAATAAATAAATAAACCAGCCTCAGCAGCTTAGTGAGGCCTTGTCTCAAAACAACAAGGGCTGGGATGTGGCTCAGTGGTTAAGCACCCTTGGGTCCAATCCCTGGTGGGGGCGGGGATGAAAAAAGCATGTTAAACTGGGTGTGGTGGCACACGCCTGAGTCCCAGCTATTTGTAAAACAGGAGGATCCCTTGAGCCTAAGAGTTCAAGGCCAGCCTGGCTGGGCAACATAATGAGACCCCAAGACATGGTCTCAAAAAACAAAGAAAACAGGTTGTAGCAAAAGACTAAGATGTAGCTCAGTGGTATACCCCCAGATTCAATACCCAGTACCACCAAAAACAAAGAGAGAGAGAGCGCATTTAGAGCCAGGCACAATGGCTCTTGCCTCCTATTATGTAGCTACTTGGGAGGCTGAGAGGAGGATCGAAAGTTTTGAATCTGGGGATGCAGTTCAGTAATAGAGTTCATACCGAGATGTTCTATCACCACCACTGGGAAAAGAGGGAAGAGGGCAAGTTCAAGGTCAAGCCTTAGCAACTGAGACCCAGTCTCAAAGTAAAAAGTAAAACAGAGCCGAGTGCAGTGGCACACACCTGTAATCCCAGAAGCTCAGGAGGCTGAGATAGGAGGATCGTGAGTTCAAAGCCAGCCTCAGCAAAAGTGAGGGGCTAAGCAACTCAGTGAAACCCTGTCTCTAAATAAAATACAAAATAGGGTTGAGGATGTGGCTCAGTGGTTGAGTACCCCTGAGTTCAATCCCTGGTAACCCCCCCCCCAAAAAAAAAGCAAAACAGGCTAGAGGTCTAGCTCAGTGGTACAGCACCCGTGGCTTCAATTCCCAGTACAGGAAAATAGAGAGGGTAAGCAAATAACAGAAAAGGAAGATATGTAAATTGAACACTGTATAGAGAGCATTTCATCAAGATTATATCTGGGTAGAAGGAAAGAAAGAAAGACAGAACTGGAGATGGTTTTCAATTTGAGGAAAATAGCAATTTGATATTCCAGGCTTTCCACAATCAGTTGCCTCACCTACCAGTGTTCTCTCAGGAGTTAAACCCTAAAATAAAAGGCTTCTGTTTTTGTTTTTGTTTTGGTACTGGAGATTGAGCCCAGGAATGCTTTCACACTGAGCTGCATCCTCAGCCTTTTATTTTTTATATTGAAACAGTGTCTCACTAAATTGCCGAGGCTGGCCTCAAACTTGGCATCCTCCTACCTCAACGTCCCAAATCACTGGGATTACAGGTGTGTGCTACTGGTTCTCCTTTTTTCAACAAAAATCTAATCTGCCCTCCTTGCCAGGTACCACGACCACAACTGAGGCTATCAGTTCCTGCCTTCAAGGAGCTTATGAGGCTCAATTTCTAGCAGGAAAGGCAAACAGGGACATTAGTAAGGTACAGCACACAATTAAAGTTTACCTTAAAATGTTAGTACTGCTGGGCGCAGTGGCTCACGCCTGTAATCCCAGCACTTAGGGAGGCTGAGACAGGAGAATCGCGAGTTCAAAGCCAGCCTCAGCAATGGTGAGGCGCTAAGCAACTCAGTGAGACCCTGTCTCTACATAAAACACAAAATAGGGCTGGGGATGTGGCTCAGTGGTCGAGTGCCCCTGAGTTCAATCTCCAGTACAAAAAAAAAAAAAATGTTAGTACTAAGCACACTACCAAAAAATGAAAAAACTGAAACCAGACACATAATTAAGAGCTCATCATGGGGTGGGGGGGAGGGACAAAACATGCACCACTGAGGAAACAATGTTACAGAGAAACCCTAGCCATCTATTCCATACTTAAGTCCTGTCTCATTTCTCCAAAATACAGCTCCCTTTATTCCTGCCACCTTTACTCCCTGCCATGTAAGTCCCTAGCTTAACTACCTGATTCCACATGCATACAAATACAATTCTTCTGTAAGCATCAACATAAGTTAAAATGGTTATTAGATCACAAAACTCCCTACAATAGCTTCTTACAGATTTAGAATAAAATGCGCATCTGGGCCAGGAGTGGTGGTGCACGCCTGTAATTTCAGGCACTTGGGAGAAGGATTCCAAGTTCAAGACCAGCCTCACCAACTTAGCAAAGGCCCTAAGCAACTTAGTGAGACCCTGTCTCAAAATAAAAAATAAAAAGAGCTGGGATGTAGCTCAATGGTTTAGCACCCATGGGTTCACTCCCTGGTACCAAAAAATAAAATCCACATATGGCTCTTTGGCCTGGCCTCTCTCTTCCCTGGCTATCTCATGTGAAGCCTTCTGTCCACCCCAAGAATACTCAAGCTACAGGTCTCTTCCCAGGCCTCCAAACACATTGAGTCTCTCCTGTCTCAGGCCCTTTACACCTGCAGAGGACCCTATTCCTGTCCAGATCTTCACCAACACACACACCATCACCACTCCCCAAAATGCAGGGCTATCATGTCTCAAACTAATGATACTTTCTCAAAAGAATTCAAAGACCCTGCCAGTTACTCTGAATCTCCACATCTGGTTTATACCTCCTGAAGAGAACGCAGTCTCATTTTAGACATGTTGAGTTTGAGAAGCATGTGGGACATCCAAAGAGCTCCCTGATACATAGATGACTATATGGGTCAGAAGAAGGAGACATCTGTATTCAAAATGGACAGTACTTAAGGTTAATGAGAGACTGAACAAAGCAGTGATTCCCAACTAGGGTGAGGAGGGTACCCCTGATCTCTAAATTCACTATGCAGAATGAGATGTTAACTGATGAAAATGAAGATGATGCCACATCAATGGTGTAGAAGACCAAAGGTATTCTGGATAAAATTTACATGAGGGAGGGAAGAAAGTGTAGCCAAAAGTAAAGAAAAACCTGGAGAGTGATACCACAATTGCCCACACTCATGTGCCCTTTTATACTTCTCATGACTTTCTCCCTTCATATAACAATACTCTGGCCAGGAACAGTGGCTCACGCCTATAATCCCAGCAGCTTGGGAGGTTGAGACAGGAGAATCTTGAGTTCAAAGCCAGCCTCAGCAACAGTGAGGCGCCAAGCAACTCTGAGACTCTGTCTCTAAATAAAATATAAACTAGGACTGGGGATGTGGCTCAGTGGTCGAGTGCCCCTGAGTTCAATCCCAGGTATCAAAAAACAATAACAAAAACCCAACACTCAAGTTCTGTCCAGTTCAAATGTACCACCTCCCAAAATCTACCTTTCCAGACATCAAAATAAACTCATCAGCGCTCTGACTAGCTTCCACAAGTTTCTTCTGTTAGTATTACATAAAATTAGACCCACACATTGTAGTTTCTTATCAGTGTTATTGTGGCATTAGAGCAGTCTGCTACATCTGGGGGTGCGCCTCTTCCATTGTGCTGTGAGCCCTTTAAGGGCAAAAACCATGTCTTAATCACCCGTGAGCCCCCAAAAAAGAGGGAAAAAATGTTTAACTTACAAAAATTCAAGAAAGGGTAAATAACTGAGCAGAGACAATGGATGATTCCTCCACTCTTTACAAATCCCGTTTCTTAAACTCGCCTGTATGATCTTTAAAAATCACTGCTAAATACAAAGTATCCTTTGATGACAAGGCCAGCATTTCCATCATCATAAATATGAAATGGTCATAATTTAGTAGGAGACCTAACATATCTTACTAAGTTATGGTAAATTCTGTACAAAACACACACCCGAATGTCACAAAGACTCAAAAGGACCTAACAGGGTACCAATCGAAGATTGGATACAACCGTCGCCTGCATTATTGGGAAGCCACAGTCAACATCTTTCCTGACCAGTTCGCTCGTGTTTTTTTCCTTCCCTACGCCCACTCCCCCGCCCACACACTCCTTTAAAAGTCAAAAAACAAATTCTCTAAAGCCACTTTTGAAAACTAGGGCAGAGTGAAATACGTGCAATTAAGTAGAACAAGGCGACTGAGTACTTTCAAAGTAAAGATTTGTACACGCCAAAGTCCATACGGGTGTGGCGCACCTTACCAACAAGACTGTCAGAGAAAGGGAGAACTGCGACTTTCAAATTCTCCCAGGCCGGAATTCAGGTCCTGGCAACGTCGCGTCCAGCGCACCGGGAAGTTTCTACGGCCAGGAGGGGGAGGGGAGCAGCAGCCCCAAAACCAGACAACAATCACTTCCCTGGAAAACTCAACTGCTGGAACACACCCGCACAGGGACACCGCGAGGACGCGCCACCAGAGGAAAGGCGGCTGGGGGCGCACCACAAGAGCCCGCGCACGCGCCAAGGCCCGGAGAACAAAGTTTAGAAAACAGGAGAAACTTTTCCAAGAGAAAGCGCCGCGGCTGCGCAGGGCCGGTGGCGTCTCCTCTCCAGCCGCCGCTGCCCCTCAACTTCTCGACCAAAGGAAAGCTCGGGCCCCGCCCGAAAAGAACCCAGGCCGGGGCCCAGCAGGGGAAGCGGCCTCCCGCAGAAAGCCTGCCCGTGCCCCTCGGGAGCCCAGCCTCGGACAGCGTCGCCCAAGAGACGGCGCCCCGCCAGCCCACCACAAGGCCCAGCTTCAGGCGGCTCGGCCTGAAGAGCCCCTCGCCCGCGCAAAAGGGGGTGCGAATAGTTACCTGCGGCGAACGGGACGAAAGCAGGACTCCAGAAGCGCGAAGCCGACGGCCGCCGCTTTGTCTAGCTCCTGTCCGGCTCCAAGGAGGAAATGGGCCGCCCGGCGCACCAGCCCCCAGCCCGAGGCCCCCGCCCCGCGGCCGGGGCCCCGCCCGCCCTTCCCGGCACCTCCCTCCGGCACGCTCTTCCCGGCGCCTCCCTCTGCTGCCCCGCCCGCTTTTCCTGGCCTTTCGCGGCCCGCGCTTTGGGGAAGAGCTCGTACTGCAGGTCCTGACGCCCGAAGGACCTTTACCTTTTAGCCCCCGTCCCCAGAATTACTCATCTCGGGCATTTAGTGGGCGCTCAGACCGAGAATGACCCCCGAGCAGGAGGAGGAGCGGTGACTCCTGGAACAGCTCGTAGCGGGGGAGGGATGAGGAAGGGCAGGTGAGTCAACTCTCGACGCACAGGTGAATCCCCGGGCGCAGCCCTGCTAGACCCCGCCCCGCTCAGTGGTTGAAGCCCGGCCTGGCGTAGTCCTGGGCAAACTGCTCTGGGGAGTATCACAGGTGTCCCCGAGTACTAGGCTCCCAGAAAAGTGCTCTAAGCCCACTCCTTGGCTTTAAAGGGGGAGGGGGCGTGGCTAAGTAAAAGACACACAGCTTAGGGTGGAAAGAAACTAGAATTCGACTCTCCAGTAGGGAGGTTGAGCTGGCACAGTAGCACAGGCCTATAATCCCAGTTAATTGGAAGGCTGAGGCAGGAGAATCATAAATTCAAGTCCAACCTGAGCAAATTAGCGAAACCTTTTCACGAAATAAAAAAATTAAACTAGTCCAGAGAAGTAGGTCAGTGGTAGAGAGCTCCTGGGTCCAATCCCCAGTACCACACACACACACACAAAGGAGGAAGCAACCGAAAAATCACCTAACCTGTCCATGATACCTAAAGCTCTCTTGATCCAAGACAGGAGGCCCACCACAGCAGAATCCCCTCCTGGGATTGTCGCCTTCTTCCAAACACATAAACATATTTGAGGGACCTGACTTTTATCCCTATCCTTCTGATCACGTAAGGAATTTTATTAACATCTTTCCTTATCATCTTGGTGAAAACAACAAACTACAAAAAAACAAAAGTAAAATATCTTGGGGACTCACTATCAGCCTGGTATAAAAAAGTCCTAATATTTTTCTTGGATCAAGGAATGATAACGTAAGACCGATTTTAGTATTGACCTTTTTTTGGTACTGGAGATTGAACTCAGGGGCACTCGACCACTGAGCCACATCCCCAGCCCTATTTTGTGTTTTATGTAGAGACAGGGTCTCACTGAGTTGCTTAGCGCCTCGCTGTTGCTGATGCTGGCTTTGAACTCGCGATCCTCCTGTCTCAGCCTCCCTAAATGCTGGGATTATAGGCTTGCGCCACCGCGCCCAGCTAGTATCAACTTTTATATCCAAATTAATGCAAGATAACAATATCCACAGCTGTCTTTGTGCTGGTTTGGTTGTTTTGTTTTTGTGGTGCTAGGGATTGAAACCAGGGCCTTGTGCATGCAAGGAAAACACTCTGCCAACTGAGCTATATCCCCAGCCCTGTCTTTGTGCTGGGTACTGAACAGGGTTCTGGTGTTTATCCTCTACTCAAATCTCCCTCTGCTCAGAGAACACCTGTGGGTAAATGTGCCCACTGTGATTCCCCCGCCCCCTGCCCCAGGTACTAAGGATTGAACCCAGGGTTGCTTTAGCACTGAGCTATATCCCCAGCCCTTTTATTTATTCATTTATTTATTGGGGTGGGAGGGTGCTCAACCACTGAGCCACATCCCCAGCCCTATTCTGGGACACTCAACCACTGAGCCACATCCCCAGCCCTATTCTGTATCACTCAACCACTGAGCCACATCCCCAAAATGTAATATGACTTATGATTCTCCTGTCTCAGGCTCCCAAAGTGCTGTGTCACTCGACCACTGAGCCACATCCCCAGCCCTATTTTGTGTTTTATGTAGAGACAGGGTCTCACTGAGTTGCTTAGCACCTTGCTGTTGCTGAGGCTGGCTTTGAACTTGCCATTCTTCTGCCTCAGCCTCCCTAGCCACTGGGATTATAGGTGTGCGCTGCCGGGCCCTTTTTATTTTTTTATTTTGAAACGGGGTCTATCTATATTGTTGAGGCTGAGCTCAAAACTTGCTGTTCTCGACCACTGAACCACATCCCCAAAGTGTAATCCCAGCACTTTGGGAGGCTGAAAAAGGAGAAGCACGAGTGCCCCTGAGTTCAATCCCCGGTACCAAAAAGAGAGAGAGAGGAAAAAAAGAGGGAGAGGGAGAGAAAGAATTATGCTTCATGGGGCTGGGGCTGGGGCTCAGTGGTAGAGCGCTTGCCTCACATATGTGAGGCACTGGGTTTGATCCTCAGCACCACATATAAATTAAATAAAGGTATAAAAAATACAACATTAAGCCGGGCGTGGTGGCGCAAGCCTGTAATCCCAGCCTTTAGGGAGGCTGAGACAGGAGAATCACAAGTTCAAAGCCAGCCTCAGCAACAGCAAGGTGCTAAGCAACTCAGTGAGACCCTGTCTCTACATAAAACGCAAAATAGGGCTGGGGATGTGGCTCAATGGTCGAGTGCCCCTGAGTTCAATCTCTGGTACCAAAAAAAAAAACACATTATTTTTTAAAAAAGAATTATGCTTCATAACTTTGTATACCCATTGCTTCACTCAGGACTAATTTTCAAGGCTTCTCGTTCAAATTTTTCAACAATTTCAAGGCAGCAACAGCAGAGCATTAAACCAAGCATGGGGCCTGAAGATGAAAGTACAGAGTTTATTTTGAGAAAAGGAGGGTCAGGTGACAGAATGATAAGAGATTCAGTGCTGCTTAATCTGAAGAGAGTCAGTTCCCTACTGAGAAACTCTAAAATCTTACTAGAGAAAACTTGAGCATTATGTCCCAGGTAGTTGCTATATGATGAGGAAACAAATTAAAACTGAATAAAACTGGCTTGATCCTGTTTTCAGGCCACTTAAAATGAAATGATAAGATGGTCATGGTTACTCAGGAAGCTGAGGAAAGATTTCACATAGGCCAACCAGGGCAACCTAGCATGATACTGTCTCAAAATTTAAAAAGTGGGGAAGGGAGAAGCTAGGGCTGTAACTCAGTGGTAGAGCATTTCTTAACATGTGCAATGCTTTGGGTTCAATCCCAGTACTGCCCCCCGCAAAAAAAAAAAAAAAAGTAATGGAGACAAATAAGAAAAACAGATAAACCATAAAAAAGAAGAGCAAGTATGAGGATAGGGGAGAGATACAAGTAGAGTAAGGGCAAAAAACCCAGTCTGGGGTTCAGTAACCTAAGGAAGTGACCTTCATGCTGTGACACACTCCAGGCAGGCATTAACATTCACCTCTCCACCAAAGCTGCTTTTATCAAGGTCCCTGATAGCCTCCATGATGGCAACCACGATGGTCAACCTCTTTCCTTAGTGATCTTATATTATCAGCAGCAATTGGTCACTGTCCTCCTCAAAACACTTTCCTCATGGGGCCTTCAGGGCACCAGGCTCTTGTGATTTTCCTCCATCCTCACTGGCTGTGCTTCTTAGTTTCTTTTGATGATGCCTTCTAAACTATGAATTTTAGAGTAATTGTTCTCAAAGTATATTCAGGGGACCCCTGGGACCTTCTCAGGGAGTAATGAAGTAAAAGTTATTTTCATAATAACACTAAAACATCATTTGCCTTTTCCACTCCTATTCTCTTATGAATGTAGAATAAAATATTCTATAGCCTACATAATGTATGATATGGCATCACAGGGAATGTGGAAGCAGGTATGAAAATCGAGCTATCTTATGTTAAGTGAGACATTAAAGAGATTTGTAAGATGCAAAATAATAACAATTCACCCTGAATTTTCTTTTGTTTTAGAAAACTTTTTTTTTTTTTTTTTGGTACCAAGGATTGAACTTATGAGCACTTAACCACTGAGGCACATCTCCAACCCTTTTTTGTATTTTGTTTAGAGACAGAGTCTCACTGAGTTTCTTAGGGTCTCACTAAGTTGCTGAGGCTGGCTTTGAATTTGCAATCCTTCTGCCTTAGCCTATCAAACCACTGGGATTACAAGCATGCACCATTGCACCCGGCTGTTATTTTTCTTTTAAAAATGTTATTGCCAAGTGTGGTGGTGAAAACTGTAATTCCAGCCTCAAGAGAATGAGGCAAGAAGATTGCAAGTTCACTTAGTAAGACTTGTCTCAAATTAAAAAGTTAAAAGGGCTGGGGATGTAGCTCAGTGGTAGAGCACTGTTGCATCCAACCCGCACCTCTCCCCAAAAAGTGCAGCCCAGACAACTCTGTGGAAGCAGCAAAGTTTATTGAGGAAATAGGTACACAGACCAATCGATTGGAGTCAGTTCTCCTTTCCTTCAGAGAGTGACCTCGAAATGAAAGTTTCAGAGGTTATTATAGGGCGAGTGAGTTACATGACTTGGGAAAGCAGGATTTGGCAAATATTCAACCTATAGTTATTTACAGTTCAACCGTGAAGGCGCCACCTATGTCCCCCTTTCAGTTCCTGGAACTTTAGGTTACTGGCCAGAGGGTCTGGCAGCTTGGGTTTGGCCCCATCTGTGAGAAGCAAGCATAGCATTAAATCACAGAAGCACAAAAAGCAGGTTAGCAGATCATGCAGGCCTGAGCCAGAGTGACTCCATTTTGAGTTTGGATTTTACATTTTCCCCTTTTCTAGTGAACAGAATCAAACTTTTGACTCATCATCATCTATAGGGAGAGGATTATAGTGGGACTGGAGTACCATGAGTTTGATTGACAAAGCTCTAGGTTCAGCACAGGGTCATAAGGAACTGAAATGGATGCTTTAGCTAAGATAGAGTCACTCATGCTAACCTAGTCCACAACAGCACCACTGGGTTCATTTTCTGATACTGCAAAAAAAATTTTTTTCAAGTTATTTATAATAATATGTAAGGAGTTTGCCACTATTATTTTGGTTTTTTGGTTGATTAGTGTTTTTGTTTTGTTTGGGATTTTTTTGTTGTTGTTATTGTTGATTGTTTTGGTACCAGGGATTGAACCCAGGGGTGATTAACCACTGAGCCATATCCCTGGCCCTTTTTATTTTATTTTGAGACAGAGCCTCACTAAGCTGTTAAGGCTGGCCCTGAACTTGCTGTCCTCCTGCCTCAGGCTCCTGAGACACTGGAATTACAAGCATGGGCCATAGTGCCCAGCTCCATTTTAACTTTTATACAATAAATATTATTAAATAAAACTTATGTAAGCAATATCCCTTTGAGATCCCTAAAATTTTTTTAAGAGTGTAAAGGGATTTTTAAATTTTTGTTTTTGTGCTACAGATTGAACCCAGGGCCTCACACATGCTAGGCAAACCCTACTACTAAGCTATATCCCCTGCTTTTCTTTGGTGGGGAGGACATGGTCTCACTAAATTGCCTGGGTTAACCTCAAACTGTGATCCTTCACCCATTGCCTCTGAATCACTGGGATTATAGGAATGTGCCACAGTGCCTGGGCCTCTTTTTAAATCTGCTGTCACACCATTTGATGATCTTATCCAGGCTTTCGCCTATAAATATGCTAACAAGTTCAGGTTTACATCTACAACCTGAAAATTTCCCTTGAATTCTAGATTCACATGCCCAACTCCCTTCAAGATATCTCTAGTTGGATATCCAGTAGGCATTAAGGCATCTCAAACTTTACATGTCCATATGTCCAAAACCAGTTTCCTATTACCTCTATCCAAACTTCTAAACCCACAGTTTTTATTTCCTTAAATGGCAACTCCATTCTTCAAAAACCTTGGAGCTATCCTTGGCTATTTTCTGTCTCTCACACATTTTACACCTAATTCCTTCAAAATATACTCAGAATGTACCAACATTTTTCTTTTTTTAATCATCTCCATTGTTAACATTCATTATCTCTTAGCCTAAATTTCACAGGACATTTCTAACTGGTCTACCTACTTCTTTTTTTCTTTTTCTTTCTTTTTCTTTTTTTTTTTTTTTTTGGTACTGGGGGATTGAACTCAGGGGTACTCGACCACTGAGCCACATCCCCAGACCTATTTTGTATTTTATTTAGAGACAGGGTCTCACTGAGTTGCTTAGCACCTCGCCATTGCTGAGGCTGGCTTTGAACTCGCAATTCTCCTGTCTCAGCCTCCCAAAATGCTGGGATTACAAGCATGTGCCACCACACCTGGCTGGTCTACCTACTTCTTCTGCCTTTGCCTCACTCAGTCTGGTCTTAATCCGGCAGCCTCAGTGAACCAGTTAAAACTCTTAAGTCCAAACATGTCACTCCTGCTCTGCCCAAAACCTCCTATAGCTCTCCTCTTACTCAGTAAAAGCCAAGATCCTTATAAGGGCCTCCAGAGCTCACTTGCCCCCACACACTTCTCTGACACAGTGGCCTCTTTACTATTCCTGGAACACATCAGGCAGGCTCTTGCCTTAGGGCCTTTCCTTTCTGCCTGGAATGCTTTCCTCCAAATACCTGCTTGACTCACTCCCTTACCTCTGCCAAGTTCTTGCTGAACTGTCACCTTCTCAATGAGGCTTCCTGTTGGCCACTCTATCTAAAATTGCAATTCCCATCTCAAGGTCCCATCCCACCACTCTTCTTTGATTTTTTTTTTTTTTATCTTTAGTAGGTATCATCTTCTGACATAGTCATATTTTTAAAATATATGTATGTAATGTATATAGTCATATATATAATATATTTAATTATATGTGTAGTTTATTGCTTTTTTCTCTCTTCTTCCCATTAGAATTTTTTCTTTCTTTCTTTTTTTTTTTTTTTTTGGTAACATGGATTGCACCCAGGGGGCACTTACCCACTGAGTCACGTCCCCAGCCCTTTTTTGTATTTTGTTTAGAGACGAGGTCTCACTGAGTTGCCTAGGGCTTCACTAAGTTGCTGAGGCTGCCTTTGAACTTGGGATCTTCCTACCTCAGCCTCTGGGATTACAGGCATGCATCACTGCGTTCTGTTTCCCACTAGAATTTAAGCCACATGAGGACGAGAATTTTTGTCTGTTTTGTTCATTGCTATATCCCTACTGCCTAGACTAGTGTTTGGCAAAGAGCATGCCCCTCAATAAATATTTATTGAATGAATAAAAGAAGGAATGAGTGAGATCTAGAGATGTTGACAAGGTAAATGGAGAGGGAAAGAGTTGATTCTAGACCAAAGGAATATGTTAGTTTGGAGTCCCTGAGTCTCATTCCAGGAAAAGAAGTTCTTTGGTTCAGGAACTGCTGAGTTGAGCATAAGCCAGACTGGAGAGGGCTTTATAACACTTTAGACTTTACTGTGAGCGAAAGGGGAAGCCACAAAGATTTTAAACAAAGGGATAACATGATTGTTTTTTCTTTTGTGGTATTGGGGATCAAATCCAGGGCCTTATGTATGTTAAACAAGCAGTTCTATTGCTGAGCTACATTTATGGCCCCATATTTTCATTTTTAAAAATTCACTTTGGAAGCCGGGCGCGGTGGCTCAAGCCTGTAATCCCAGCACTTAGGGAGGCTGAGACAGGAGAATCGCGAGTTCAAAGCCAGCCTCAGCAAGGGCGAGGTGCTAAGCAACTCAGTGAGACCCTGTCTCTACATAAAACACAAAATAGGGCTGGGGATGTGGCTCAGTGGTCGAGTGCCCCTGAGTTCAATCCCCGGTTCCAAAAAAAAAAAA
>CM053405.1:83046918-83073909 GCA_028644305.1 Xerus rutilus | reverse complement strand
AATTCACTTTGGAAAAGAGAAGATAGTAATGAAATGCCTAGAATATCCAATTTGTTTGAACAGTATACACATATTTATTTTAATGCTGTTTTCTCAAAGCAGCTGAACCCTTTAAAATGTGTCACTCCTATTCAAAATCTTCCAGTGCTTCCCATCTCGCTCTGAATAAAATCTACATGATCTTGCCCAGTTACCTCAGACTTTGGATTTTCCTTTCCATCTTTCCATTCAAGTCCACATTGCAGTCCTAGACATTCCTGTAAGGCATCAAGACTCTCCTGCCCCAGGTCCTTTGCATTTCCAGTTCCCTCTGCTTGCAATGGTCTTCCCCTGATTACCCCTTCACTCACTCCATCACTTCATTCATATGTGCAAATATCACCTTGTCCAAGAGGCTTTCCCTGACTACTCTTTGTAAAATAGCACCAGTACTCAGTTCCCTTCCCTTCTCCCCATTTTATTTCTTTTTTTTTTTTTTTTTTTTTTTTTTTTGGTACTGGAGATTTAACTCAGGGGCACTCGACCACTGAGCCACATCCCCAGCCCAATTTTGTGTTTTATGTAGAGACAGGGTCTCACTGAGTTGCTTAGGGCCTCGCCGTTGCTGATGCTGGCTTTGAACTCGCGATTCTCCTGTCTCAGCCTCCCTACGTGCTGGGATTACAGGCTTGCACCACCGCGCCCGGCTCCCATTTTATTTGCTTACCTCACTTTACTTCATAGCACTCATCAACACCTAACACATTATATGGTTATTTACATATTTACTTATAGTCTGTCTTCTCCCATTAGAATGTATGTGTCATTAAAGCAGATATTTTCTGTTCACTGTTATAAATGCCAGCACCTAGAATAGCACCTCACAAGTAATGGTACTTAATTGCAGTACTGAAGATTGAACACAGGGGTGCTTTACCATTGAGCTATGTCTCCAGCCCTTTCTGTTTTTTATTTTATTTATTTATTTATTTATTCATTTATTTATTTATTTATTTATTGTGCTGGGGATTGAACCCATGACCTTGTGCAGGCAAGGCAATTGTTTTTTATTTTCAAATAGGGTCTTGCGAAGTTGCCAAGCATTTCTCTTCTTCATAGTCCTCATTATTCTCTAGAATTGTCTACTGGTTTCTCTTTCCTCTATCAGGAGAGGCTCTGTAGGGGCATCATCTTGTCTCTTTCATTTCTCTGCTCCCATAATTAATTCATTAATTAATTCAAGAACTACGAAACGAACCCAGGGGTGCTTTACCACTGAGCTACATCCCCAGTCCTTTTTATTTTTTGATACAAGATCTCACTAAGTACCTGGGCTGGCCTTGAACTTGCAATCATCCTGCCTCAGCCTCCTGGGTCGTGAGGACTACTGGAGTGCACTACCACACCCAGCTCTGCTCCCATAATTTAGCACAGTGTCTTGAATGTAAAATATACTTTTAAAATGTTTACGGAGGGCTGGGGGTGTAGCTCAGTGGTAGAGCACTTAACTAATATCTAGCATGCATAAGGCTCTGGGTTCATTTCCTGGTAATGCAAAAATAAATAAAAATAAATAGCATATACATATAGATTGGTAGAAAAAATGAATGGCCATATAAAGGAGGAAAACCAGGTATCACTGAAGCCAAAGACTTGGTTACTAGGGGGGCAGGTAGGGAAGAATGAATGAACTTTGGATTGTGCTGAGGGGAAGAAGGGGAGAGGTGGGGCTGAGGGGACGGGAAGGACAGTAGAATGAGACAGACATTGTTACCCTATATACATGTAGGATTACACTACTAGGGTAACTCAGCACTGTGTACAGCCAGAGGAATAAGAAGTTATGCTCCGGGCTGGGGCTGTAGCTCAGTGGTAGAGCGCTTGCCTAGCATGCGTGAAGCACTGGGTTCGATCCTCAGCACCACATATAAATAATAAATGAATAAAATAAAGATCCATCAACAACTAAAAAAAAAAAATTAAAAAAAAAAAAGAAGTTATGCTCCATTTGTGTACAATGTGTCAAAATGCATTCTACTGTCATGTATAACTAATTAGAACAAATTTTTTAAAATTAGAAAAAAAAAAGACTTGGTTACTGATGTATATTGATTGTATTGGGTTTGAAACCTTGTGTTTCAACTCATTTTAGGTTGCTGAAATTTGAGCATACACGCACCAAGTTTAAAACTGTACTAAATATAAGGAAAAAACAAAAAGTCAATCAATAAGACTTTATGGATTATTGTAAAAAGTATCACAAAACAATAATGTCAATAAAGATGAACTATCAAAGATCACTTTAAAGATTCTCTAAATTGTGAGGACTTTTTTTTTTTTTTTAAACAATTTTGTCCAGGTGATTGATTTTATTGATGTTGTAAAAAATTGAACAGAGCACAGTGTTACACACCTGTAATCCCAGCAATTTGGGAGACTGAGGCAAGGAGGATTGAAGTTCAAGGTCAGCCTCAGCAACTAAGTGAAACCCTATTTCAAAATTAAAAAAAAATTAAGGGGCTGAGGATATAGCTCAGTTGGTAGAGTGCTTGCCTCGCATGCACAAAGTTCTGAGTTTGATCCCAGCACCAAAAAAAAAAATAAAAATAAAAAAAATAAAAAGGCCTGGGGATGTAGCTCAGTGGTAAAGCACTCTTGGGTTCAAATTCCAATACCAAAATGAAACAAGACAAAACTCTGAGAGTGACTGTGGTTTTTACACGCTTACAGAACTATGATTAGAAAATAAGAAATAATAGGGCAAATTATGATCTTCTAAAAACAAACATCTCACTGAGTTTGGACTCCAGTACACAGCCTTTGCCAGGCTTGTATAAAACCTAGATTTTTTTGTCAGCTTTTTTTGTCACTGTGACTGAAGATTTATTAAATAACTACATCATGATAGCCAGTAGCGTCACAGTTTACAGAGCATTTTCCTGGATGTTATTTTTTTGAGGTACTCCACAACCCTTAAGGAATGTAAAACCAAAATGAGTAAGGTTGGGAATGTAGGTCAGTGGTAGTGCAAGGTCCTGGGCTCCAGCCCCAATACTGATTTTTTTTTTTTCTGGCCACTATGGCACCCAGAAATTCTGGAAGCTGAGACGAGATCTCAAGTTCAAGTTCATCCTCAGTCTGGTCAATTTAGTGAGACCCTGTCATAAAGTAAAAATAAAATAATAAAGGATTGGGGATGTAGTTCAGTGATAGAGTGAGTAGTCCTGGATTTAATCCCCAGTACCAAAAGAAAGAAAAAAAATGCCTAGTGAAATGACTAAAATCCCAAAATGATAAAGTCAAGAACCAACTTGGCAGCTTGGCATGGTGGCACAGCGGCTCTGGAAGGAGAATCACACGTTCAAGACCAGACTTAGCAAAGTAGCAAGACCCTAAGCAACTTAGTGAGACCCTGTTTCAAAATAAAAAATAAAAGGTCTGGAGATGTAGCTCAGTGGTAAAGTGCCCCTGGGTTCAATCCCAGCATTAAAACAAAACAAACAAACAAACAAACTTGGCAGCTAGTAAAAAGAAATTTGGAAAATCTTTACCTCTTTACCTCTTAGTTTGACCACAGAAAGATGAGCACTCCCCTGCTCCAGCCCTGAAGTCCCACAGAAAAGATCAAAGAGACTCTTGGCTTAGCTTGTTTAGCCTGGGGAGAACCCAGGAGGTTGGATTTGGACATGATTCAGTAAAAACAAAACAAAAGGTAAAACCAAAGTGTGAGATGCATCAGGGTTAGCCAGATGCCTGATGGCCTTGGTTGCCTTATAGTTCCTTTTCAGATGGACAGGAGAAAAGCAGAAAAGACCTGGATAGGTGTTTTGTCTGTTAGCTTACTTAACAGCAGAGTATTTTCCTCCTCTCTGTACAGCTCAGTAGTTCTCAACTCTGGTTGCACATAAGAATCACCCGGAGGGCCTTTTAAAAATATGACATCAGACACCACCTCCAGAGGCTAGGATTCAATTGTTCTCTCTCTCTCTTTTTTAAATATGTATTTTTTAGTTGTAGGTGGACCCAACTCCTTATTTATTTATTTATTTTGGTAGGGGGGCTACTGGGGATTGAGCTCAGGGGTACTAGACCATGAGCCACATCCTCAGCCCTATTTTGTGTTTTATTTAGAAACAAGGTCTCACTGAGTTGCTTAGCACCTCGCCATTGCTGAGGCTGGCTTTGAACTCGCGATTCTGCTGTCTCAGCCTCCCAAAGTACTGGGATTACAGGCATACCACGCACAGCTTCTTTTTAGTTTTTAAGACAAGATCTCACTAAATTTCCCAGACTGGCCTTGAACTTGCAGTTCTCCTGCTTCAGCCTCCAGAGACACTGGGATTACAGACCTATACCACCACATCTGGCTTCTCTGAATGATTCAAACGTGTAGCCAGAGTTGAGAATCATTGATAACTAGTCTAAACCTGAGCAGAAAACAAACTAAAGTCATGTAAACTTAAAAATTTTTTATCAAAATTCATCTGCTCATACAATAATAATTGTTTTAACACTCTCAATGACTAAGAATAATAGCTCATATTTACTAAGTCTTTGGTGGATGCCAGTCTTATTGCTCAAGAACATCATATTTCATCCAAACCTCTCTACCAGACTGATAGTTACTACTAAATTCTTCATTCTATAAGTGAGAAAACAGGTTTAGGTTATAGTGGGCATGTGTGATGGTGCTGGAACCCAGATCTGCCAGAATCCAGAACCACGCTCTTACCATGCCCAGTTAGCTTCCAAAATGTCAATGGCTTAAAAAATAAAATAAAACAAAAATAACTTTGTAGTAAAGCCACATTCAAAACAGTTGTCATGTCAAGATTGTGCTCAAATGGAGGTAATTTGAATGCCTTGTTGTTATGTTCTACACATTCTGTCTTTGTACAGAACTTCAAGCAGTCTGACAGATGAGGTTCTTTGGGGGGTTGGGGGGCCCAGGACAGGATTCACACGCATCCTTTATAGTCCTCTTTTAACAGAGGATAACATTGACTTTAACCAGTGAGTTAAATTTTAAATTAAAAGAACCAAACTTATGTCCTTGGCACTTAATGAAAGATGAGTAACTCTTTCTTCATGTTATTCATCCTCCCTGCAAAAACTGGAATCAAAGATTAAGTTTAAATCTCTGATTTAGTTTTTAAATCAGTCAGCAGTGGGTGTTCATGATTCTATTCTCTGTGATTAGATCAAAGATGTATACACAAACACTTCCTACCCCCTTCATGTTCATATTTTTGTTGATAACAATGCGGAAAGAGAACCTGTGGGGAGGTGGTTAAAGTCTGTGACAACCAAGCAAAACTGTATCTTGAAAAAGAAATTATTTAAAAGTGGAAAGGAAATGGAGGAGGGAGGTTATGCTCTTTTCCTTCTGTTTAAAGTGTCAGTGGGCTTTATTATGGAAACCTGGCTCTCTCTGTTCACCATTCAAAAAATTCTCTTTTAGGTATTTTCAGATATTTGTAGGGTTATTAAAAGGGCTATAAAAATAAGAATTGCTGCATTGTAATATAAAGCACATTAAATTAATGCATTTTAGATCTTAGCAGTATTGGTGAATGAGTCATCAGTCTCCATTGTTTCTGTTACCTACCAACAATTTTTGTTTCTTTTAATTCCAGGAAACATGGAGGAAAAGAAAATCTGTTCTAACAGAGCAGAGAGATGTATTTGCCAGTAATCTTTACCTGCCCTTGTAGGTCCCTAGATGGGCTCTCCAAATAAAATAGAAACCAAAGAAGTCTTTGTTTTTTGTTTATCTGTATTGAATTTGGTTGTGGGTTGACTGGAGTCAGGAGGACTGAGTTGGCCGTGGGATTCCTAGACTCTGTGAGCTCAGAGTGAAATCTGGCAAACCTACATTCCATTCTGGCTCACTCTATCAGTTCCTAGCAGGCTAGCTTTTTTATTTCTTTAATCACAATAAAGCACTCTTCTGTCTACCTACGAGTCTGGCAAGATCTGCACTCTGTCACAGAATGCTATTATTATATGCATTCATTCATCCATTTGTTTCCTCAATTGAAAAATATTTTGGAGCGCCTACTATGTTCCACACTTTGTGCTAAACCAGAAGACACAGTGGTGGACAGGTTTCATAACATTTACATTCTAGAGAGGGAGAAAGACAGTATATAGGTAATGGGAAATATAATTTCAAATAGGGTCAGTGTTAGGAGCTACAGGGAGGAGGAGTACTCTCTTGGATCAGGGAAGGTTTCACTGAAAAGGTGATGTTTGAGCTGACCCCTGAACGATTAGAATGAATCTAGTAGTGGGAAACAGAGCAAGAAACAGCCCTAGGATTAGAATAAGCTTGTCCTATTCAAGGAACATAAGGAAAGTCAGTGTGCCCAGGGGTAGTGAATTAGGGTAAGAGTAGCAGTAGATACTTAGGACAGAGAAGGAGGCAGGGGGCCCAAATCATGAAAGACCTTGTAAGAACTGGCAAGGAGTTTGGATATTACTTGAAGAGCAATGGGAAGAACTTGTAAGATTAAACAGCAGAGTAAATGTGATCTCATTTACATTTTTAAAAGATCATTTTGGTGGGCTGGGGTCGTGGCTCAGTGGTAGAGCGCTTGCCTCGCATGTGTGAGGCACTGGGTTCGATCCTCAGCACCACGTATAAATAAATAAATAAAATAAGATCCATCAACAACTAATAAAAAAAATATTAAAAAAAAAATCATTTTGGTGTATAAGAATGAGTATAGCCAGGCATAGTGGCAAGTTCCTATAGTCCCAGCTACTTGGGAGGCTGAGGCAGGAGGATCACTTGAGCCCAGGAGTTCAAGGTCAGCCTGAGTAGCATAGAATTAATGCCTGTTATTGTTCATTCACTTATTCATCTATTCAAAATTATTTTTTTGAACCTTGTGTGGTAACAAGGGCCTGTAGTCCCAACTACTCAGGAGGCTGAGGTGGGAAGATCATTTGAGCCCAGAAGTTTGAGACCAGCCTGGGCAACCTAGGGAGACTCTGTCCAAAAAAAAAAAAAAAAAAAAACCAAACAATTTTTTCCTCCAGTTCTAGGGATCAAAACCAGGAGTTACATCCCCATTCCTTATTTTACTTTTTTTTTTTTAATTTTTTGTTTGTTTTTGTTTTGAGACAGAGTCTCACTAAGTTGCCAAGACTAGCCTTGAACTTGCCAACCTCCTGCCTCAACCAAGTCACTGGGATTATAGATTTGTGCCGTCACATGGTAAAAAAGAAGAAAAAAAAATTTTGAGTGCCTAATTGCCAGACAACGAGCCAAGCACTCAGAAATCATAGCAGTCAAACATTATTTATACCCTCAAAGAGCTTAAAGGATAGCTAGATCAACACAAAAGTCCTTATGCCCTTGTAATATAATGAGCTAAGTTCTATGCTAAGGGTAATCTCCATGTATTATGGGAGCCCAAAGGAATTGATTTATTTAGTAAATATTTATGTATCAACCTCTTGGAATACACTGGTGAATTAAATAGGAAAGGCACATACCCCCATGGTATTTACAGAGTAGTGGGGGCGGGGGACAGACTATCATTACCTATTAGTGAAACACTTACACAGAGCTATCATTACTTTTTTTTATCATGATTTTTTAAAAATACCTTTATTTTGTTCATTTATTTATATGTGGTGCTGGGGATTGAACACAGTGCCTCACGTATGGTAGACAAGCACTCTGCCACTGAGCCACAACCCCAGCACCTCCTTTTATGGGGGGGTACCAGGGATTGAACCCAGAGGCTCTTAACCACTGAGCTATATACCCACCCCTTTTTATTTTTTGTTTTGAGAGAACGTCTCACTAAGTTACTTAGGGCCTTGCTAATTTGCTGAGGCTGGCTTTGAACTTGCAATCCTCCTGCCTTAGCCTCCAGTGCTGCTAATTATCATTACTTATTGTATTATGAGTTCTGAAAGAAAAATAACATGAGATTGTATAAGAAGGAAGCCTAGAGGGGCTGGGGTTATGGCGCAGTGGTAGCGTGCTAGGGCACTGGGTTCGATCCTTAGCACCACATAAAAATAAAGTAAAGATATTCTGTCTGCCTACAACTAAAAAATAAATATTAAAAAAAAAAAAGAAGGAAGCCTAGAATAGTGGAAGAAGACTTGGGAAAAGCTATTTGAGCTAACACCTGAACAATGAACTACAAGTAGGGAGTTAAGCAAATAAAAAGGGAAGAGAAGAGTATGATGGTCCTCTAAGCTCCAGCCCCAGCACTGTGGGTTAGGAAAGACTTTCAAACATCTAACCTGAGTCCTGAAGAAGGAGTAAGAGTGATCCCCAGAAGAGGAATTGGACAGGAAGAGAAGGCATCCCAGAGCAACAGCATAGCCTATGAGAAGACATGAAGGCATTAGAACATAGTAGATTTTGGGGAAAAGCAGGTAGTTCAGCATGGCTGGCCTGTAGAATGAGAAGACACAGTGTGGTCAAAGAGAACAGAGAAAGAGCAGGATCAGAATCATGCCATGCTAAGAATTTATATTGAATTTCATCCTGAGGGCCATAGGGAGCTGCTAAACAGAGAGTGACCTGGACAGATGGAGAATTAGAAACTGCTCTGGCCACAGACAAAGACTGTGCTGAGTCCTCACAACATGCCACACTTCATAGAGCAAAGCACATCCTCTTGAAAGTACATGTTATATCCTCAGTGAAATCCTTTTTGGAATTTTCTGGACTGATCAAGGACTAGTTTAGCAAATGACAGTAATCACTCCATTATTGCTTCTCCCTACTGCACTAGCAGGAGTCATAAATTCAGAAGATATCTACTTTTTTTTTTTTTTGGTACTGGAGATTGAACTCAGGGGCACTTGACCACTGAGCCACATCCCCAGCCCTATTTTGTGTTTATGTAGAGACAGGGTCTCACTGAGTTGCTTAGCGCCTCGCCGTTACTGAGGCTGGCTTTGAACTCGCGATTCTCCTGTCTCAGCCTCCCTAAGTGCAGAAGATATCTACTTTTGATTCTCAGCACCACAAAAACACAAGGAAGAAGAAGAGGAAGAGGAGGAGGAGGAAAAGGAGGAGGAGGCAGCATTGGCATCTGCTTGTTGTGCTAAGCAGCAATCCATAAATGCCTCCAGGACTGGCCACCCCAGGCACTTTAGTTTTCTCTACCTAGCGGCCATAACCTAGTACACAGTGCAAAGTCTCTTTAGATATCAATGGTTAATTCCTCCTCAATTTGTTTAAGGTTAGGATGTGACCCCCTGACTACTATAATTTGCCCTGAGTATAATTCACCCTGAACTTTTAACCAAAAGTTAAAAGACCTTTTGACTTGTTGGTGAGCAATTTCTCTGATTGCTTTGCCTTTCAAGAGGACTTCAGGCTGGGCGTGTCGGCCCATGCCCGTAATCCCAGTGGCTTGGGAGCCTGAGACAGGAGAAATGCAAGTTCAAAGCCAGCCTCAACAACGACGAGGCGCTAAGCAACTCAGTGAGATGCTGTCTCTACATAAAACACAAAATAGGGCTGAGAATGTGGCTCAATGGTCAAGTGCCCCTGAGTTCAATCCCTAGTACTCTCCCACCCCCCCAAAAAGAGAACTTTAGGATTAAGGATGATGGAAAAAGTAGCCTGTATCTCCATTGAGGCTGAGGTTCAAGAGATCAAGGTGAGATTTCTGAACTAAAATGTGGAGTAGGAGGTGGGAGATAGCTGAGTGTAGAATGCTTCCCTAGCAGGCACAAGGCCCTGAGTTCAATCCTCACTACCACAAAAAACAAGAAACCTAAAATGTGGTTTAAGCACGTCCTCCCTGTCTCAAATGGCTTCCCATTTTTCTAAGATAAATCTAAACAATTTAGCCTGTCCTATAGGACTCTTTGGGATCTGCTCCTTTCACCAGCTGTCCCCTAGTCTATAGGGCTTTTTCTGCCCCTAAATCTTCCCATGGTAGCATGTTTTTTTCCAATCTCAACCAAATGTCATCTCCTCACAATGCCCTTCCTGACCACTTAGTCTAAGGCTCTGAATAGCTACTCTCTACCCAATCATCCTATTGTAGTTTCTTCATAGCACATGTTACCATCCAAAATTGTTTGTTTTTCTATTTGCTTATTGTTGGTCTTCTCCCTCTAGGATGTGGACTGATAGGAGGAACGTCATCTGCCTTGTTGATTGTTTTGTTTTCTTCTTCTTCTTTTTCTGTAGTACTCAGGATTGCACCTGGGGCTAGAAAAAGTGCTCTACCTCTGAGCTACACTCACAGTTATTTGTTTGTTTTGTTTTGAGGCAGCGTCTTACTAAGTTGTTAAGGCTGGCCTTGAATTTGAGATCCTTCTGCCTTAGCCTCCTGAGAGCTGGAATTACAAGCATGTGCCACCATGCCAGGCTTATTCACTGTTTTATCCCCAGTACCTAAACCTATAACTGACACATAGTAAGCAGTAAGTGAATAAATGAATAAATGGCCCTGGTCTGCATTTCCAGCCTCATTGTATTCCGTTTCTTCACTCATTCCTTTAACTTTGTCAGATAGAGGTCCATGGAGGCCTTCAGTTCTGCTTTGCTAATCAAGGTCCCTAATCCCTTCAACCTGGACCACCTTTTCTTCTCTCCTAGCCACCCATCTCTTTGCCTCAACACTTAGTCTTCATTTTCTTCCAGATCTGAAATCCTCACAGATACACAGTCCTGGCACACACCTCTGTCAAAGCTCATCTCACTATATTGCAATGACACATTAACCTGACGCCTACCCCACTTATCTGTGAGCTCCTAAAGGAGTCCATAGATTCATCTCCTCATCCCTAGCACATAGCACAGTAGCCATCACATGACAGGTATCTCTCTAATGTTTGATGGTTGACCAGATAGCAAGATGTGGTTCTGAGAAACAGGAATTAGGAATGTTTTAAATATCAGGGTGTCCCAAGAAATCAGACACAAGCTCAAAAGTTACTCAGCAAGGTAAAATTAACTTCTGCAGAAGGGTGTTCTGCCAACCAGAGTCACGCAAGCAAGCACATACAGATTGCATTTTATTCCCCAGAGTGCAAGGTCTCTCATCGGGTACCTCAATGACTGAGTACTATGGTTGAGTACAGTTTTCCCAAATGTCTCCTAGGTTTTACTGTCTCCTATTGGGTTATTTAAAGAAATACACTTTTAGATGTTCCCACCTTCCTTTGTTTCACTGTGGCAGGAAAGCCTTCTTCGGGTGCATGCATTCTGACACGTAAACAGCTCTTACTTTTTTACCTAAATTATTATTTCTTAAGAGAGATTTCTATCTCTGTTGGTTAGCCCAATACCTTCCCTACATTGTTTGTCAAGGGGCTGTTCAGGTGCATGCACTTTGTATCTGCCACATCCATCAACTATGATGCTATTGTGTAACTTTCCTTTCTGCTCTATTTCCCCTCTAGCTGCCTTTCTCACATCCCAATTTTATATTTACAATTGAATACTATACTCTGAAAATGGACCACCGACTTTCTATTTCTGCTAGGAAACTGTGGTCATTTTTATCATGGTAGAGGTTGTCATAAACCTAAACTTACAAGTCAGGCACAGTGGCATGAGCCTGTAATCCCCATGACTTAGGAGACAGAGGCAAGAGGATCACAAGTTTGAGGCCAGCCTCAGTAATTTAGTGAGGCCCTAAGCAACTTACTGAGATCCTGTTTCAAGATAAAAAATAAAAAGAGATGGGAATGTGGCTCAGTAGTTCAGCACCCCTGGGTTCAATTCCTGGTACTGAAATAAATAAGAGGTGGGGTGTAGCTTAGTGGTAGAGTTCTTCCCCAGGACTTGCAAGGCCCTGGGTTCAATCCCTAGTACCACAATCAATCAATAAATCAACCTAAACTTAAACCTACAAGGAAACATAACCCCTTCCCATGGCCATCTAGGAAAATAACACCATATTAAGTTCGGATAACTAAGAACAAAAGGACATGAATGTAGTCAAAAAGTCCCTGTGTCTCATTGCCCAGGTACTTCCAAGTGGGAGGGGATAGTATGGGTGTGAAGGACTGGAGCATTCTCATTATCAACTAAAGTTCAAAGAAATTGGACAGGATCAAAGAGATTCAGAAAAATGCCCACTGAAGTTTGTGCAATGCTTACCACTCCACCAAGCACATTTTCAACCCTTACCTCACAGGAGTGAGGAGAAGGAGAGTAGTTTCATCCTGTCCATGAGTCTTTTTTTTTTTTTTTTTTGGTACCGGGGATTGAACTCAGGGCTACTTGACCACACAGCCACATCCCCAGCCCTATTTTGTGTTTTATGTAGAGACAGGGTCTCACTGAGTTGCTTAGCGCCTCGCCATTGCTGAGGCTGGCTTTGAACTTGCGATTCTCCTGTCCCAGCCTCCCTAAGTGCTGGGATTACAGGTGTGCACCACCACACTTGGCGTCCATGAGTCTTAATGAAGTCCAGCGGCTTGCCCCAGGCAACACTACAGAAGCGAGTTGCTCTGTAGCTCTGCCTTTATTCTACTACTTGGGAGCCCTTGAAATGCTCATCCAAGCTTTAGTTGCTAAGCTCCTAGAAGTGTCTGTAATTTGTTGTCTAAGATACAGAAGAGCAGTTTTACATGGTGGTGCACGCCTGTAATCCCAACAGCTCCAGAGGCTGAGGCAGGAGGATTGCAAGTTCAAAGCCAGCCTCAGCAATTTAGTGAGACCCTAAGCAATTTAGCAATACCTTGTGTCAAAATTAAAAATAAGAAGGGTTTGGGATGTTGCTCATTGGTTAAGCACCCCAGGTTCAAACCCTGGTACCAAAAAACAACAAACAAACAAACAAACAAAAAACAGAAGAGTGAAATGTGTAATTAGTTGCTTTTAATGAAATCATTTTGGAAGATGGTGATGATGCCAAAGTTGATGGTAAGTTTGATAATGATGATGATGAAGATGCTATCCCTGAGGATAAGGACCAGGAGAAAACCCTTATCTTATAATACAGGCAGAGCCAGTGTAACAGGCAAAGAGCTGGTCAGGATCACCTAGTAGCTACACTGCACCCTTCAGTGGGGCCACCTGTGACCTCCTCAGAGCTCCACTTCTTACTTGTGTGGTCTTGCCAAGCCTCAGTTTCCCCTTCTCTAAGTGGAGAAATTATTCTTTGAATCATAGGGTTAGTGAGAGGCTTTTTTGAAGTAATCTCTCTAAAGCATTATTATAGTGCCTGTACCACTATAAATGCATACTTTATAACAGGTGATAGTCTAAGAACTTTACATATATTATCTCACGTATGTAATAGCTTTCTAAGGTGAAGACTAGGATCATCACCCCTGTTTTGTAGATAAATAAACTAAGCAGAGGGAAATTTCTAATTTGGTGATGTTCACAATGTCAGAGCTAGGTGTTGAGCCCACCCAGGCAGTCTGCATCTAGAGGTCAACATCTTAACTATTACAGGACTCAGATATGACTGCTGAGGGAATGCTGTACTTAGATTTCCCTTCGAGAGGACTGTTGTGGGAAGCAGAGCTGGCTGATCTTGGGATTTATCATAGTATTCACACCAAAGTCACTATTCTCAAGCCACCCCCAGCCAATGACTGAGCATAGCAGGAGTGCTAGAGTTGGACCATTGCTGACCAACCCAGGATTCCTCTCACAGGCAACTGAGGTAAATGTACATAATATAAACCCAACAATTTTAACCACTTTTCAGTGGCATTGAGTACATTCAAATAGTCATACTACCATCCAGAACTTTTTCTTCTTCCCAACTGAAACTCCATACCCATTAAACAATGGCTCCACTGAGCATGCTAGCGCACACCTGTAATCCCAGCACTTTGGGAGGCTGAGACAGGAGAATCAAGAGTTCAAAGCCAGCCTTAGCAATGGTGAGGCGCTAAGCAACTCAGTGAGACCCTGTCTCTACATAAAACACAAAATAGGGCTGAGGATGTGGCTCAGTGGTCAAGTACCCTTGAGTTCAATTCCCTGCACCAAAACAAACAAACAAAAAACAATGGCTTCCCAAATCTCCTCCCCTCAAGCCCATGGCAACAATCATCCTACTTTCTATGAATCTAACTATTCTAGATACCTCATATAAGTGAAATCATAAAATCCTTGTCCTTTTGTGATTGGCTTATTTCACATAGCATAATGCCTTCAAGGTTCATCCATGTTGTAGCATGTCTCAGAATTCCCTAGGGTGGAAGTGGGGCCTGGGAATTGAACACAGAGGCATTCTACCACTGAGCTATATCCATAGTCCTTTTTTTTTAAATATTTTTTTTAGTTGTAGGTGGATACACTGTATGTGTTTTATTTATTTATTTTTATGTGGGGCTGAGGATTGAACCCAGTGACTCGTGCATGCGAGGCAAGCGCTCTACCACTAAGCTACAGCTCCAGCCCTATCCATAGTCCTTTTTAAGTTTTATCTTTGAAATAGGATGTTGCTAAATTGCTGGGCTGGCCTCAAACTTGCAATCTGACTCAGCCTCCCAAATTGCTAGAATTATAGGCACATGCCACTATGATAGCTAATAAAGTTTTTTTTTTTTTTGTACTGGGATTTGAACCTAGGATTGCTTCTCCACTGAACTACATCCCCAGCCCTTTTTATTTTTGATCTTGAGACAGGGTCACACTAAGTTGCTAAGACTGGCCTCAAACTTGTGATTCTCCTATCTTGGCCTTTCAAGTTGCAGGGATTACAGGTGTGCACCATCACACCCAGCCAGAGAAGAAATTTTAAGAGGCATTGTAGGGGGCTGGGATTGTGGCTCAGTGGTAGAGTGCTTGCCTCACATGCATGAGGCACTGGGTTCGATCCTCAGCATCACATAAAAATAAAGATTTTTTTTTTAAAAAAGAGGCATTGTAGGAATACAACTTAGGCAAAAGAGGCTATGTGTTTGCTTGTCTATGGAGCAGATGATTTCTCACAACCATCGAAAACAATTAATGACTGTGTGTTTAGCAGTCACTTAGACTAAGCAAGAGTGGAGAACTTAACCCTTCAAGGTCTCTTGGGTGGTCTGTCAATGGAGAAAGGAGATGCCCAGGCACCCACAAGAGGAGAGGAGCTAATTGATCTATTACGTTGGTCTGGGAATACTGACCAATAATTAAGCTCTCTGGGGACAGGGAGGACAGTTCCTCAACCTCATTAGAGTCTGTAGGCTCAAGACATAGCTATTTACCAAAAGGACCCTTAAAGGATTGTGGTGTGTGACAAATTTCTAGAGGTATATGATCTGCCCAAACTGAATCAGGAGGACATACACAATTTAAACAGATCAATTTCAAGTGAAGAAATAGAAGACACCATCAAAAGCCTACCAACAAAAAAAAGCCCAGGACCAGACAGATTCTCAGCCAAGTTATACAAGACTTTCAGAGAAGAATTAATACCAATAATCCTTAAATTATTCCATGCAATAGAAAAAGAGGGAGCCCTTTCAAACTTATTCTATGAAGCTAGTATCACCCTGATACCAAAACCAGACAAAGACACATCAAAGAAAGAAAACATCAGACCAATATCCCTGATGAACATAGATGCAAAAATTCTCAATAAAATTCTGGCAAATAGCATACAAAAACATATTTAAAAGATAATGCACCATAATCAAGTGGGGTTCATCCCAGGGATATGCTTCAACATACGGAAATCAATAAATGTAATACGTCACATCAATAGACTTAAAGACAAGAATCATATGATTATCTCAATAGGTGCAGAGAAAGCATTTGACAAAATACAACACCTCTTCCTGTTCAAAACACTAGAAAAACTAGGGATAGTAGGAACATACCTCAACATTGTAAAAGCTATCTATGCTAAGCCCAACACCAACATCATTCTAAATGGAGAAAAATTGAAAACATTCCCTCTAAAAACTGCAGCAAGATAGGGATGCCCTCTTTCACCACTTCTATTCAACATAGTCCTTGAAACACTAGCTAGAGCAATCAGATAGACAAAGGAAATTAAAGGGATACGCATAGGAAAATAACTCAAACTAGCACTATTTGCTGATAACATGATTTTATGTTTAGAAGATCCAAAAATTCCACCAGAAAACTTCTAGAGCTAATAAATGAATTCAGCAAAGTAGCAGGATATAAAATCAATACCCATAAATCAAATGCATTTCCATACATAAGCAATGAATCCCCTGCAAGAGAAATTAGGAAAACCACCCCATTCACAATAGCCTTAAAAGAAAAATAAAATACTTGTGAATCAACCTAACAAAAGAGGTGAAAGACCTTTATAATGAAAACTACCGAACACTAAAGAAAAAAATTGAAGTTCTTAGAAGATGGAAAGATCTCCAATGCTCTTGGATAGGCAGGATTAATATAGTCAAAATGGCCATACTGGGCTGGGGTTGTGGCGCAGTGGTAGCATGCTCGCCTAGCATGCAGGAGGCACTGGGTTCGATCCTCAGCACCACATAAAAATAAAATAAAGATATTGTGTCCAGGGGCTGGGATTGTGGCTCAGTGGTAGAGCGCTTGCCTCGCATGCGTGAGGCCCTGGGTTCAATCCTCAGCACCACATACAAAGCAATAAAATAAAGACATTATGTCCATCTACAGCTAAAAAAAAAAAAAAAAAGATATTGTGTCCACCTACAACTAAAAAATAAATATTAAAAAAAAAATGGCCATACTACCAAACTGTTATTCAGATTTAATGCAACTCCTATTAAAATTCCAATGACATTCTTCATAGAACTATAAAAAGCAATCATGAAGTTCATTTGGAAAAATAAGAGACCCAGAATAGCCAAAGCAATCCTCAGCAAGAAGAATGAAGCAGGAGGCATCACAATACCAGACCTTAAACCATACTACAGAGCAGTAGTAACAAAAACAGCATGGTATTTGTACCAAAATAGACATGTAGACAAATGGTACAAAATAGAAGACACATAAATATAGTTAGAGACAAACCCACATAAATATGGTTATCTCATACTAGACAAAAGTGCCAAAAACATACATTGAAGAAGAGATAGCCTATTCAACAAATGGTGCTGGGAAAACTGCAAATCCATATGTAGCAAAATGAAATTAAACCTATATCTCTCACCCTACACAAAAGTCAACTCAAAATCTATCAAAGACTTAGACATTAGAACAGAGACCCTAATAGAAGAAAAAGTAGGCCCGAATCTTCATCATGTTGGCTTAGGACTTGACATCCTTAACAAGACTCCTAAAGTGCAAGAAGTAAAATCAAGAATCAATAAATGGGATTGATTCAGATTAAAAAGCTTCTTCTCAACAAAGGAAACAATCAATAAGAGATTGTTATTGATGAGACAGAGATGAGAGAGCCTACAGAATGGGAAAACATCTTTTCCACACGCACTTCAGACAGAGCACTAGTCTCCAGGATATATAAAGAACTCAAAAATCTTAACACCAAAAAAACACAAATAACCCAATCAATAAATGGGCTAAGGAACTTCACAGAAGAAATACAATCAATCAACAAACATATGAAAAAATATTCATTATCTCTAGCAATTAGAGAAATGCAAATCAAAACTAAGATTTTATCTCACACTAGTCAGAATGGCAATTATCAAGAATATAAGCAACAATTAGTGTTGGCAAGGGTGTGGGGAAAAAGGTAAACTCATACATTGCTGGTGGAACTGCAAATTGGTGCAACCACTATGGAAAGCAGTATGGAGATTCCTCAGAAAACTTGGAATGGGGGACTGGGATTATAGCTCAGTGGTAGAGCGCTTGCCTCGCATGCATGAGGCCCTGGATTTGATCCTCAGCACCACACACAAAGCAATAAAATAAAGACATTGTGTCCATCTACAACTAAAAAAATATTAAAAAAAAAAAAAGAAAAAGAAAACTTGGAATGGAACCACCATTTGACCCAGTTATACCACTCCTCGGTTTAAACCCAAAGGACTTAAAAGCAGCATACTACACTGACACAGCCATCAATGTTTATAGCAGCTCAATTCACAATAGCTAACTATGGAACCAACCTAGATGCCCTTCAACAGATGAATGGATAAAGAAAACATGGTACATATACACAATGAAATATTACTCAGCCTTAAAGAAGAATGAAATTATGGCATTTGTAGGTAAATGGATGGAGCTAGATAATATCATGTTAAGTGAAATAAGCCAAGCCCAAAAAACCAAAAGCCCAATGTTTTCTCTGATAAGCAGATGCTGATCCATAGTGGGGCAGGCGCGGAGAGGGAAGAATGAGAAAACTTTGGTTTATGTAGAGGAGAGTGAGGGGGGCAGTTAGGGCTGTGGGGATGGGAAGGACAGTAAAATGAGACAGACATTATTACCCTTACATACATGTACGATTACACTACTAAAGTGACTCTGTACCATGTACAGCCAAAGGACTGAGAAGTTGTGCTCCATTTGTGTACAATATGTCAAAATGCATTCTACTGTCATGTATAACTAATTAGAACAAATAAAAAATAAAAATAAATAAATATTAGTTTCACACACAAAAAATTGTAGTGTGGCTTGGTGGTAGCGCACTTGCCTACCATGGATCAGGCCCTGGGTTTAATCCCCAAGACTGCGAAAACAAAATGAGGGATCCTCAGTGGACTGGCACTCATGTGTTTGTGAGTTCTTAGCCTAAAGAAGCCTGGGGCAAAAGAAAGACACTCTGGATAATTCTGGCAACATCCCAAGCCATCTCTTCACAAGGGTGTAGTTTGTTCAGTATGAAGTTTGGAGTCTGGGGTCTTGGAAGTAAAGCAGACAAAATATGAACGCTCAACTTTTCCCTGAATCTATCTCAATTATTTATCAGCAGCAGTACTGCCCATCACAGGATTTATTTCTTATTTTGAGACAGGGTCTTATGCTAAGTTACTGAGGCTGGCTCTGAACTTGCAATCCTCTAGCCTCCTGAGTTGCTAGGATTGCAGATGTTTGTGACACTGTGCCCAACTCATCACAGAATTTCTAAGAGAAAGTTGTAGGTTAGCAGAAAGTATGTATCATTTCAAAATATTGACATAAATCTGTTTGTATGTATGTCTGTGGTGCTGAGAATCAAACTTAGGGCCTTGCACATGTGAGGCAAGTGCTCTACCACTGAGCTACACCCACAACTCTAATTTTGTTTTGGATCAGCAGTAGTCAAAATCTTATTTTCTGAATCCTATAATTCTTGTTAGCCAACTTCTATTTTAGTATATGGGTATAAATAAAATTATTCAATGAGATAATAACAAAAGGGCTCTAAGTGTGCTGACAGGCACCACACTCTCATTAAATGTGAATATCTTTGCAGTGTAACCTATTTTTTTAAGAGGTAGACAACCATGGTGTGGTATTTTTAGATATGTATGTGAGGTAGGCGCTGACACATGCCATCACGTCCCTCTAGACAGTAAAGATGGCTCCTGTCTTCTCTGATTCCAAGGGGATAGTACTGCAATGCCTGGCAGTGCTAACTCAGCATCCCCTTCCTTGAGAATCAGCAAGCCCCTCATTCTCACTTTTAAATACAATGCTTGGCAAAGTAGCTGACAGCAAGTGGCATAAATGGCCTGGTCAGGAAGGTCTTGGTGCCAAGGTAGACAGAAACACACCAAGCCCAGGTAGCTAGACCAGGTAAGCCAGGCGACTATGAAGATTGGTACTGACAGGGGTCTGCATGTCCTGCCCGTGGAAGAAATGTTACCACCTTCCTTAGGGCAGGCCTGGGTGAGGGTCATCACTGGGTGGATGAACACCCACTAGTCTTCACAGCCAATTTGACAGTCAGGGTAAAAATATAACACCAGCCGCATCATTTTCCAAAATTAAGGGCGATGCTATAGCAAATGTATGCAGATGTATACAGACACAGATGGGAACAAGTGTATTTAATTGTAAATGAGTCATAACCGAGCAAATGAGATTTCCCTTATATTTGGGTTCCAAAAATTACAGAGAAATGTGCCTGAGGCAGAAACAAACCAAAGGGAAAAAAAGAAAGGAAAGAAAAAAAAATGAGGGTAAAGTATGGAGGTAGGAGCCCCATGGGAGAGAACCTTTAGCAGAAGACTGGGATGGCTTGGGTCTCCTGTGGGGTTTATGAAAGGGTCCTGGCTCCAGAGAACCTGATCCTAGCGGCACTAAAGTGACCAGAGTACTAAGGGGAGGAACACAGGCACAGAGGAGCAGGGCTTAAGGTGCCTCGGCATCATCCAGGCTATCAATGCTAGAGAACGTAGAGGAAGGAAGGGAGAGCTCTAATGGGACTGTCCCTGAGGACACAGCCAGAGGCCAGTTTTTATATCTTCTGAGAAACAAACGGGGGCAGAGAAAAAGAGAGAGAAAAAACTTCTCCACCCAGCTCCAGGTGGTGAGAGAGGGGATAAGAGAGACAGGAATGAGCTGGGTGCCCTGGCGCACACCTGTAATCCCAGCAGCTGGGGAGACTGAGGCAGGAAGGTCATGAGTTCAAAGCCAGCATCAGCAACTGCGAGGCGCTAAGCAACTCAGTGAGACCCTGTCTCTAAATAAAACACAAAACAGGGCTGGGGATGCGGCTCAGTGGCCAAGTGCCCCTGAATTCAATCCCCAGTACTCACCCTAAAAAGAGAGATAGGAATGAGGAAAAAAGAGTTGTATTTGGAGAGCACCATTTCTCCCTAACAGTTGCAGGGAAGGCACAAAGTAGTGTGCCAGGCTCTTGGTAGAAATTCAGTAAATGCTGGAAGAAGGAAAGGATAGAGAAGGATGGAAGGAAAAAGGATATGTCACCCTGCCAGTCCCTTCCATTCAGTGGAGTTAAGAACTGAAGAGGCAATAAGGCAGATTGCCCCCATGAAAAAGGATCATCCTCCCTCCCACCATCCCTCTGGGCCAGGGGAATACAGTGTGAAAGTGAGACCCACCCACCCTGCCCGCCTCTTACTGCTGTAAACTGATCCCCTCCAAGGGAACAATGTGGAAGGCATATCCATCCATATATATCCTCTGCTTCAGCAATTGTAACTTACCCCTCAGAGAACAGAAAAACACTGGTTTCACCACAGCCGAAGGACCAGGGTTCTCCAGGGACAGCAAACCCACCGGCAAGTCAGCCGCTCAGGATGGGGTCTGGCACCTCAAGGGCATTAAATAATGAATATCTGAATGAATAAACACAGGAACACTCTCCTCCCCCTGACCGCGCCCCTCCCCCCCCAAATGTTCTCACTCTGTGGTTTGGGCCTTTACCTCTCCCTCTTGGGCTGTTTCCTCTGAGTACTGATGACTCTTTGCCTCCCAAACCCAGAGGAAAGCAAACTCTTTTTTTCCTGATCTATCTCCCCTGGCTGGCAGATTCCAGAAAGCCACAAAACACAAAGGCTAGTCTTGAGGAAAAAACACGGAAGCTTTCATCTCCAGCCAACCCTGCATGCTTTGGCTGATCACATGTGTAATCCTGGCCCTATCTCTCCAGAAAGCCCAGGAGGCTAGGTTGGCCTTGCTAACATTTGAACCCAAGGGCTCTATGGATTCCCACCCCCATCTTTTTTTTTTTAAATATATTATTTTTAGTTGTTGATGGATCTTTATTTTATTCATTAATTATTTATATGTGATGCTGAGGATCAAACCCAGTGCCTCACGCATGCTAGGCAAGCGCTCTACCACTGAGCCACAGCCACAGCCCCTCTCACCCCCATCTTTGACCTCAGAGAAATCAGATACTGTGTACCTGATGTTCCACAGGTGGCCCTAGAAAGGAATTCAAATGGTCTGAGCAACATACACCCAGGACAGAGCATGCCTTAGCACCCAAGGTCCTCTGAGCAATTCTTCTTAAGGCCCACTCTGCCGGTTGCCAGGGCATTCAAAAGTGAAAGTGGAAAATGAAGAAACATGCTCAAAGCATCACCCAGCATAGCAGTGCAGCTTGGTCTGCCATATACAAGACTGGTAGGAGGGATTACTTACAGCCAAGTCAAGGAGCATTAAAGAAACCAGGCGAGGTGACGCACACCTGTAATCCCAGCACTTTGGGAGGCTGAGACAGGAGAATCATGAGTTCAAAGCCAGCCTCAGCAATGGCGAGGCGCTAAGCAACTCAGTGAGACCCTGTCTCTACATAAAACACAAAATAGGGCTGAGGATGTGGCTCAGTGGTTGAGTGCCCCTGAGTTCAATCCCTGGTACCAAAAAAAAAAAAAAAAGGAGAGATGAAGAACCAGCTAGAAGTGGGGACTGGGGTCTGCATTTCCCAGGCCATATTTCAACATGGGTTTCCTAGAAAAGCTCAGTGCCCAAGCTCCGGCTTCTTGAACATGCCTCCTTTGTCCTGCCCACTGTGGTTCACGCCTGTAATCTCAGTGGCTCAAGAAGCTGAGGCAGGAAGACTACGAGTTCAAAGCCAGTCCTCAGCAATGGCTGGCTCAGCAATGGCGAGGCGCTAAGCAACTCAGTGAGACCCTGTCTCTACGTAAACACAAAATAGGGCTGGGGATGTGGCTCAGTGGTCGAGTGCCCCTGAGTACCCCCTGGTACCCTCGCCCAAAAAACAAAAGCGGGGCAGGACAACACCCACGGCATTGCATGTTCTGTTTTCTAGCCCTGCATCTTCCTGCACTTGTTTTTCTTTTTTTTTACTCTCCCTTTTTTTTCTTCTTCCCTTTTCCTCCCCTGTTCCATTTGTTTGTTATTTTACAGTTTATGAAGCTCTTTCACATCCATTGGGTGTATTGATGTTTGTGTAATGGCATATGTCACAGAGCGAAGACTATAGCATATACCAAAGTAGGTAAATTACAAAATAGATTTTGGTAAAGTGGAAAAGAGAGAGAGAGAGAGAGAGAAATTCTGTTAGTAAAACAAACAAACGTGTGAGACCATATGAGGGAAAAGCATGGCATAGAAGCCTCAGCCTGGTGCTGGGCTTTGGGAAGCAGCCGCTCTTTCATCTCCTCTCATGCAAAACCTAACGACAGACATCTGTGCTTGTGTTTGCTGAGATGTCTGTCTTGGTTTGGGTTCCCCCGAAACAGGGGTTCAAGTTCAAGTAGTTTATTTGGAAGGTGATCCCAGGAAACACTGAGAGGGGGGCAAGGAAGTAAGAAATAGAAGGGAAGGAAACCACTAAAAGGTGTGATCTTTAGTGACTCCATGGACAAGTGGAGCCCAGACCTGCTGGGAAACTGTGAAAGACAATGTGGAACATGTGCCAGCGTTATCCAAATTGAGAAGGAAGCTGGGGTACTTACCCCCAAGCCCCTCCCGCCGCTGCAGCACACTTCTGTCTCGGTTGAGGGCTGCTTCCTCAGCTGAGCCATTAATTCCCAGGCACTTCCTCTTCTCCCTGTGCAAAGGCCAAGTACGTTCCTGTGGCTAGAGCAGAGCCCTCAGCAGAGCCCTAGACCTGCAGTAAGCGGTCTCTGGGGAGTAGAGGTGAGACCTGAGAGGATTTGAATAGGGCAACATCGGCTGCGACCCCAGTAGGCTTCCTCTCAATACCCTGCAGGGCTAGGAGTGTAGCTCAGTAGTGGAACACTTTCCTGGCATGTAGGAGGCCCTGAGGTTTGTTTTTTTGTTGTTTTTTTTCAGGGGGGGGTACTGAAGAATGAACTCGGGGGCACTGGACCACTGAGCCACATCCCCAGCCCTATTTTCTGTTTTTGTTTTTTTAAATATTTTTTTAGTTGTTGATGGATCTTTATTTTATTGATTTATTATTTATATGTGGTGCTGAGGATTGAACCCAGTGCCTCACACATGCTAGGCAAGCGCTCTACCACTGAGCCACATCCCCAGCCCTATTTTGTGTTTTATGTAGAGACAGGGTCTCACTGAGTTGCTTAGCACCTCGCCGTTGCTGAGGCTGGCTTTGAACTCGTGATTCTCCTGTCTCAGCCTCCCTAAGTGCTGGGATTACGGCTTGTGCCATCACGCCCGGCTGAAGGCCCTGAGTTTGATCTTCTGTACAGCAAAAAGCCACAATAACAACAACAACAAAACAACCAATACCCTTTACCTGGGTCCAGTTTGAAAGGATTTCTGTTCCTTGAAACTAAATAGGCTGTATCTATAATACAGACAACACAAAGCACCTCTCACTCTCCCTCCTTTCTCTTATCTCTTTTGCCTTAAAATGTCTCTCTTTGCCACCTGAAAATGTCTTTACATCTCCACTCATTCTTTTTCTCCTTCTCCTCCTTCTCCTCTCCCTCCTCCTCCTTCTTCCTTTTCCTCAGTACTGGGGGGTTGAAGCCAGGGGTGCTCTACCACTGAGCTAAATCCCCAGTCCTTTTTATTTTTTATTGAGGCAGGGTCTCACTAAGTTGCCAAGGCTGGCCTCAAACTTGCAATCCTCCTGCTTCAGCCTCTTGAGTTGCTGGAATTACAGGTGTGCACAAACCACACCTGGATCCATCTGCTCCCTGCCACAGACTTGAAATGTTTTCCTTCCCCCTGAGTTTTTGTGCATGCACACCTTGCTTCCTCCAAGACTGTTCTATCTTTGTTCTATTATTAGGCACACTCCTTGAATGATAAATAGGAGTTCCAGGCAGAGGAAGCTGTAAGAGCCAGCACAAAATAGGGAAGAGTTCAGGGCCACCAGCCCTCCTGAACTCTGTGCTCCTCCCAGTCTGTTATGTCCAGCCTCCAATAATCCCCAGATTTTGGTATTCACATCTGATACAGTTCCTTCCCACACTGTGTGAGAGTTGGTGTATGTGACGAAGGAAATAAATCAGAAGTAATGGTATGTCACTCCTGAGATTAGGTTATAAAAGACACTACAGCCTCCCGCTGGCCCTGGTCATTTGCTATGGGCTTCAGTTGCCATGTCATAAGCACCTTTATGGAGAAACTGAGACTTTCAGCAAACTACATCAAGTCAGTGACTCGTCTTAGAAGTAGATCCTCCAGTCAAGTGTTCAGATGACTGCAGCCCCAGGTGACGTAACCTCAAGACAGATCCTGAGCCAGGACTATCTTGCTAAGCTGATCTCTGATTTCTGATGCTCAGAACTGTGTGAGATAGTGTTTGTTTTTCCCAATTTAGTGGTGCCGGAGATTGAACCCAAGGGCACTCTACCAATGAGCTACATCCCCAGCCCTTTTTAAATTTTTTGCTGTGCTCCTGCCTCAGCCTTCAGAGTAACTAAGATTAGAGAGGTGTACCAGCATGACAGGATGTTTATTTTTTATTTTTTTTGATACTGGGGATTGAACCCAAGGGCCTTAACCACTGAGCAACACTCCCAGACTGTTTTTATATTTTATTTGGAGACAGGGTCTCACAGAGTTGCTTAGGGCCTCACTAAATTGCTAAAGCTGTCTTTGAACTTGCGATCTTCCTGCCTTAGTCTCTCAAGCCACTGGGATTACAGGCATGTGCCAGGGTGCCTGGCCTACATGTTTATTTTTTAAAGCTGCTACATTTTGGGGCAATTAGTTACAAATAACAGATAACCAATGTACCACCTTTTACCCTATAACCTCCCCCTCAATGCCAAGGACCTTTCTGCTTATCTCATTGGGTTCCCATTATCTACCTGCTTACCAGCATCTCTTGGCGCACCCAACAGACAGCATTACAGGATGGTTCTGAAGTTGCCTTCAAAGCTCAATGTTGTCAAAAACACTATGCTACCCTTTCCCTTGGCAGTCTTCCCCCTTAATTTATGTCCCTTTATACAATTCGAAAGAAATAAGAAACCATAATTTCCTGAATCTTTTGTACTTGCCCCTCCCCTGTGGTGTTATGAGAATGATTTTATGTGACAGAGGTTTTTCTTTGAGTCCCTTAAAGCTTCTGCTCTCTCAGTTAACAACAGAAGTTAGTTTGTCACGAATAAATGGAACTTAGGCATCCAAAGGTTGAAACTGGATTTTAAATCTGGAATTTGTGTTCCTGAGTGGGCTCCAAACCTGGCAGCTTCCTTGCCCTCCTCTGATTCAGTTTCTCTGCCTCATTGGATTGCTTTTTCCATCAGAAAAACACTTCCCAGGGTGATTTTCTTGGAAGGCATGATGGAAATGCACACCCAAATATTGTATTATTTCAATGCTATAGCACAGAGTTGCACATGCCTAGAACTGGCTCTGGTGTGACTCTTTCTCAGTAGAGGCTTCAAGCTTTGGACCTTGGATTTTCCATTTGGTTACAATTTTCTAGCCTAAGAAGCAGCTCTGAAAATTTCCAACAGACATTAAATTTTGACCTGCCCCAGGATACCAACCTCAGATTTGGCATTGAGGAATCATTTCTCCAGACTTTGTGATAGTCCTAAATAGGAGATGGGACAGAAAAGAGAGAAACAATTTTAGTTATTTTTGGAAAATGTTGTTCCTCTCTGTTGCAGTAAGTGCAAATTAGTCTACAAGACTTGAAGGAGTTGGGAAGATACAGAACACTATGGAGCCCCTACAATGTGCAATTCATTTCTCACAAGAGCTAAGTGAAGAAGGAATTGATGACAAGGGTATTTTGGTCACTGCCTCCTGAACTGGGGATCGAACGCAGGGGTGTTACACTACTGAGCTACATCCCCAGCCCTTTTTTTTTTTTTTTTTGGTACTGATGGAACTCAGGGGTACTCGACCACTGAGCCACATCCTCAGCACTCTTTTATGTTTTACTTAGAGACAGAGTCTCACTGAGTTTCTTAGTGCCTTGCCATTGCTGAGGCTGGCTTTGAACTCGCAATTCTCCTGTCTCAGCCTCTCAAAGTGCTGGGATTACAGGTGTGCACCACCGTGCCCGCCTCCCAGCCCTTTTTATTTTTCATTTTGAGATACTAAATTGCTGAGGCTGGCCTTGAACTTGTGATCCTCTGCTTCACTGTTTTGAATAGGTGGATTACAGGTATGTGCCACTGCACACAGTTTTGATTGACAGTTATAAAACATGGCTCCAGCTGAGTGTGGTGATGCACGCCTATAATCCCAGCTATTTGAAAAGCTGAGACAAGAGGATCACAAGTTTGAGGCCAGCCTGGGCAATTTAGCAAGAATCTGTCTCCAAATTTAAAACAAAAGACTTGGGTTGTTGGGCGCTGGTACCCACTTTTTTT
>CM053405.1:83011074-83046418 GCA_028644305.1 Xerus rutilus | reverse complement strand
CTTTATTTTATTGCTTTGTACATGGTGCTGAGGATCGAACCCAGGGCCTCACGCATGTGAGGCAAGCACTCTACCGCTGAGCCACAATCCCAGCCCAAACCCAGCTTTATCTTACTTGACATTCTTTATTTTACCTACAGCTGAAGAGGCTATTTATCATCCTTGTCTGGGCACAGATATCCCAGTGTGACTCCCACCTTCCTCAAAAAGAAAAATATATATATATATATATTAATTAAAAGTTATTCCTAATGTATTTACAGAATGGTCTGGATGAAAGAGTTTTTTAAAAATATTTTTTAGTTGTCAATGGACCTTTATTTTATTCTTTTATTTATATGTGGTGCTGAGAATCGAACCCAGTGCCTCACGCATGCTAGGCAAGTGCTCTACCACTGAGCCACATCCCAGCCCCATGAAAGAGTTTTTAATACCCCTTAAGAAGGTCCCAAAGCTGGATGTGGTGGCTCATACCTGTAATTCCAGCAATTTTGGAGGCTAAGACAGGAGAATTGTAAGTTCAAGGCCAGCCTCAGCAATTTAGTGAGGCCCTAAGCTACTTGGTGAGACCCTGTCTCAAAATAAAAAAATAAAAAGGGCTGGTGATGTAGCACAGTGATAAAAGCATCTCTGGGTTCAATCCTTAGTACCAAAAATAAATAAAAAGAAGGTCTCAGAAGCCAGGTATGGTGGTGTACACCTACAATTTCAGTGACTCAGAAAGATGAAGCAAGAGGATCACAAGTTCCAGGTCAGCCTCTGCAATTTAGCAAGATTCTATCTCAAAATAAAAAATAAGAAGAGCTGGGATGTAGCTCAGTGGTAGAGCTTCACGGGTTCAATCTCCAGTACCACAAGGAAAAAAAGAAGGTCTCAAAATAAATTCTGAACTTTGACAACTATACTCATCTGGGAGTCTATGCCATAAAAGGATTGCCTTTCCTAACTGCCCCCTAATCCTTACCCACTCCTCAAAGTTGCACTGAAACATCATCTTATCCATAATGTCTCACAGATATCTATATTTCTTTCTTTCCTTTCAATTCACTTTTTTTTTTTTTTTTTTTTTTTAGTACTGGAGATTGAACTCAGGGGCACTCAACCACTGAGCCACATCCCCAGCCCTATTTTGTGTTTCACGTAGACAGGGTCTCACTGAGTTGCCTAGCGCCTCGCTCTTGCTGAGGCTGGCTTTGGACTCGCAATTCTCCTGTCTCAGCCTCCCTAAGTGCTGGGATTACAGGCTTGCGCCACCGCACCTGGCTTCAATTCACTTTCAATGACTCCAAATACCTAGTTCCCAAAGCTGATGGGATATGAACCCTCAGCTATTTTTCCCATCCCCATGAAACTCAAGAGTCTCAGAGAGTATTGTGGAAGCTCTGTCACTCATCAGTCACACAGGCTCCTGACACACCCCATACCCCAACCCACTGACCCTTTCTATCAGGTACTAGGGATCGAACCCAGGATAACTCTACCATTGAGCCCCATCCCAAACTCTATTTATTTAAATTTTGAGATAGAGTTTTGCTAATTTCTAAGGCTGGCCTCAAACTTGAAATCCTCCTTCCTCAGCCTCCCAAGTCACTGGGATTACAGGCATATGCCATTGTAATTGCCAGACTCCATTAGGAAATTTTGCTGCTTTGTGGCAGAGGGCTGTTGGAGGTCTAGTGTCTCTGTGCACTTCCTTGAAGGTACTGCCAAAGTGTGGGTTCAGGCCTGCATAGCTCAGAAAATCCCTGGCTTTAGATCCCTTTCCAAGCTGGCTGTCTTCCAAGGGACCCTCCTCTTCTTCACCCATTCCAGGATCCTCCTATAGTCTCATTACTGAGTTTAGCTTAGCAAAATGGAGCTGGGCATGGTGATACACTCCTGGAATCCCAGCCAGTTGGAGGCTAAGGCAAGAGAACTGTAAATTCAAGACCAACCTCAGAAATTTAACAAGATCCTATCTCAAAATTAAAAATAAATAAATACAAACCCAAAATGGAAACTTTCCACTTATTACCCATTATTTTTCACTATACCTGGCTTCTGAAATCACATTTACTTAGTTGCAAGACAAACAATTAAAATTTTTCAATTCCTTTCTCTTTTTGCTTTTCGTACTGAGAATTGAAACTTGGGGTGCTTTACCATGAACTACAAAACCAGACCTTTTTATTTATTTATGTTTTAGTTGTAGATGGACACAACACCTTTTTATTTTATTTATTTTTATGCTGTGCTGAGGATCACACTCAGTACCTCGCATGTGCCAGGCAAATGCTCTACCACTGAGCTATACCACCAGCCCCTTATTTTTTTTTATTTTTTAATTTCAAGACAGGGTCTTGCTAACTTGCTGAGACTGGCCTTGAATTTGTGATTCTCCTGCTTCAGCCTTCCAAGCTGCTGTGATGACAGATGTTCGCCACTGTGCACAGTTTCCTCTCCTTCTCTTATACCCTATAATATTCAATCCATCAACCTGTTGCCTCGACCTTCAAAATATATCCAGAGTCTGCTCAATGGTAGAACACTCGCCTAGCATTTGTGAGGCCATGGGTTCAATCCCAAGCACCACCAAAAAATAAATAATTAAATACATTTCACAAAATATATCCAGAGTGTAATCATTTCTCATCACCTCCAGTGGCACCAAACTCAGTCCAAGCCCTCCACCCCATTACCTCTTATTGGGATTCTTGTACTCCTAACTAGTCACCTGCCTCCATTCTTGCTCCTGTATTCTATTTTTCTGCACAACTAGAACTGCACTGCCCAATACAGTAACAACTAGCCACATGTGACCATTTAAATATGGGTCTGTTTTTTTGTTGTCTTGTTTGTTGGTTTTGCAGAGGATGCTGGGAATTAAACCTAGGCCCTTGCATGCTGAGCTACCACCCCAGCCCTTTTAAAAATTTTTATTTGGAGACAGGGTCTTGTTAGTTCACTGAGGTTGGCCTCCAACATGCCACCCTCCTGCCTCAGCCTCCTAAGTCATTGGGATTATAGGTACAAGCCACTTTACCTGGCTTGGAGTGAAACATTCAATACTTCAGTCAGTTTACGTCTCTCATCTGCTCAAAATGCTCCAATGACTTCCATTGCACATAGAACAAAAGTCTACAGAAATGACCATGATCTGCAGACATTGTGTGACCAGGTCCTCTGCTATGCCTCTTGTCTGGTTTCCCAATACTTTATCTCTCATTTCCAGTTCCGGTCCCTTGGACTTATGTTGAATAATTAAGCATGCTTCTTCCTCAGGGCCTTTGCACTTGCTCTCTACTGTGCCTTGAACACTCTTCCTCTAAATAATTACATGGTCTTACTTCATTTAATGCCTCATTTCATTTGAATGCCCCCTTCCCCAGAACTCCCCCATCTGAAAATGAGTCACATCCTCTCCCTCTAACCCAAACTCTCTAGCCACTTAGTCTATGCTGTTTCTTTATAACACTTCCCGCTGCCTGACATTGTATTACATACTTATTTGTTTTGTGTCTGTCTCTCTCACTGGAACTCAAGTTCCATGAAGACAGAGGCTTTGTGATTTTTTTCACTGCTCTCTCCCCTTGTACCCAAAACACTACCTAGCACATAAAAGGAACTCTGGATGTTTATAAATTGATTGAAGGATTAAATTAATGTTTTCTGCTCTGCAAATGCAGCTCAGGCAGGGAATTACATGACTTGGCTACCTTCTTGGAATGGAGAAGAGGAAAAAAATGTAGGAAGAATAGATGAATCAATATCTTAATAAATTATCTAGTTACAAGTCTATATTAATAGAATTAGATATATACATTGACTAGCTTTCTGTAAGGCTTATTTTGAAGACATGAACATGTTCCAAAGCCATTAGGGAAAAATGCAAATTTTACATTTACTTCTGCACCGCTTGACCTGTAAGAAACACTAGGTGAATTTAGAAAACCACCTGCTGGAACCAGCCTATTTGGAAGACACAAACCTATACAAACACCACACATATGTCCACATTATACAACCACATCTGGTGTTACAACTTCTCATCACACTTAAAATAATCTTCCTTTCACTACTTCATAGAAATTCACAAGCAGCAACTTCCCTGCCACCCATCTCCACACTCAAACTTCAAGTCTTTTTCAAGGTAAAGTGCCATGCCCATTGTGATGGTTTAGATATGAGGTGTCCCCCAAAAGCTCATACATGCAAGAAGTTTGAGAGGTGCAATGATTGAGCTATGAGAGCCCTAACCTAATTAGTGTGTTAATACACTGATAGGGATTAAGGAGTGGTAATTATAGGTAGGTGGGGTGAGGCTGAAGGAGATGGGTCACTGGGGGCATGCCTTTGGGGTATATATTTTATCCCCAGTGAGGAACATTCTCTCTGCTTCCTAACTGTCATGTCCTGAGCTACTTCCCTCTGTCATGAATGATGTTCTGCTCACCTCAGCACAGAGCAAGGGAATAGGCTGTCTATGAATTAAGACCTCTGAAACTGTGAGTGCCAAATAAACTTATCCTCCTCTAAAACTGTTCTTGTCAGGTCTTTTGGTCACAGCGGTGAAATAGCTGACTAAAACACCTTCTATAGTATTTATGCTTCTCTTAATGATGTAACTCTTGGGAAAGTGAAGCAGGAGGATCACAAACTCAAGGTCAACACCATTAATTTAGCAAGGCTCAAAATAATTTAGCAAGACCCCATCTCAAAATGTTAATAAAGGGTGGGGATGTAGCTCAGGGGTAAAGTGCCCCTGAGTTCCATTCCTAGTATCAAAAATAAATGAATGAATAAACAAACAAATAAGTAAATAAATAAGGTAAAGCAGTGTTACTGTGCTTTTCAGGTTCTTTTTTGTTTTTTAATGCATGAATTTTTCAGAGTTATGCCCCAACTCCTTTTTTCTCATAAACCCTGAGGGATTTTGCATAGCTTGGTGACTTTTAGGTGTACACATGTTACCTTACAACACCATTGTCTGTAATTGGGTCCAGGTACCCTCTACAACAACCCACAATAGATGGAAAGGATCTTTAGGGCGGGGATTATGTTTTATTCATTTGTGAATCCCCCCAACCCCCTCAAGACAGTAGCTTGGTATGTAATAGATGGTCACAAGATGTCTGTTGCTTCACAGGCTTCTTTCAGGGTATCTCTATTAGTGCCTTGGATGCAGACTATCAAATGGAGCCTGGAACAGGATGGCCAGAAGGACTCTGAAACAAACCTGCCCAGGGAAGGTGTCTGACCACCCAGAGCTTCCAGGGCCCACTGCTGAGAACCACTAACTTTCATCTGAGCTGGCAAAGCAACCCCCACCCCTAAGTCCACATGCCCACCCAGCATCACCCTAAGGAAACAGCACAGCTCATACTACCAGGAGGCCCCACATGAGATATATTAACATCACAAAAGTTAATGGACCAGAAAGGGGCGTGGGGGGTGCAAAAATTATTTTCAGCCCCCTTCCTTGGCAACTAGAGAACAAGTTCAATGTGGGGCCTGAGGAAAATCAGGCCTTGGGAAGTCGTGGCCTTCTTGGTCTAAAGTATTACCTCAGAACTTCCTGGAATGTAATACCTCCTTGATCATCTGGGCCTAGTAACAAATTATGCAAAGCAAGTGACACGAGTAGCCTGGTTTTACTATGCTGCTTTCTGTCCTTTGTCTACTGAGGGCCTTATGTATCTGTTGCTGGGTGTGCACTGTTTTCTATGGAGAGAAGGTAACTTCTGTGGGAAAGCTTAGAAGTACCTCTGCCTCTCCCTGGACTTCTCCTGACTCCTTGAGTCTTGGTAGTGAGAGAAGTGTCTTTATTAGAAAACTACCTCCAAAGCTCTTTGGGTGTAAAAGATAAGTCTCCTCACTACTCCTCATGATCCCGCTTTGTTCCTCATGCAAGGCTTAGATGGGCCACAGTGAGACTTAGAGATACAGCATGTTTTATAGGGTGAGGGGCTGGGAAAAAAGAGGAGATGTGAGCAGGTAGGAAGTAGGAATATAAAACAAGGCAGACCCTGGCATTCAAAAGGAAAAGATGGGCAATGGCTGAGAAATGCCTAGTGGCAGGAATGACCAGGAGACTTAAAGAAACAGTGATGCCCAAGACAGTATTAAGTTGTTGGTTGAACTGCGGTATGTGAACCCTTCCATTTCCATCAAGCTTAAAGTAAAAGTCTGCCACACAGATCCTCGAATTAGAGATGATTAGGAGAATGAATAGGTAGGGGCAATGGGAGAGAATGAAGGGGTGAGATGATCAGTAAGCCATAGAGGAGCTGAAAGGAGGGTGTATTTCGGTAGTAGATTGCCTACCTAGCATGAGGCCCTGGGTTTGAGCTCCAGCAGCCCCCCGCCAAAAAAAAAAAAAAAAAACTGCAGAGAAAGGGACCAAGAGCAAACATTTTATAGCATTTTATTGCAGTTACAAAGTAGCATATACAATTCTAAATGCTTTATAGGAATTAGAATACTACAGGTAATTCATTTAATCTTTATATCTACCCTATGAAAGAGGAAGTGTTATTATCTACATTTTATACATAAAGAAACTGAGGTACAGGGCTGAGGTGGTGGCTCAGTGGCAGAGTGCTTGCCTGGCATGTTTGATTCTCAGCACCACAATACAAATAAATAAATAAACAAAGGTCCATTAACAACTAAAAAAAATTTAAAAAAAAAGAAACTGAGGTACAAAGAGGTTAAAGGATGAGTTCAATATCATATCACTAGCAAGCAGCAGAACTGCGATGTGAACCCAGGTTCCAAAGCTACTTGTTTTATTGTTGTTGTTGTTGTTGTTGTTGTTTTCCAGGACTGGGGATTGAACCCAGGGGCATTCTACCACTGAGCTACGCCTCAGCTTTTTTTATTTTTTTGAGACAGGATCTCACTAATTGCCTTGGCTGGACTTGAACTTGTATTCCTCTTGCCTTAGCCTCCCAAGTCACTGGGATTATAGGCATGTACCATCATGTCTGACCCATAGCCACTCTTAAACATTACATACTACTGTCCTTTAAGAAGCCCCAAAGAAGCCGGGCGCGGTGGCTCACGCTTGTAATCCCAGCACTTAGGGAGGCTGAGACAGGAGAATCGCGAGTTCAAAGCCAGCCTCAGCAACGGCGAGGCGCTAAGCAACTCAGTGAGACCCTATCTCTACATAAAACACAAAATGGGGCTGGGGATGTGGCTCAGTGGTCGGGTGCCCCTGAGTTCAATCCCTGGTACCAAAAAAAAAAAAAAAAAAGAAGCCCCAAAGAGGGCTGGGGTTGTGGCTCAGTGATGGAGTGCTCACTTAGCATGCATGAGGCACTGGGTTCGATCCTCAGCACCACATAAAATGAAATAAAGATATTCTGTCCACCTACAACTAAAAAATAAATATTTTAAAAAAAAGAAGCCCCAAAGAGCTGGGCACAGTGGTGCATACCTGTAATCTTGAGTGGCTGGGGAGGCTGAGGCAGGAGGATCCCAAGTTTCAGATCAGCCTCACCAACTTAGTGAGACCCTATCTCAAAATAAAAAGTAACAAGGGTTGGGGATGTGATTCAGTGGTAAAGCATCCCTGAGTTCAACCCCCAGTATCCCAAAAAAGCAAAAAAAAAAAAAAAGTATGTCAGATGAAGTACTACAGGAAAAGAAAAATCCAGGAAGACTTCATGGGGGAGGTTATCTTAGTGCACCATTAAGACCCCCTTTAGAATAAAGCTCTGGAATCCCATTTCAAGCATATCCTAGTCCTAGCCCTCTCTCTTCAGGCCTTTTCCTTCCTTTTTTTCCAGACTTCCTCTTATCAAATCAACAGAACACAGGACAGAACCTTGTGAATGGGTAGGAGCAGGACAAAGGCTGGGTTGATGAGTCAGTAGAAAAGGCTCTAGTTCCAGAAAATGGTCTGCAAACTGAGTCTGAAGGGAAATTTGGACTACTTATACCAAATTATCTTTGTTTTTTAATTGAGATATAATTCACAGAACACGATACCCACCATTTTAAATGGGCAATTTAGTGGTTTTTACTATATTTACAAGGCTGTACAGCCATCATCACTATCTAATTCCAGAGCATTTCCATTAGACTAGAGAGAAACTCTACCCATTTGCAGTAACCCACCACTTTCTACACCACCCCCTGACAACCAGTAATCTGCTTTCTGCCTCTATGGATTTACCTATTTAGGACATTTCACACCAGTGGAATTCCACTCTATGTGGCTGTTTGTGTCAGGCATCTTTCACTTGGCATGATATTCTCAAGGTTTGTCCATGTTGTAGCTTGGAGCAGCACTTCATTCTTAGTGATCCTTGGCTCCAGCATCTTCTGCTTTGGGTAAATTGACCTGTATTTACCTCTGTCTCCAGCTTTTTTTGTTTTTTTTTTAACACAATACCTTTATTTATTTTATGTGGTGCTGAGGATCGAAACCAGTACCTCACACATGCGAGGCAAGTGCTCAACCGCTGAGCCACAGCCCCTCTGTCTCCAGTTTTTAGGGACAAAGTTTTATCTTGTGACCTCAATTCTCCTTTGGATCTAAGAAAAGTTGTTGATTTTTTTAGTTTGGTCAATTTTTTCTTATTGTATGAAAGTTGGAGGAGGTGCTGGGGCTGCAACTCAGTGGCAGAGCGCTTGCCTAGTATGTGTGAGGCAATGGGTTCGAGCCTTAGCACCACATAAGAATAAAATAAAGGCATGCTGTCCATCTACAACTACAGAAAAAAAAGTTGGGATTTTACCCCCAACCTCGTTTTTAAAATTGGTGCATTATAGTTGTACATAATTGTGGAATTTGTTGTTACATATGCATACCCACACACGAGATAGCAACTTAATTTGGCCAGTGTCATTCCTCAGTATTTCCCCTTTCCCTCTCCTCCTCCCTCCCTCTGATTCTTTTCCTCTACTCTATTGATCTTCCTTTGATTTTCATGAGATCCTTCATCTCTCTTTACCTTTTTCCTCTCTAGTTTTAACATATGAGAAAACACATATGACCTTTGACCTAGAAAGCTGGGATTTTAATAACAATCATGTTGAATCTGTAGATCAGTTTGAGGAGTATTGCCATCTAGTAATATTGTCTTCCATGAATACAGTGTGTCTTTCGTTTATTTAAGTTTTTGTTAATTTCTTTCAACTTTGTTGGTTTTTTGGTGTACCTTTGCATTACTTTTGTACTACCGTGGCTCAGCTGCTACAGAGCTGAAGGGTTAGGATATGAGAAGTGGAGGGGGCTGGTAGGATAGTGGTCCGCACCTATAATCCCAGTGAGCACTCAGGAGGCTGGGGCAGGAGGATCACTAGTTCAAGGCCAGCCTCAGCAAATTAGCAAGACCCTCAGCAAGTTAGCAAGACCTTGACTCAAAACAAAAAAAATAAAAAGGGGTGGAGATGTCTACTCAGTAGTAAAGTACCCCTGGGTTCAATACCTAGTATTCCCCCACTCCCTATGCACCCCCCCCCAAAAAAAAAAAGATGTGAGAAGAAATGAAGAGGTTGTCACTAGCTCTCAACCAGGGACAACACCAAGATTCCTCTGCAATTACCCCATATGGGCAATTACCAAAGGACCTTCCTGCTGAAGTGCTGGGCACAGTTGTGGGTCAGCGTGCATTAGGCTCTGGCCCTCTTTGGACCACTCTGACTCTTAGCTCTTGAATGCTGAATGCTGAGATGGGGAATCTCTCAGGCTCATTCCAGGAAAATGTCTTCTTTGGGGGCCAGCCTTGGAGCAGCAGCCCCAGTGACTCTGAAGTCTGGTTCTCAGCTCTTATCTATCCCTGGACTTTCTTGTGCCAGGAAGGACAAGGTGTCTTCTCCAGGAATGTAATGGGCAGAGAGGACTATAACCATGCAAATTATATTTCCAAGCTTTTCCCTAATCACATCAAAGTCCTTTGTAAGGAGTCTTTTGGCCTAACTGGAGTTTGATAATTACAAATTATTTCTAGCAAAAATGCTGACTGTGGGAGAGCAGGTTAGAGCAAATTTGATTCTTATTGAAGCCATGGTCAGATCATCATGAACCTTCGGGGTATTTATCTTTCCATCAGCTCCTCCTTGGTTCTCCCACCTCCCTCTTTGGCCTGGCTGAGCTGGAGACTCGCCTAATACAAATAACTGCATTAAAATAAAATCATGCAAAAGCTCAGGGGAACATGCCTGAGTAATGGAGAAGATAATAAGCCTGGACAACCACCCCAGCCCTCTTCTTACTCCCTCAACTTCACAACTGATTTGGGATCACTTCTAACTGTACACAGGAGAGAAACTACAGCTTAAGTAAAATTGTAATGTGTAGCAGATTGCTACCACTCCATGGATCCTCACTTGGTCCCTGTATCTCTCAAGTAATTTTCACTTTCTAAGTTATGATGGGAGGAGCTGTGGGTATTTAACAAAACAAAGAGACAAAGCCATGAGAAATAAACCAACTCAGAGATGGCTCACTCATTCCTCCTCCATTCTCCTTCTCCCTCTCCCTCTCTCAGCATTTGAATATCCCAGGCATTATATTGGTTCTCGGAGGTTGGGGTAGTGGGGAGATTTTTGCTCCAAGTTGCACATAGTATAAGGAAGAAGCAATTGTGTAGCCAGATAAGCCACATCATCTGCAAATTTGTTGCTTCCAAGAATTTGCCACTGAAGACTCTTCTAGCTTAGGTTGGGTTGGGACAGGGAAGGTGAGGGTCCTCTCATGTCTGCCTCTAGAAGCTAGAAATTTGGGAGGCTGAGACAGGAGAAACACAAGTTCAAAGCCAGCCTCAGCAATGGCAAGGCACTAAGCAACTCAGTGAGACCCTGTCTCTAAATAAAACACAAAATAGGTCTGGAGATGTGGCTCAGTGGGCGAGTACCCCTGAGTTCAATCCCCAGTACTCCCCCCCCCCAAAAAAAAGCGAGAAAGAGCCGGGGCCTGGTGGCACATACCTATAATCCCAGAATCCCAGAATCCCAGAAACTGGGGAGGCTGAAGCAGGAGAATCACGTTCGAAGCCAGCCTCAGCAACTTAATGAGACCCTGTGCAAAAGTAAAAAATACAAAGGGCCGAGGATGTAGCTCAGTGGTAAAGTGCTCCTGGATTCAATCCTCAGTGCAAAAAAGAAGAAGAAGAAGAAGAAAGGAGGGAGGAAGGAAGGTTGTCATTCTTTATAGATCTTTTCCATTGATCTAGTAGCTTTTGAATGGGTGACTCTTGTTCTTGGTCTCAGAGGTACAATTCTTTGGAGTTAGGATCTGGCTGCAGAGGTGAGGGAGATAATCAGGAGATCATAAAGACAAACCAAGAAGTGTGTCTGAACCTAGAAGGTAAATTGGTAGAAGCTGCTGGCAATAATATGGCACGTATTTCTGCCTGACTGCCCAGGAGATGGTGAAAAGAAGCAAAGGGATGGCTGAAAAGGAGCAGGAGGTCAATGGAGGAGATGCAGCAGCGAGCACAGCTCTTCTCCCAGCAGCAGCGACAGCAACATGCCACTGAGGGCAAATTGCATGCAGGCAGCTGGGGCTGCTTTACCTTACTATCACAAAAATTCTATGGTTTTTTATTGTTGGGCACAGTGGCCATGTTTGGGGCTCCTCCAGGGGCTGGGTTTTGGTGAGAGTTATCCCTTAACTCTTCTCTCAGTGTGAAATGGATTGCTGCATTTCCAGGGCTTAATTGTCCGCACCAGCTAAAAGCTCTGCCAGTAATGAAAATACATCCTCTCTTTTTATCAAGAAAAAAAGGATAATAACTCAGCCGCTTTAGCTTACATTTTATTGAAAATTGGCCTAGCTTGTTTCCAAGGACATCTCTGATGAGAAGCATAGAAGGCTGCTGGATGGCTGAGGGCCGCTGAGAAAAGGTCTGGGAACAGCAGGCCAAGGGGGTACTCAAGCCTGCCTTCCTAGCCCTCTTGGGGCACACAGCTTTTTTCCTGAGCTACATTCCCAACTTGTTTTCTTTCCTTTCCTTCCTTCCCTCCCTCCCTCTCTTTCTTTCTTTCTTTCTTTCTTTCTTTCTTTCTTTCTTTCTTTCTTTCTTTCCATTTTGAGATAGGATTTTGCTAAATTGCTGAGGCTGGCCTTGAACTGGCAATCCTCCTGTCTCATCTTCCTGAGTCACTGGGATTATAGACGTGCATCACCATGCCTAGCCAGAGTACACAGCTTTCCAAAATGTCAGGTGTCACCAAGCATGATAGCACATACTGTAATCTCAGAGACTTAGGAGGCTGAGGCAGGTGGATCTCAAGTTCAAAGACAGCCTCAGATTTGTCAGGACCCTAAGCAAATTAATGAGACTCTGTCTCAAAACAAAAAATAAAAAGGAGCCGGGTGCGGTGGCGCATGCCTATAATCCCAGCACTTTGGGAGGCTGAGACAAGGGAATCGCGAGTTCAAAGCCAGCCTCAGCAATGGCAAGGCACTAAGCAACTCAGTGAGACCCTGTCTCTACATAAAACACACACAAAATAATAGGACTAGAGATGTGGCTCAATGGTCGCGTGCCCTTGAGTTCAATCTTCGGTACCAAAATAAAAAATAAAAAAAATAAAAAGAGCTGGGAGTGTGTGGTTTAGTGGTAAAGTGCCCCTGGGTTTGATTCCCAGTATCAAAAAACAAAAACAAAATGTCAGGTGTTCCTTACAAGGAGTGGTGAATGAGGCTACTCAAAATTTAAAATTCTGGGTTGGGATGTAGTTCAGTAGTAGAGCACTTGCCTAGCATGCTCAAGGGCTTAGGTTCAATTCCCAGCAAACCTTGCCCTTTAATTTCTTTGTTTTTCATGGAAAATGCACAATGACAGTAGCAATAATAATTACTATGGCACATCAGTTTTTCAAAGGACATGCAGATACACTTTCATTTGATCCTTATAACTTCTCTGAATATCTAGCAGGACAAATGTTATTGCATCATTTTTATAGATAATGAAACTGAGACTTTAGGAAAGAAAGGACACTTACTCAGTATCATCAGCCAGTATTAAAGTTGGTATCTGGTGTGTTGTGAACAATTTTATCAAAACTTTATACACAGGGGTGGGGTGGATTCTGGAGGGTGGGAGTGCTGGAGAAAGTTTCTGGTACAAATGGGGTGATGCCATTAGGGATTTAGGCAGTTCTGAAAGAATGCATTTGAAGAACCTAAAATCCATCCTGCATTCTCTCAATTCCATCTCCAAACCTTCCTCTTATACCAATGCTCCAGTGACAACAATCTTCTTGATCACCTGCTTATAGTCAGCCCTTCCTCATTTATTTGCTCACTGAAGTCTAGTTTTGTTCTTAGAAGCCTGATTTTTGTCAGAAATTGGAAGCATTGATTCTTCAGTGAAGCACTGTAGAGGCTAGGCCTTTCCCTTTCCAAATAGAAAACAATCTTTATAATTCTATTCTCTTTGCTAATGACCAGCTGAAGAACAGGCATGTTATAAATGTTCTTATCCTGAGAGATATGAAGAGAAATCTCATGGGAAGATTTGTATTCTGAAAAGGAAAGGATTTGCACTATTCCTGTCTGCCTTTGGACATTGCATGAGGATAAGGGAAACAGGAGACTAGAGCTTTGGCATCTATCTTGGTATCCGGAATGAAGCCAACCCAAGAGGATGGCTCAGTAGAAAAAAGAACATAGTCTGATCCTTTATGTTGACTTGTAAAATTAACCAATTTTAGAACCCTGCCTCTACAGCACCCAAATTTCTTTATGCGAGGCGCCATTTTGTTTGTTTGTTTGTTTTTGTGATGCTAGGGATTGAATCTGGGACCTCGCACATGCTAGGTAAGTGCTCTACCACTGGGCTACATCCCCAGCCCTGTTGTGCCATTTTGAATTAGGGCTTCTCTTTCTTTCCACTGACAGCATTCTAAATGACACATCTCCTTTCTGTTATTCAAAACTTCCAAGCTAATTCTCATTTCAAGATGTCATCACTTGCTGTTCTCATTGTCTGGGGAACATTTTTCCATCAGATGTTCACATAGCTATCTCCTTAACGGTCAGACTTTGGCTCAAATGTCACTTCTCCATAGAGATCTTCTATATACTACCCCATCAAAATTGGTCTTTCAGTCACTATGTTTTCTTTACAGTATTTATTAGTATCAGAACTCATCTTTTTATTTATGTGTTTAGTTTTTATTATCTGTTTTACTATCAAGAGTGCAAGCCTCATGTGAGAAAGCATTGCACCCAGTTTGCTCACACTGTCCTCCCAGCATCTGGTACAGGGTCTAACACATAGAAAATGCTCCATAAATTGTTCGTGAATGAATAAAGGAACCTCAGAGAAAATCTTACCAAGCTGCTCCCATTCTCCTTTTCCTTCGTTGGCCTTTCATCAATTCCTTTTACAAAAATCTAAATCTCAGAACCAGAAAGATATATAGAAGGCAGCAGAGAAAGGAAAATATCATAAAAGCAAAATTATTTTCGGCTTAAATGTAAAAGGAGAGCAGGCTGATTGCATAACGTATGTAGATCTATGCAAATCATCGCAAGTTAAATAGAGAAGTTTGAAGTGGTGGGAAGTCCAGAGTTCCATGTTGGGTGTGTTTTCCTTGTCACTGGGAAGTGGCACCAACTTCTCAGCCTCGAAAGCAGGGATGCTGACATTCAGTGAGAGGAAAATCAATAAGAGTTACACAAATAAAAAAGAATTTTATTTAGCTGTTGTGTTTTTCTAAGAGACAGAAATCAAAAACATTCAACTCGCCCACTTTAAACAGTAGGAATAGAAAGCATAAAACTCCATTCACAGCTAAGATTACAGAGGAAGAAGAAAGGAAACGGAAAAGAAGATGGACAAGAAAATGAGACAAAACTCCCAAGTTACACTAAAAAAGGCAGGGAGGGGACATACATCTTCAGGATTTGTTATTAAACTTGTTTCAATTTCTACCTAAAATGTAGAAGAAATGTAGGAGATGTAGGGGAAACCCTATTTAAAATCACAGCTTCCTCCGCCCTCTATACCTTCCATCTTCTTTCCCAATATTATTCTCCATTTCTCTTATTGCTCTCTAATTTACTGCATCTTTCACTTATTTATTCCCTCTTCAACAATTCTTTTTTGAGTATGCCATGCTGGGTCTTATCCAGGTGCCGGGGAATATCTGATATGGAGATAGTGTCTGCCCTCAGGGAGCTTGTATTCTGTCAGGTTCTCCATTCTAATTTTCTTTCATCTTTTAAAAATATTTTTTTAAGCTGGGTGCAGTGGCGCACGCCTGTAATCTCAGCACTTTGGGAGGCTGAAACAGGAGAATCGCGAGTTCAAAGCCAGCCTCAGCAACAGCGAGGCGCTAAGCAACTCAGTGAGACCCTGTCTTTACATAAAACACAAAATAGGGCTGGGGATGTGGCTCCATGGTCAAGTACCCCTGAGTTCAATCCACAGTACCAAATATATATATGTGTGTGTATGTGTGTATATGTATATATATACATATATATATGTATATATATATGTATATATTAGTTGTCAATAGACCTTTATTTTATTTATTTATACATGGTATGAGAATCGAACTCAGTGCCTCACACATGCTAGGCAAGTACTCCACCACTGAGCCACAACCTCAGCTCTCTATTCTAATTTTCAGGAGAGAAAATGTCTTTTACTTGCTTGCCCTAAAAAGCAAAGATTAGGGGCTGAGATTGTAGCTCAGCGGTAGAGCGCTTGCCTCGCATGCGTGAGGCCCTGGGTTCGATCCTCAGCACCACATACAAAGCAATGAAATAAAGACATTGTGTCCATCCACAAGTAAAAAAAAATATTTAAAAAAAAAAAAAAAAGCAAAGATTATCCATCACTTTACAGAGGAAATAGTCCTTTTTGGAACACTGCATTGTGGGCAATCCATGTGCTGTTATTAAGGACAGGGGCTCTGCCCTAGTTTCCTAGGATCATATGCCAATGGACTAGCCTTTGGCAAAGATCTCAAGGGGATACTAATTCTACGTGCTGGGTTTTCTAGGATATTACTGATTTCAGAGATTTTGAACCAACGTTCCTCATATTGTCAGTTCCTAGCTATCACTCTGGCCACCACCATATCTTACTTCAGTTACCATAATTAGTATCCCTGCTCGCAACCTTCTCATACTTCCGTCTGTTCTGCACACAGCAGCCACAGCAATCCTGTTAAAATGGAACACAGAACTTGTCTGTTCTGTGCTCCAAACTTGGCACTGGCTTCCTATTCACTTAGAGAATGAAATAAGTCCCTATAATGGCCTACCAGCCTATTGCTGAGGTCCTCTGACCTCTTTTTTCCTCTCCCTCCTGCTGATTCAGCTCCAGCCACATTGTTCTTGGTCCTCCACACACAATCCCTGTCCCACAATAGCCTCTACTGTATGCATCCTTCTTCTATCTGGAGCGCTGGCCCCATGCTCCAACATCCTCATGCCTTACTCCCCCGCCTTTCAGGTCTTGACTCAGTGTCACCTTATCAAGACCTTCTCTGACTATCCTATTTAAAATCATGGACTCCTCCACTCTCCACATGCCCCATCCTCTTCCACTGCTTTATTTTTCTCCGTTGCTCTTATTGCTCTCTAATTGACTGCATATTTCACTCATTTGTCTTGTTTATTATCTCTATCTCTCCCTCAGAATAAAAGCTCTAGAAGAACAGGGAATTTGTCTGTTTTGCTCATTATTTATCCTCAGTTCTTTGAAGAGTCCACTGACAAATTAAATACTCAAAAAGTATTTGTTGACTGGGGATTAGCTTAATGGTACAGCACTTGTCTAGCATGTGTGAGGCCCTGGTGCTATTCTTAGAGCACACACACACAGAGTATTTGTTGATAATACTTTAGTTTTTTGTTTTGTTTTGTTTTGTTACGAGAAATTAAATCCAGGAGACTTTTACCACTAAGCAACATCTCCAGTCCTTTTTATTTTTTGAGACAAGGACATTTTTTAATTTATTTTTTTGATACCAGGGATTGAACTCAGGGGTACTTGACCACTGAGCCACATCCCCAGCCCTATTTTGTGTTTTATATAGAGACAGGGTCTCACTGAGTTGCTTAGCGCCTCGCTGTTGCTGAGACTAGCTTTGAACTCGTGATTCTCCTGTCTCAGCCTCCTAAAGTGCTCAGATTACAGGCGTGCACCACCGCGCCCAGCTGAGACAGGGTCTTGCTAAGTTTCCCAGGCTGGTCTCCAACTTGCCATCTTCCTGCTTCAGCCTCCCAAGTAGTTGGGATTACAGGCATGCAACACCATGCCCAGCAACAGTTCTTTTTTTTTTTTTTTTTTTTTTTTTTTAAATTTTTTTGTAGATGGACACAATGTCTTTATTTTATTGCTCTGTATATGGTGCTGAGGATCGAACCCAAGGCCTCACGCATGCGAGGCAAGCGCTCTACCGCTGAGCCACAATCCCAGCCCCCAGCAACAGTTCTTTAGTATGAATTAACTTAGTGTTCTGAAAAGACGTTGACAGCATCATTGTTCTGTCATTTTATAGAGATCCAGAAGTCTTCATCAAAAACTCAGATTGAGCCTCATGTTCATGATTTAGAAGCCCTGACCCAGAGACTGTAAGCCCATGGAGACAAATTCTGGCTGTGAAACCTCAAACCAGCCCCTAGAAGAGCAGGCCCTCTTTGACACTCAGCTCATATCCCCTAGGTGCCTGAACAGTAAATGTCAGAGCCTCTTCCTAAATGCAGGCAGATTTACTTTGCAGACGGTGAGGATGCATTTTAATTTGTTGATGTGAAATCTTAATTGAACTAAACTGCTAGAGGTAGTCTCTGTTCTCTGTCATAGTCTTAATTTAGTTGGCAAAACAAGATATCATCAGAGGAAAATCACAGGCAAAGACTCTGTGCCCAGAGGGTTTGGGGAACACCCTTCTGAGTTTGGAGGTGGGCTCTATGTGCCTGGCAGCAGCACAAACTCCATCCATAAAACTGAGGATGCCAAATGGCTTTCTAGGGACATTTAGGTAGCATTGCAAGGGCTCAAACACCTGGGCCCCCTAAAGCAACCAGGTACAATATGACTCCCCGTCATGTATTCAATAACCTATTTTTAGTGTTAAAGCAGAAAGGAGATGAGGATTCGTACATGAAGGTACAGAAGTGTGACAGCTCTATCCTCATTTACTGTGGGACCTTGAGCAGGTCATTTCCTCTATCTGCACCTCAGTTTCTCCATATGTGCAAGAAGGATATTGCAATCCACGTCACTAAAGTCTTCTATTACCAATGTGCAGATGGTGTATGTATGACTCTCCCAGGAACCTCAAACCTGTGTCAGTTCCAGCCTGAGCTCCTGACTGTCCCACCAAATCCCTACGGAGCCGGGATCTTGAGCATGATATGCCCACACTATTGGCCTCAATGTCTCCTACAGAGGGTTAGGCTATAGATTTTTCACTAAAGTGGCCTCATGCTCGAGTCACAGAATCAGTTTGTCTTTGTCATGTCCTGGGAGGGGAACTTTGGAATCATTCTCTTGGTAACAGACGTCTACTCCACGCCTTTTCCAGACCCCTGCCCCTAGGGACCTTCTACACAGGCTATTTATCCCACCCCAGCAGCTTCTGTCTACCAGGTTTGTCTGTATCTGGAGGAACTCCTGCTAGGGTCTTGTTTCAAGCCCACCCTCACTACCGTGACCTAGACAGGCAAAGACCAGTTGCAGGTGGCCAGCAGGTCCCCTAGGCAGTCTATCTCTGATTCCTGCATTTTCTTATTTCCAAAAAAAGCCTCTGCAAGGGAGTTCCCAGAGAAGTGACTCAGACCTTGGCATCTCTCTCTGAAACACAGCTGTAGAGGGGCTGGGGGCAGCTTCATTGAGGGACGAGGTATGTCCCTTACCCTAATGACACATTGGCTAGAACAGAAGAGTTGCAAGTCCCAGTCACCTGCATTTAGTTACAAGACTTCATGCTGGGAACCAGGTGCCAGGAGGTTCAGGAAAGAGGCAATGCCTTATAGAAGGAAGATCACACATGGCAAGTCCCTTCTGTTCACTAAGCCTGTTTCTTCATCTGTTAGATGGGGATTATTATAGCTGTCTAAGAGAACTGTTGTGAGAATTAGGAGACATAATGCTTCCAGAGTGCCTAGCACCAGGCCTGTTCTATAGCCTGTACTCCTCAAATGGCAGCAGTTGTTGCCATTATCATTATTAAGGCCCTAGCACAGTGTTGCCTAGAAATATGCTCCATAAATGGAATTGTGACCATTATCTGCCAGGGGACATGCAGAGTTGCAGAGTTCCTTTCAGCTCTTTGGAGATAGTGGCAACTTTCAGATCACACAGATATCCTTGAGAATTATCTCTCTTTGAATTCTGTCCTGCTTTGCTTCTCCCTTAGTGTGGGAAGAGGCCAAAGTCAGAAAAAGTCCAATAGCTGTTTGGTGGGGGGATGGCATTTGGGAGATAAACTGTGAACTCTATCTCCCTCTACCCTTTTCTCATCACAGGACAGAAAGTTTGAGGAGGCTAAAATAAAGCTAGCAGGACTTCTTGTACAGGAAAGGCCTGGATGTATGAGCAACCTCCTTTGTAGAAAGAGAGCTGAATCTTTGATTAGGCTTTACTCTTTCTACTGAGAATCTAAAAACTTCCCTCAAATTCTTAAGCAAAAATGAAATGCATTGACTCCAAGACCAAACTTTGGAAAGATTCTAATCTAAGGATAAAGGAAAGGAGAGCTGCCAGAAGCAAGGCACAGGGACTGGAACCAGAGTTAGCATGTAGGCAAGCACTGTCCTGGTGGTTTGGTGTTGGGAGTTCAGGAAAGGCCAATCATGGGTATGTCTGTGGAAGGAGCAATTCCATGCAGATGTGGTAGCCTGTCAAAGATCCCACAGCAGGAATGAGTTTATTCAAGGAGCAGAAAGGAGCCAGAGTGGGAGAGCAGTGAATCAGGAAGAGAAGGACAAGAGATGACAAACCACAAAGGAGGTAGAGACCAGATCATGAAGGATCTTTTAAACAGCATATAGAAAATTTATTTTATTCAAAGGATTGTGGGGAGGATTTTGGTGGTTTTAAACAACAGAGGAATTGATTCAACTTATATTTTCAGAATAACATTCTGGTTGCTTAATGGATATGAATCAAGCAACCAGGGTAAAAGGAGAGTTTGGGGAAAGTCTACAAGAGCACAGGTTTGGGGATGGATAGCAATAAGATTTCTATTCTGGCCAGGTGCAGTGGCTCATGCCCGTAATCCCAGTGGCTCATGAGGTTGAGGCAGGAGGACCGCTAGTTAAAGCCAGCCTTAACAACTTAGCAAGGCCATAAGATCCTGTGTCTAAACACACACACACACACACACACACACACACACACACACACACACACGGGCTGGGGCTGGGGCTCAGTGGTAGAGCGCTTGCCTCGCATGCGTGAGTCACTGGGTTCGATCCTCAGCACCACATACAAATAAATAAATAAAATAAAGATATTGCATTCATCTACAACTAAAAAAATATTTTAAAACACACACACACACACACACACACACTCACACACACCACACAGATGTGGCTCAGTAGTTAAGTGCCCTTGGATTCAGTCTCTGGTGCCAAAAATAAAAGAATTCTATTCTGATCATGGTAAATTTGAGATGCCTACAGATGTGTTCATTTCCTTGGAATGCTATAACAGATGACCACAAACTTGGTAGCTTAAAACAACAGAAAGTTATTCTCTTACAATTCTGGAGGCCAGAAATACAAACGTAAGGTGTCAGTAGGGTTGGTTCCTTCTAGGCACTCTAAGAGAGAATTTGTACATTGCTTCTCTCCCAGTTTCTGGTGGTTGTCCACATCCTTGGTTTATAGACACATTACTCTAACATCTGCCTCCATCTTCACATGCTACTCTCCCTGTGTGTCTCTTTGTGTCTTCTCTTATTCTTATAAAGACACAAGTCATATTGTAATTATAGCCTACTCTAATCCAATTGACCTAATCTTAACTTGATTATATAAGCAAAAATGTTTCCTTCTTTCTCTCTCTCTCTCTCTCTCTTCCCCCTTCTTTCCTTCCATCTCTCTCTCTCTCTTTCTCTCCCTCTCCCCACCCTCCTCTCTCTCAAGGACCCAACACAGGGCCTCATGCACACATTAGGCAAAGTCTCTACTACTGAGCTGCATCCCCAGCCCCCAAATAAAGACACATTTAGAGTTACTGAATGTTAAGATTTCAACATATCCTTTTTGGGAACACAATTCAATGCATAATAGACATCAAAGGGTATGTAAAGTGGGCTGATATACAAGGTTGGAATTCAGGGGAGAGGTCTAGTTTGGAGGTATTAATTTCAAAGTCATGGAAAAGTAGCATAGGACTAGATGTCGCTAGAAAAGATAAGTGGAACTAGGTTGAACTCTGGGATGTACCAATATTTAGTGGTTTTAGAGGAGCCAGCATGGAGATTGAGAAGAAGTGGACTGTAAAGTAGAAAACCAGAAGAGTATGATATTTGGAAGCCCAGAGGGACCATGTGCCAAGAAGGAAGCAGTGGTCAACCTTGTTGAATAGTAGCTTTTAGACCTGGCAGCATGCTGACCATTGGTGATCCATACATAATCAGTTTCAGTGGAGTGGTAGAGAGTTAGAGGAAAGTCACACTGGAGGGGCCGAAGAGACGATGTGAAAGAGCAAGAGAAGGCAACAACTATAAGAAACTCAAGAAGTTTTGTCATGCTGGGTGCTGTGGCGCATTCCTGTAATTCCAACTATTCGGGAGGCTGAGGACGAAGGATCACAAGTTTGAGGCCAACCTGGACAACTTAGGCAGACCCTGCTCAAAAAGGGTTGGAGATGTAGCTCAGTGGTAGAGAACCCCTGGGTTCAATTCCCAGTACTGCAAATAAGTAAAATAAAATAAACAAAACATAATAAAATAAAAAGGGCTAGCTCAGTGGTAAGATAATTTGCCTAGCATGTGGAAGGCTCTGGGTTCAATCATCAATACTGCAAGAAGTTGTTTTGCCATAAAGCACTCACCTGTAATCCCAGGGGCTCAGGAGGCTGAGGCAGGAGGATCAAGAGTTCAAAGCCAGCTGCAGCAACTGAGTGAGACCCTGTTTCTAAATTATACATCTAAAATAAGATTTATATGTATAAAATAAAAGTATATGACTCAGGGTTGACTGCTCCTGGGTTCAATCTCAAGTACCAAAAAAAAAAAAAAAGCACAATAAAAAAACTGCGTGGTAATAGATGGGGATATGAGGTTATGGGAGAATCATTTATTTGTTTTAAAGCTGGGAAGTAGAAAGAATATCTGCATGCTATTTTGAACATGTTCTAGTGTAGTGTTAGCCATTGGATGAGGAACAACTGATAAAAAGGAAAGATGAATTGGGCATGGTGGCGCATGCTTGTAATACCAGTGACTGGGCAAGCTGAGGCAGGAGTAGTACAAGTTCAAGGTCAGCAGACTCTGCAACTTACTGAAGCTCTAAGCAACTTTTTGAAATTCTGTCTTAAAATAAAAAATAAAAAGGGCTGGGGATGTAGCTCAATGGTAAAGCACTCCTTGGTTCAATTCCCAGTGCCCCCTCCTTGCCAAAAAAAGAAAAAGGAAAGGCAGATCACATGAATACACACACAGATAGGAAGGTAGAATAGGTGCTTAGAAAATGAGGGAACCCTTGTCTAAATTGCTTCTATTTTCTGCAAGAGCCATGATGAAAAGCCATCAGCTGAAAGTGAGGGGTAAAGAAAATGAATGATGTTTGAAGATAGAAGAGAAGGTATGAAGTATTAAGTTTGACGAGTGGGAAAATAAGCATATTAGAGGAGTGTTGGGGATCCCAGAGCAATTTTAAATGTGTTTTTGAAATTTCCCATTCATACTTAGGATGACTTGGCCTCATGTATGCTACTAGACAAGCACTTTACCACAGAGCTACATACACAGCCCTTGGGATTCTTTCTTTCTTTCTTTTTTCTTTTCTTTTCTTTTTTTAATGTTGGAACAGGGTGCTAAATTGCCCAGGCTGGCCTTGAACTTCTGTATTGTATTGCCTTAGGCTCCCAAGTAACTGGGATTATAGGTGTGTGCCACCGTGTCTAGTTCCTTAGGACTCTATAGACATCTTTTTTCTGAATCTGCACCTCATCTCAGGAAAGAGCTCTGACTGGCCTTGTCAATCTTTTTTTTTTTTTGGTACTGGGGATTGAACTCAGGAGTACTCAACCACTGAGCCACATCCCCAGCCCTATTTTGTGTTTTATGTAGAGACAGGGTCTCACTGAGTTGCTTAGCACCTCGCCGTTGCTGATGCTGGCTTTGAACTCGTGATTCTCCTGTCTCAGCCTCCCTAAGTGCTGGGATTACAGGCTTGAGCCACCGCGCCCGGCTGGCCTTGTCAATCTTTGATCCAATCACTATATCCAGAGGATGAGATGATGTGATTGGACAGAGCTAAGTTACATGCCTACTCCTATGACCAGACAGGGTGGTGTTTTGATTGGCAGCACCACCAGAACAACAGGGAATGGGGGGAGGGATAGTTCACCAAAGAAAACAGGATACTAAAAAGACAAAAAGCAATTGGTTGTCCTGAGACCCAGTGAGACAGTGTCTGTGCAATTGCATTGTCCAATTCATCGCACTGCAGAAGGTGAGAGAGTATCACAATAACACTTAATAAATGCTGTATTCATTTATTTATTTGTTCCCTCAGTGAACAGTTGCTGAGCCTCATAGTGAGGCTTTGTGCTAGGCTCATGAAGGGTGAGAGACAAATCATAAATCAGATATGATCCTCCCTAAAAGGGGCTTGCAGTTTAGTAAAGACATATTAGTCAGCTTTGCCAGACTATGCTGTGATAACAAACAATCCCCAGATCTCCATGTTTCATAGCAACAAAGCTTTATTTCTTGCCATCAACTTAGAGTAACTTCAGCTCTGCCTGGAATGTCTCCTTTTTTCTTACACATAGTACTCTCATGGCAGAGGGTTAAGAGGGTATTGTGATGGCTCTTACAGCTTTTGCTCTGATCATTTGCATTCTTATTTGACTGGCCAAAGCAAGCCCTGTGACCAAAATGACATCAAGGAGTGATAAAGTATTCTTTCCCCATAGGGAGGTATTGAAAGTCACAATACAATACAATCAATTATACTTTTACAGTGAGGGAAAATAATCAGCACAAAGGGGTAGAGTACATGAATGCCCACATATATATGCTCAGAGTCATATGATCAGGGCATTAGGAGTTCAAAAGGAGCAACATTTTACAACTGGGAACATCAGTGAAGCTTTCTTAGAGGAAGTGGCTTTCGGGCTGAATTTTGAGCAAAATTAGAGGATCTGGATGGGTATAAAAGGGTAGGGCATTCTAACAGAGGAATAGCATGAGAAAGGCATAAAGAGGGGGAAAGCAGAATGCTTAAAAGGAATGGTGGATAGTCTAGTTAATCTAATGCAGAGAACGTGGGAGGGAATAATGGAAGGGTGAGACTCTATAATGAGTCTGTTTGTCAGCCTCCAAGAGGTTACAAAGGTTCCCATTCCACCCCAGTAATTCAGCTGCCCATCCAGGAGCTCCTGGACCTAGGAAGTGTCTGTGATTGCTGGTAAATAAGTTCAGAGTAGGTAGACTTTTGGCAGGACTCTTCCGTCCTTCCTGCTTTAACCAAGCCCAGATGCCAGCCTAACTTTAGCTTCTCCCTCAACGTCTTGTTGGGAATCATGCTCCTAATGTCACTAAGAAGGTTTCTATGGGTTTTGTTTCCCTTGCCTGCTTGAGCTACGGAATATCCCCAAACTAGGAAATTTTAAAACTCAAAAAAAAAAAAAAAATTGCTTCCCAAAGGCTGGCAGATAGAAAAGCTAACCTGATGTAGCAGACGATCTTGCAAAGGGAGCCTCTCTGCAGCAATAAAATAAATTTTTGTTTTGTTTAAAATAATATCCCATCATTTATTTTGTTCATATTGTCATGAAAGAAAAAATATAATGGCTCTTTACAGTTGTATGCATTACAGTGTTCATTTCATTGTCTTTTTAGATTCAGCTTATTATTAGAGCAATCATTTGGGTTAAATGTTTATGTAACAGAAACTTTGTTTTTTATGTGATAAGAATGTGATGATCAGTAAAATTAATTTTGTAATAGTCTTGTTTGTTTTCTTTGTAGTTATCAAATTCAGTACACAGATGGGGGAAAAAGCTTTGTGAAAGTGAATTCTGGCTTGTTGGAATTAATGAGCTGTCCACATAGTGGGCGTGTAGCCTAATTGATACTGGCCCTGGGCAGGTTTGCACTTTTAATCATTAATGCCCTGAAGCCTGCTGGAAGCATGGAAGGAAATAGGCTGACTAGGATGTGCCAGGAGACAGGGCAGAGCCACAGGGAAGCTTCCCACTGCCCAGGAAGGGCCTGCCTGAAGGCATGAGTGGGGCTCAGGACCCTGCTGCTGGGCACAGACTTTGGTGGCCCTGCCAAAGTCATGAGAGGCAGGAAGATCTCCCTATTGGTAGCCTCCAATATCAGATATCTCAGTAGGAGCCAGGACTCATCTGAGGTCTGAGGGGGAGGCTTGTATATCATTTCATCATTCATTCATTCAAAAATAACGATTAAGAGCCGGGCGCGGTGGCGCACGCCTATAATCCCAACATTTTGGGAAGCTGAGACAGGAGAATCGCGAGTTCAAAGCCCACCTCAGCAAGGGCGAGGCACTAAGCAACTCAGTGAGACCCTGTCTCTACATAAAACACAAAATAGGGCTGGGGATGTGGCTCAGTGGTGGAGTACCCCTGAGTTCAATTCCCAGTACCAAAAAAAAAACTATTAAGGACCAACTCTGTGTCAGGCACTGGATACAGTAATAAGCAAGACAGAAAGCTTCCTGTTCTTTCAAAGTTTTAGTCTGGAAAGCAAATAATAAACATGTTAAAGAATAAATCAGCAAGATTGGGTTAGTAATAAATGCTATGAGGATAATAAAATAATGTGCTAAGAGTACCAGGGTCTGCGTCAGGTGCAGTGGTACACACCTGTAATCCCAGTGACTTGGAAGGCTGAGGCAGGAGGATTTAGTGAGACCCAGCAATTTAGTGAGACCGAGTTTCAAAATAAAAAGGGCCAGGAATGTGGCTCAGTAGTAGAGGGCCTCTGGATTCAACCCCCAGTACCTCCCCCACCCCACAACAGACAAAAAGTACATGGGTGTGGAGTAAATTCATGGTAGATTAGGTGGTCAGGGAAAGTTGCTCAGCAAAGTTGACATTTATGCTGAGACCTGAGACATGAGGAGAAAAGTTTTGCCAAATGCTCGGGGGTAAAGCATCCTAACTATTGAGAACAACAGGTGCAAAGACCCCAAGAAAGAAAATGGCTACAGTTATTTGTGGAACAGAAAGGCAACAGATGTGACTGAAGCATAGCAAGCAAGAAGGAGAACAAGTTAGAGTAGGAGGTTAGACAGTTGAATAAAGGTCAGACTATGCAAAGTTTTATGGAGCCAAGTAAAAGAGTCAATAAATAGGGCTGGGGTTGTGGCTCGGTGGTAGAGTGCTTGCCTAGCATGTGTGAGGCACTGGGTTTGATTCTCAGCACCACGTATAAATAAATAAAATAAAGGTCCATCAACAACTAAAAAAATATTTTTTAACAAAGAGTCAATGAACTATTAAGAAAAACCAAAAACCACTCTAGGTGTTTCAAGTAGAAGAAATTTGGGCTGGGGATATAGCTCAGTTTGCAGAGTGCTTGCCTTGCATGCACAAGGCCCTGGGTTCAATCCCCAGCACCACAAAAACAAAACAACCAAATCAAGTAGAAGAAATTTAATTCAAGGAATTGGTAACAAACATGTTGGAAGGACTGGAGGTGCAAATGCCGAAATGAGGTTATCCAAATATTAGCAATTACAGGAAGTCACTAACAGCCCTCAGGCTGACAGAGCAAAAAGGGAAATGGTGATAATCATAGCTGACAACTGCTGACCACTGAGGATGCTGGTGGAACTGAATTGCCTAAGTGGGAGCTCCAGAGCAAGCAATGTGGCCATTGCTAGAGATGCCATCAAAATGCAGAAAAGAAGATGGCTTTTCCTTTACTTCTCTTTTCCAGTTTATGCCAGTGTTTCCAACTGGCAGAATCTAATAGGAAGCCAGCTGTTGAGGAAATGCAGAAGATGTGAAGTACAGGTTCTCAGATCTAGGGGCAAAAGTGTAGAAGGAGCTGGAGGACAACACTCTAGCATACCAGTGTAAGCAGTTTGGATCTCATTCTATGGGCCCCCTCAGCCCGGCCTTGTGAACTCTGCATTTGATACACAGAAGAGACTGCTGGGACATTCCAACAGCCTTAGTTGGCATCTGTAAAATGTGCCTGACACTTAGTAAGATTCTCAATAAATGTCAGCTATCTATGAAGCAATACTGAAGGTACAATCAACATCATGTGGGAGCCTACTTTTCTTTTCTCCCTGTACTGGGGATTGAACCCAGGGGTGCTTTACCACTGAGCTACATTTCCTGTCCCCTCCCCTTTTTTATTTTATTTCAAGACAGAGTCTCGCTAGGTTGCCTAAGCTAGACTCCGACTTGTGATCCTCCTGCCTCTGTCTCCTCAGTAGCTAGGATTACAGGCCTGTGCCACCAAACCAGCACATCTTGCTTTTTTTTTTTTTTTTTTAGTTGTAGATAGACATATCTTAATTTTATTTATTTATTTTTTATGTGGTGCTGAGGATTGAACCCAGTGCTTCACACATGCTAGGCAAGTTCTCAACCACTGAGCCACAACCCCAGCCCACACCTTGTTTTTTTGATGAGTCAAAGTAGGACTTAGCACTTGAAAAGGTTGGGAACCAAGGGTCTAAGGAGAGCTCAGTTGATGAAATTGATAAGATGAGAGAATATTCACTTCCAGTTTCGGTCCCATAGGCCTCACATAAAAGACCTTTGCTGTATTTTGCTTCTGCAGGTTCTGTTTGGGCCTATGTGAGAAATCCAGACACATGGAGTGTAATGGGGATTGCAGGAGTTTGGTGGAGGACAAGATGATAAACATTGCTTCAATTATCTACTGTTGTGTAGCAAAGTACCTGAAAGCTTAGAGCTTAAAGCAAACACTTTTGTGTTTATGATGCTCTGGGTTAAGAATTTGGACATGTGGGTTGGGGGGAGGTGGAATAGAAGTTCATTGGATTAGACAAAGAGGAATGAAGGGAAAGGGAGGAGGATGGGAATAGGGAAGACAGTAGAATGAATTGGACATAACCTTTCCTATGTTCATTATGAATACACAACCAGTGTAACTCCACATCATATGCAACCACACGAATGGGAAGTTATATTCTATGTATGTATAGTATGTCAAAATACACTCTACTGTCATGAATATCTAAAAAGAACAAATTTTTAAAAGCTGGGGGGAGCCGGGTGCGGTGGCACAAACCTGTAATCCCAGCACTTAGCAAGGCTGAGACGGGAGAATCGCGAGTTCAAAGCCAGCCTCAGCAATGGCGAGGCGCTAAGCAACTCAGTGAGACTCTGTCTCTACATAAAACACAAAATAGGGCTGGGGATGTGGCTGTGTGGTCGAGTGCCCCTGAGTTCAATCCCCGGTACCGGAAAAAAAAAAAAAACTGGGGGGAGAAAAAGAATTTGGACATGTGACTGAAGGTGTAGCTCAGTGGTAGAGCTCTTGACTAGCAGTAGGAGGCCCTGGGTTCAATCCTCTGCATCACCAAAAATAAATAAATAAATAAGATATTTATAGAGGGTCTATTTGGGACCAGGCACATTATTTTATTTTTCATTTGAGCCTCTAAAAGGAAATGTACATGTTAGAAGAGAAAACAGATTGAAAATTAATGAGCTAAGAACTTATCTTAATAAGTTAGAAAAGGAGCCCACAGAGACATAAACTCAAAGTAGAAGTAAAGAAATAAAGTGAAGAACAGAAATAGAAGAATAGAAAACAAATGTTTAACCGAGAATCAGCCAATTCTGTGAAAACTGATAAATGTCTGGTGGTAATGATCAAGAAAAGTTGAAGCCGGGCGCGGTGGCTCACGCTTGTAATCCCAGCACTTAGGGAGGCTGAGACAGGAGAATCGTGAGTTCAAAGCCAGCCTCAGCAATGGCGAGGCACTAAGCAACTCAGTGAGACCCTGTGTCTACATAAAACACAAAATAGGGCTGGGGATGTGGCTCAGTGGTCGAGTGCCCCTGAGTTCAATCCCCAGTACCAAAAAAAAAAAAAGAAAAGTTGAAAAAGGATGAAAATAATGTCAGGAATTAAAAGAAAGATGTGAAATAGACAAATTGCCTGATATATATAATTTACCAAAACTGACACAGCTTTAAACAGAAAATCTAGATAATCCTATAACAATCCTATAATTGAATCAGAAATAAAAAATATTCCTATTAATTCCCTTAGGTAAGCTGAGTATGGGAATGCATACCTATAGTCCCAGCTATTTTTGAGGCTAAGGCAGGAGGACTATATGAACCCCAGAGTCTGAGACCAGCAGGGACATCATAGTATTGACTTCATCTAAAAATATATAAATAAAAACAAAAACAAAAACTCTTTACTGGCAAGTTCTAATTCTTGTTCTTGTTCTTTGGGCGGGAAGGGGGATTAGACCCGGGGGTGTTCACCATGGAGCTACATCCCAATCCTTTTTACTTTTCTTAAAAATTTAAGACAGAGTTCCCCTAAGTTGCTGATGCTCTCAATAAATCACTGAGGCTGGCTTCCATCTGTAATCCTCCTATCTCAGCTTTCCTAGTCTCTGGAATTACAGGGATACACCGCCACCAGATCTAGCTGCAAATTCTAAATCTTAAAACATCCCGTGAGAGTATTATGATTCCCTTGTTCAGATGGGGAAATGAATTCAGAGAGTTCAAACAACCTGCTTAGGGCCCAGATCTATTAAATGTTAAAGACAATATTTGAACCCTTGTTTGGTCTGACTCAAAGCAAGGGAATTCAGCCATTTCATTCTCCAGCCTCCTCTTCAAATACTATAACCAGTATCATATATGTGAGGGTGAAGGAATTGGCCCTGGGCCAGAAGGCCTAGAAACAAGAAATCTGATCGTTTCACTCAGATGGAGCCTGGAGATAATCCCCAGGACTCGGCCACATGGTTTCGCAAGACCTATTCAAATGCCATCAAGGCTTCTCTATAGAGCACCATATACACAATCCTAAATTCCAGTTTCCCCAGCCTCCCCTGCTCTTGGATGTCCATAGCACTGTCTCTGGGCATTTTCCATTTATCTGAGCCTTTTCTGTGTACCAGTCTCATAGGTTTTTCAACCTTGCAAATGCATGAATCCCTGAGAAGATGCACCTCAATTTCAGAAAGCCAAATTAAAAAGTTAAATGCTGGCACTCACGTTGATCACTGGGGCTCTGAAAACTGCAAGGCAGCTATCATAGTCTTCTAAACCATCCAGAGTATATTCTTGTTAAAAGACATTTTAAGATTTTTTACTAAAATAAAAACTAAAATTTTAAATATTCTTAGCACAATTTGTTTCCTGAAGATAGAGTCTCTCTTTATAACAGGCGTGAATGGCTCCATGACATAATGCAGCATTTCATTCTCTCTGTATATCAAAACTAAATTCAGTTTGAATTCTGTGGGACGCTAGATTACAGTTCCATATCTTCACCCCTCTTGGCAGTAGAATTATACTTTCATTTTGTGCCTGCCACATTCTTCCTTGCACTGGGAGGACAGGGAGTATTTGTTCATACCTTGACTCTGGGCTCACCCATGTAACTTTTGACTAATAGCACCTTAGTAGATGTGATATAAACAGAGGCTTAAAATGAGTTTGCACATGGAGACTATTGCTCAGGTGCTTCTGCCATCTCCATGAAGATTCCCCGGCTGGCTTGCTGGTCCTGAAAGGAGGACTGGAGAAACATTGAGTAGAACCAAACCAGCCCAGCCAGAACCTCCCTATAGCCTCAGTGGGTCCCTACACACACAAACCAAATAAATACATACTGTTGTATGCCACTGAAATTTTGTGATTGTTATACAGAATTCCTGAGGCAATAGGAATAACTGGTGTAAGCCCCTTCTTACCAAGACCGCCAGTTCCTCAGCTAATGCTAGTGGCCACAACTAATGCTCCCTGCCCGGCTGTGAAGCACATCTGAAGGGCAGAGCTGAGAGCCCCGTCCCCTCTGGAACAAGTCCAGCCCAAGTGACCTTTGAGAGCAAAAGCTCCCCACACTGTGGTCCTTTATTCAGTCCATACAAACACCCAGAGCTCTCCGTGAAGTCTGATTGCCTGGGTTTGATTCTCAGATCCATAATCCTTGGGCAATTCATTTAATCTTTCTTTGCTTCATCTGTAAAATAGAAACAATAACAGTACACACTTCATAGAGGGTTCTTGTGAAAAATAACTGAATATGCACCAAGTGCTTAACACAATGCCTTGTACACAGTAAGTGCACAATAAATGTTGAGTAGTATTATTATCATGTATTTGTTCACCCAATTATTCTTCCTCTTATGTCCTCCCATCTCAGAGGACCTGCATTAGTGGGGGCTCAGATCTCTGCCACTGAAGGAATTCATGCCTACATTTTCTTTGTAGTGTTGAGGATTCCAACTGACCCTCTTAAGTTGGAACATCTCTCTTCAATCAGAAACTATTTAGTCTCCAACCCTAATCTTTGTTTAAAAAGCCTAGCTGGATGGCTGGGGGTGTAGCTCAGTGGTAGAGTGCTTGCCTAGCCTGTGTGAGGTCCTGGGTTCAATCCAGGTACTTAATCCCAGTACTTAGAAAAGGAAAAAAAAATATTTGGAAGTTTTCTTTGGGGTGGCCTACTTCTTGCAGCTTCTCCTTTCTATTCTAAAACACACCAATCCCCCAGCGGGTCAAGAAAGTCCAAACCTCAAGGACAGAGTCCTGCTCTCCCCCAGAAGGAATAGAATGCCTTTCATTCTTTTGATGTGAGCCTGCAGCTAAGCAAAACTAGACATGGTTATTTTCTCAAAAGGTCATTCTGCTACATTTAATTTTCAATAAATCTTTGCTACTAGACTGTGAATTGCTTAGCTGTTTTATTTGTTGTATATTTCTAGAGCTTAGAACAGAACCCCTGCTTAGTAGGTGCTTGGTAAATGGTGGATAAATGAATGACGAATATGGATCACAGGGCCAGGACAATTTCCAAACCAGGATGGACAAAATAAACATGAATAGCCACTGTGCCCTGGGCCTCATGTTCTGCACCAAGTCAGGAAAAGGACCCAGTCAGGAAAATGACCAAGGCACTTGAGCCTATACTCAAGTCCTCAAAGTTTTAAGTCCACAAAGAAAACAAAACTCAACCACACAATCACTCCCTCTGTCCCACATCAAAGAGAGCTTAGTGAAGCACTTGGCTCAAAAGCAGCTGTGGGCTGGATGCGGCACAAAAGGTTCTGGGGAAGGAGAGACTGGAGGTAACCCAAGGTCCGGAGGTCTGGGAGGGCTCAGACACACAGGGTGAAAGGGTGTGCACTGGCTTATCAGGTGTCTGAGAACATCATGAGCAAAAGCTCAGACAGACAGAAATGAGTTTGCTATTTGTGGAAAATAACAAGTAGACCCACCTGACCTGCTGTAGGACTTGTGATAGGGAGTCACAAGAGGTGAGCTTGGCTATTTCAGGCTGTGGCCTCAGTAAAGAGACCTGTGTCCAACAAAGACAGGGTTCCTGAGACAAGGCATGACACAAATTCACCTGCAATAGAGGCTTCTTTCCAAATTTTATCCCAGGACCAGATGAAATTTGAATTTAAACCAAAGGCCCCAAACGTAAGCCCACCAGAGGCACATACCCCTTGACTCCTCTAAGAATAGAGAATTTGTATTGGTGAAGATTCTTTGATTGCAAACAACAGAAAACTCTAGCTAACAAGCAAAAAAATTTTAAATTAGAAAGAAATAGGCCAGGTCTGATGGCACACACCTATCATCCCATAACTCAGGAGACTGAAGCAGGAGGATCACAAGTCTGAACCCAGTCTTGGCAACTTAAAGAAACCCTAAGCAACTTAGTGAAATCTTGTCTCAAAATAAAAAGCTGGGACTGACTCAGTGGTAAAACGCCTGTGGGATTAATCCCCAGTACTAAAAAGAAAATAGAGATGGTTTACAGAATCACCATAAATGAAAATACTAGGAAGCTATCCCAGGAACATGAGGAATCAGGACAGTAAATCAAAGGAACTAGGGCCAAGGAGTATTTTCTTCATGGTGTTGCCCAGAAGATAGATTAATTTCATTTTTATATCATTCCATTCAAGTTTCCAGCAGGAAAGACCATCTAAGTGACCTAGTTTGGGTCACATGACAATCTTTTGGCAAGAGAATGGAGAGATCTCCATTGACAAGCCACCAAGATCATGACTGCTAGGGCTGGGGGTGTAGCTCAGTAGTATGCCTGAGGCCCCAGGCTCAATCTTCAGCACCAAACAAACAACAAGATTATGACTGCTGAAACAGTACCTCCAAGCCAAACTCCCCAAAGTTTGTGTCAGGGGAAGTAGTAGATAGTGAGCAGGCCTGCTAGGGTGGGGGTGTGCGCTGGGAAAACCTAGGGCCCAGTTGGTCTTGAAAGTTGAGGATAGAGAAAGGATGGAACCATTGCCTAAACTGATAGGTACACATTTATGACCGGACCCCTAGGCCTCAGAGCTCAAAGACCATTTCCTTAGGAGGCTCTAGTGGGACTAGGTTAAGAAATGAACTGGTATGGAGAAAGGGGCTTAAATAAGGTCCAAGATGGGAACTCCAGCATAGGATTGAGAAGTAAATTTATGGAACCTAATAATTTCATAGTTCCAAGGAGCCAGAGGGAAGGATTTGATATTTCCGGTGATATATCAGGCAGGACCAGGAGACCTTTTTTCAGTATCTAAGTAGCTGATAGTGTTAGGGCCTCCCCCAGCTTCTCAGGTGCCTCAGATAAAAAATGGAATTTCAGAAGATAAAAGGTAGAGAGCAGTACCATGGAGAAGCAAAGAGAAACCTCTTGCTTTACCCCATTGAAAGAGTCAAGTGGGAGAAATGGTTTGTTAGGAAAATATAACTACCCAGCCTGCTCATTCCTAAAGCCTGGACCAGGGAAAATGGGACTATCTGGGAGCCCCCAGTACTGAACAGCTGAGGTAGAGACTCACTCAGAGAAACTGAAATCCTCCCTGCATGGCTGGAGCCCCCTGAGACTCCACAGGGACCTGTAAGCTTCTTTTGTGTGTGTGTGATATTAGGAATTGAATCCAGGGACACTCTACCACAGAGCTACACGCCAACCCCTTTTTATTTTTTATTTTGACTTAGAGTCTTGCTAAATTGCTGAGGCTGGACTCAAATTTGCCTTAGTCTTTGGAGTCACTGGGATTATAGGCATGCACCAACTGCACCCAGAAGGCAACAAGTGATCTTTTGAGAAACCAGGGAAGAGGTGAGCTTGGGGGTAAGTAACATCAGGAGGACAACATAAGAAAGTTCTAGATTCACTTTCCATTCCTCTCTGCTCTGCTCAGTGCCTGAGGAAGCTGACCTCTAACTGTATTATTCCAGCTCCTTGCCCTTCTCCTGATGGGTTTAGCCAATGGGAGGCTCTGGTAGAAGGCACTGGCAGGAGACCAGCTAATGGGATGAGAGAGAGGTCAGGGTACTAATCCTCATCCACAACTGCACTGCTGGATTTTCTATTGGCAGTTGCTGAATTCCTCTACAGAGGACCCGGCTCCTGTGGGACAACAGCTCCCTGACAGCTACAGCTCTTGCTAGGTTTTAGTAACCCTGTTGCTCCTTTTTGTCCTTCAGGTTTAGTACTAGTAAAGGTTTTCTTCTGTGGGTATGCCCTAGATGCTTCGATGTTCTTTGCCATTTCCTATAACCTGTCCACTTATGAATAGTCTCTTCACTAACCTCTTCAGCATACCCTCTGAGTGTGCCAGCTCTTTTCTGCAGACCCCTCTTGGGTACAACCTCTTACTTCACACAGCAGCCTAGAAATCCTCTGTTACACTGGACCCTCACTGGATATCCCTGCCCAGAGATGCCTCAGAACAACCAACAACAATCAAGGAATCTTAGTCCCATGTTCTTTTTCGGGAGTGTTCCTTTTTTTTTTTTTTTTTGGTACTGGAGATTGAACTCAGGGGCACTCAACCACTGAGCCACATCCCCAGCCCTATTTTGTGTTTTATGTAGAGACAGGGTCTCACTGAGTTGCTTAGCGACTTGTCGTTGCTGAGGCTGGCTTTGAACTTGCGATTCTCCTGTCTCAGCCTCCCTAAGTGCTGGGATTACAGGCTTGCTCCACGGTGCCAGGCTTCGGGAGGGTTCTTTTTTTTTTTTTT
>CM053405.1:82996325-83010974 GCA_028644305.1 Xerus rutilus | reverse complement strand
TTCGGGAGGGTTCTTAAGAGGATATTCTGTCATCTCTCTTCCTCCACACTTGGAGAATAATAATAGGCAGAGATTGGCCAGCCCAGGAAAAGCCTTCAGCCTCTGTCCTCTGTCACCTACCAGGATGAGTCTCTCCCATTTACCCAACCCCAGCATCTTCTGCTTATCTCAGCCTGTTCCTTGTCTCTCAGTGAAAAGCAGGCAACTCTGTTCTCCATGGACTTTTTCTAGTGTGAAAGCCAGGATCCCCTTTATAATACGCCCCTAAATTTTAGCTGTCCTCCACTTACTTCTTCCTTTACCCAGAGAGAATCCTCTTTCCTGCCCCTCTACTTCCCTTCTCCTGCCTTCAGAGCTGGTGGGGAGCAGAAAGAAACATGAGGAACCTGCTGAGTCCTACACTCCCACCCTGACCTTGGTTTCCCTGAGAAGCAACGGACAAGGGCAGGCCTATCTCAGACTAACAAGACAGCTGCTCATTAAGGAAGCTGAGAACTGAGGGAGGTGACTAATGGTGTCAGGAGCAGAGCCCAGCGGGAGAAGTGAGCAACAAGATCAGAATCTACCGTGGAAGAAAAGAGGAGAAGAAAGGAGCCCAGAGCTGGTAGGGCTCACTCCCAAAGGATTCTTTTAGGATAAAATCAAATCACCCTTCTCCCACAGCCTGATCCTCTCCCTGCTGGGTGTAGCTGTCATCTTAGAAAACAGGACTATTTTATCACCTTGTGTGGGGGAGGGGTGACTGGGACAAGGAGATAAGGATGCTATTTATTCACTTCAAAAACATTAAGTGAGCGCAAGCCTGTAATCCCAGCATTTAGGGAGGCTGAGACAGGAGAATTGCGAGTTCAAAGCCAGCCTCAGCAAAAGCGAGGTGCTAAGCAACTCAGTGAGACCCTGTCTCTACATAAAACACAAAACAGGGCTGGGGATATGGCTCAGTGGTCGAGTACCCCTGGGTTCAATCCCCAGTACCAAAAAACCATTAAGTGGCTATTACATACCTGTAGTAGGCACCTTCTGCCTTCAGGAAGCTCCTTTCCTGATGCATTGTAAGTGCAAACTCCCAACTGTGGCCTATGAAACCACACATGGTCTGGTGCCTGTCCTCTCCCACTTCATCTTGCTCTGCTCTAACCATAAAGGCATACTTGCATTACCCTGAGCACAACAAATTCACCATTACTGCCCCAGGACTCTTGTATTGGCTGCTCCCTCTACCTGGAACATTGTCTTCCCAGATCTTCTAACAGCTGCTTACTTTGGGTCAGCCTTAGCCCAGGGACTTCCTGAACAGAGAGAAAAACACTATAGGCAATGGGAAAGTCTGATTGGAAGGTCCTGAGGTGGGAAAGAATGAAGAAAATGAAAGGAAACCAGTGTGACTAGGGAGAGAGGATAAACCGAGTTCCCCTGAAAGCTGAGTCTGGGACAGAGGCTATGATCCAAGGAGCAGGGCTGAGAGGTTGAGGAGTGTCGGAGGAGAAGCTTTTGGAGAGCATTGCAGCTTCAAGCACCCAGAGAGCATTCTGAAAAGCTTTATGAAGGATCTCTGAACCTTCCAATGGGGCAAGAGAAGGGAGGCGTATGTTTCTACCTACACTGTCAAGAGTCCCCCTTTAACTACCCTGAACTTCTAGGTTGACCAGGCAGGAAAGGGAGCAGTTCCCTGGCAACAGAAAAGCCCTGAGACAAAAGCAAGAGGGAGGGTCAGGGGCCTGAGGCTGCAATGCTGCCAGTTCACACGGCTTGAAGTGGTTGGAGCCAGCATAGAGCTGGTTGTCACAGCAGTGGCTGGAATTTGAAGTGGTGCACAAGAGGTATCTGAAGAGGGAGAGGGACACAGCATGAGGCTGGAGAGGCTTGCTGGAGAGAGGAGCACAGAAGCAGGCAGGCAAGCTTTTCTAAATCAGTGGAAGAGGGAATTGTAATCTGAGAACTGGACAGACCTTCTCTTTGTGTCTTTGTAGGGTGGCCAAGCAGGCCACTGCCACCCCTTCATGTCCCAAGGAAGGCACTTCTCACATATCTCACTTATATATCTATATATGTTTTTGGTGGTACTGGGGGTTGATCCCAGGGCCTTGCACATGCTAGGCAAGTGCTCTACCAACTGAGCTACATTTCCAATACTTACTTTTCATTTTGGCGGGAATTTACCAAATATCTCATGACATCATTGCAGGGAAGGATAAGAAAGCAAGGTATCTATGTATAAGCTATGTTGGATGAAAGGCTGGGGAGGATTCTTGGTGTTTGCCAGTTGACAAACTGTGTACATCTACTCAATAATCAATATTTACTGAATATCTACTAAGTGCCATTTGCTGTTCTAGGAATAGCAGTAAACAAGTATACATGCCCCTGCACGTATCACCAAGTGGAATATATACAGACTTGGTATATATTCCATGTGTGTTTCAATGTGTGCATGGAATGAGCACTTGCTACCTTGTAGGGTCCTATAATGCCACTTTACTTCTTCCACAATCTCCCTTTGTCCCCACCTGCACACCCAGCTCCCCTCACCCAGCTCCACACTGATGGCCCCAGGCAGGCAAAGGATTCCAACCCCCTTCCACTGAGGGCTAGCTTATTCTTATTTCTCAAGAAGTTTAATTTTGCCAATAGCCAGAGGCAATGACAGCAGCTCTGGAAATCTGGCTCTCTGTACTCTGTGCTGGGATAGGCAGCCCAGAAATAATTGCCTCTTTGAGTGCTTTATTGGAATGTGCACGTGTTTCCTGCCTCTGTGGGGGCTGGTCCCTCCCAGGGCCACTTCTTAATGTGAGAAATGAATTAGTCCTGGGAGGATGGTGGGGGCTACTTCACCCTTCACCCCTACCAGGAGGAGAGGTAGAGGAGAGGCAGAGGGTGGGTGGGACCTTGTACATTTTCTTTTCTCCCAAACCATGTTATTCAGGCAGTTGTTCAGAGAGCACCTGCAATCTTTGTCACAAGCACCAAAATTCTACCATCCTGTGGTCATAAAATTTCCCCAAGGCTTCTCTCACACCGAGCACTGCGCTGGTAGCGCGCTTGGCTGCACTGGCTGAGGGCAGGTGGCCCTGAGCTCTGAAGGCTGCTTTGCTCAAGGAGTCTCCCTGGCTGCTGTCCTTAGCACAGGATGCCTGCCTCTCCTTGCTCCTGGTAGAGAAACAGAATGCTAATGATGATGAGTCCAGATTTTCCCCCGGCATGGAACCAGTCAGATGAATCCTAATGCCACATCCTGGTCTTGTCCACCAGACCTTGTGACTACACCAAAACGGCCACCTCCTCTGTGGCTGTTGTCAGGGAATGAGAGGCAGAGAGAAAGGAGGGAGGGAAATGACTGAACCCAATGGAGAGGTTTCATTTTTATCTGCCCCAAATCTTCTTAAGATCCCTGAAACTGTCTCCCTGACTCCAAGCCAGCCAGAGCTTCCTGGTCTCCCTGGGGATCCAGCCCATCTGTCTGATTTGCTGGGTACATAGAACCTTTGGCTAGGCCAGTAGATGTGAGGAAAGACAGGATCTGTCTCCCTGCAATTACTTCAGCTCTGTGATTTAGCTGAAACCCTCTGGAATTACAGGCCTGTTGACTATATTCTCCCTAAAATAATCATCCTTCATCTAAGTTATGATCTTCTTTCTAAAATAATCACCTTCCATTTAGGTTATAATATAGCACTGAGAGACCTGAGGGATTGGCTGTCAAGGTAGGCATAGGGAACCACTGCTCCGTTTAGGGACTTACAGGCCTAGGAACTCCGATGGATACTTCCCACAGCTCCAGTCCTCCTACAGGCCCACAGAAGTGCCACGCCGCGTCATTTCCTCCGCAGTATTGGCTCCTGGAAAACTACTATTCTAAAAAATCCTGACCAAATATCACTTCTTCTCTGAAGTATTCCCTCTCCTTCCTCAGGCCTAGCAGATCATTTCAGTAGTGAAATAGCTCCCATAAAATAAATTCAAATCCAAATGGCCTCACTGATGCTGGCTGTGATGGCGCATGCCTGTAATCTCAGCAACTCAAGAAGCTGAGGCAGGAGGATTGCAAGTTCAAGGCCAGCCTTAGCAACTTAGTGAGTCCCTAAGCAACTTAGTAAAACTCTGTCTCAAAATAAAATTTAAAAGGGCTGGATATGTACCTCAGTGGTAAACACCCTTGGATTCAATTCCCAGTACCAACAAACAAACAAACAAACAAAACACCTCATGCTGTAGCTGGCATATGGTCAGGGCTCAGAAAATGACAGCTCTTAGAGTGATGATGGCAGTAATCACACTTTTTCGGTGGTCTGTTTATATATTTGTCACCTCTAATAGATTGTGGATTCCTTAGGACAAGGGTTACAGTTGAGTTGTTGCTATATGTATAGTATCCTGCCTGGCTCAGGGTAAGTACCCAATACGGAGTAATAAATATCAGCACTATCATTAGGACACTTCAAATAATATTAACTGGTCTTTAATGAGTGTTTGCCATATGCCAGGCACTATTCTAAGCAATTGACCATGATTATGTTACTTACTCTTCACAACAATCCTAAAAAGCAAGTAGTATCATCGCCATTTTGCAGATGAGTAAACTGAATCTTACTGAGGCTAGACAACTTGACTGCTACACTATAAAAAGTGAGGAGTTGGCACAAGCATGCAATCCCGGTTTCTGAAGAGACTGGAGGAGGAAGATCACAAGTTTGAGACCAATCTGAGGAACTCAATGAGATCAGGTCTTAAAATAAAAGGGCTGGGAGCCAGGCGTGGTGGCTCACGCTTGTAATCCCACCACTTTGGGAGGCTGAGACAGGAGAATCACGAGTTCAAAGCCAGCCTCAGCAATGGCGAGGTGCTAAGCACCTCAGTGAGACCCTGTCTCTACACAGAACACAAAATAAGGCTGGGGATGTGGCTCAGTGGTTAAGTACTTCTGAGTTCAATCCCTGGTACCAAAAAATAAATAGATAGATAGATAGATGATAGATAGATAGATAGATAGATAGATAGATAGATAGATAGATAGATAAAATAAGAGGGCTGGGGATGTAGCTCAGTGGGTTCAATCTCTAATACCACAAAACAGGAAAGGTAGGGGAGAAGAAGGAGGAGAAGCAAAGGTGGATGAAATCCCAGCTACTCAGAAGCCTTAGGCAGGAGGATTGCAACTTTGTGGCCAGCCTCAGCAAATTAGTGAGACTCTCAGGATCTTAGCAAGATCCTGTCTTAAAATTTAAAAAAGGATCCGGGTGCAGTGGCACAAGCCTGTAATCCCAGCATTTAGGGAGGCTGAGACAGAGAATTGCGAGTTCAAAGCCAGCTTCAGCAACTGTGAGGTGCTAAGCAACTCAGTGAGACCCTGTCTCTACATAAAACACAAAATAGGGATGGGGATGTGGTTCAGTGGTCAAATGCCCTTGAGTTCAATTATTAGTACCAAAAAAAAAAAAAATTAAAAAAGCAGCTGGGAATATAGCTCAGTGGTAGTGTTTGCCTAGCACAGGTGAGGCACTGGGTTCAATCCTCAGGCCACATAAAAATAAATAAAATAAAGCTATTATGTCCATTTACAACTAAAAAAATATTTAAAAATTTTAAAAGGCAAATTGATACAACCAATCTGGAAAGCAGTATGGAGATTCCTTAGAAAACTTGGAATGGAACCATCATTTGACCCAGCTATCCCACTCCTTGGTCTATACCCAGAAGACTTAGAAACAGTATATTACAGTGTCACAGCCACTTCAATGTTTATAGCAGCTCAAATCACAATAGCTAAACTGTGGAACCAACCTAGATGCCCTTCAACAAATGAATGGATAAAGAAACTGTGGTATATATACACAATGGAATATTACTCAGCAATAAAAGAGAATAAAATTATGGCATTTGCAGGTAAATGGATGGAATTGGAGAATTTCATGCTAAGTGAAGTAAGCCAATCTCAGAAAACCAAATGCCAAATGTTCTCTTTGATAAGTGGATGCTGATCCATAATGTGGGGGAGGACATGGGAAGAATGGAGAAACTTTGGTCACAGGGGTGGGAAAGGGGAGGGAGCAGGGAGACAGTAAAGATGGTGGAATATGATGGACATCATAGCCCTAGCTTTATGTAGGACTGCATATATGTTGTGATTCTCCAACATATACAATCAGAGAAATGAAAAGTTGTGCTCCATCTGTGTACAATGAATCAAAATGCACTCTGCTATCATGTAAACCTAAACAGAATAAATAAGTTAAAAAAAAATTTTAAATATTTTTTAAATTTTTTTTTTAATATTTATTTTTTAGTTGTAGGCAGACAGAATATCTTTATTTTATTTTTATGTGGTGCTGAGGATCGAACCCAGTGCCTCACGCGTGCTAGGCGAGCGTGCTACCACTGCGCCATAACCCCAGCCCCTATTTTTTAAATTTTTAAAAAGGACTGAGGTTGTAACTCAGTGCTAAAGTGTCCCTGGGTTTAATACCCAGTACTGGCTGCCCTCCCTGCTCCAAAAAAGAAAACCCAAGTGTGCAAGGGTGTTCCCTTGGACACAGACCAACTTAGAAGAATGTGAGCTGAGATTTCAGGCGCTCCCTTTTTCTCAGGTAGTTTCCTCCCACTCCTAGCACCTCTGGCCTAAGTTAGGGAAGATGGTACCTGATTGACAGAAAGGAATCAACACTAGGCAGCAGCATCTCTGCCTCAGGAGACCAGGCAGAGGGGAAGAGGGGACTAAGGAGCCACTCCACTCCCTGAATTCAACATTCAGGGCCTGACCTCACTTAGAAGGGTCATGGCCCAGGGATGCCAGCCTTGATGGAGACAAATCTCTCCTGTGAATAGGTAGAAGAGTCTGTGTTCCTTGTTGTTCTGTGAGCACCCTGGGGTAGAGGTAGTGGGCCTGCCTGCCCATCTGACCTCAGGGCCAGGATCCCAAGGTTCTTTGCCAGCTGCTCAGCCCTGATTCCTCAAGCTCAGTTGGTGGTAGAGAGTGAGAAGGAAATTTTAATTTATATTTCTCCCTTTGATTCAGAGTCTGGGCAGCTATTTTGACTGCTTCACTGGAATATTCTTTAATTCTGAGTTTCTTTTTCTCATTATGGCTCAAAAATTAAAATCTCTCTGCCTTGGGCAAGTGAAAGCTGAGTGAGGGATGGCTGCGGCCACCACACATTTCTTATTTAAGTCAATTTGGAAACACTGAATGCCTTCTCTTGGGGCAGGTGACCAAAAGAAGAGGACAGGCAGACTTTAGCCTCCCTCCTTCCCACGTCGATGGCATTAATCCTCCCATTATTCCTGCAGCCCTCACTGACCTGGCCTAATCACAAAGTTAATAACACTCTTCCCCATGCTGATCCTCACAACAGCTCTGCAAGGAAGGAAAGCCGGTGTCCTCCTCCTCATTTTATTGATGAGGGCACCAAGGACCTGGCATATTTCACAGATGAGAGATGGAAGACCCGAAGTCGCTGGGGGGCATGGATAGTGGGTGGAGATGGTTAAAGTTGTGACCCTTCCCTTCTGTCCCCTTGCTCTAAGAAGACGGCAAGGCAAGAACTCTTCTCGTTGCTCCCAGACACTGAATGGGGAGCAGTGTATTCTTAGCCAGTTGCTATCTACTCTTGGATCCCCAGCTTCCTTATATTTAAAAGAGAAGAGCTGTCCTAAATTATGCCTAAAGCCACCTTCCTGTGCTTATGCCCAGACTCCAGAGGAAAGGAAAACGATTGCTCTCTGTGACTTTGTCCATCTCCATGTTTCTTACTCCCTGTCCTTTGGTGGCCACCGTTCTTTTCTGTGCAAGCACATTCAGCTGTCATTACCCTGTTCCTCTTTTCCCTATACAGATTTCTCCTCACTCTGTTCACAGACTTTCTGAGGGATATCTGGTCCATATGGGGGCCTTCCAGTAGAGTTCCAGAACATCCCTTTTGAAAGTGACTTTAGATGGTAGTCTGGTAGGAGGAGGTGGCTCTGGTATGACCTCAAAGTGGTATCAGCAATTTTTACTGAGCTTATTGAGAAGTGCCTGGGGGACTTCCAATATTCCTTTCACTGGGGGACACAGGATCTAGAAGTAAAGGCTGCCCCTACCTAAAGAATTAGAAATTGTGACTACCCTGTGGGTAAACAACAGCACCAGCCTGCCAGGAGCACACGGTCTGGAGGAAAAGGGGGTTTTTGTTTGTTTGTTTGTTTTGTTTTTTTCCATCTTTGCTTCTATTGCCAGTTCCCTTAAGGACTTGGTAGTTTTCCACCTTATTCTACATTATTATTATTATTATTATTATTATTTTATTTTTTGGTACTGGGGATTGAACCCATGCATGCTTTACTAGTTAGCTACCTTCCCCAGTCCTTTGTATTTTTTATTTTGGGTGGTACTGAGAACTGAACCCATGGATGCTTTACTGTGTAGCCATACCCCTGGTCCTTTTTTATTTTTTAATTTTTTTATTTATGAGACAAGATCTTGCTAAGTTGCCAGGGTTGGCCTGGAACTTGTGATCCCTCGTCTCAGCCTCCCCAGTTGCTGTGATTATAGACATGTGTCACTGAGCCTAGCTCGGTTGCATATCAAACTGGGAAATTTTGGGCAACTTCTGGAATCCTCAATTTCCTCCTCCAATTTCCACAATGATGATTATCCCATAGTGTTGTAGCAGGATTAAATAAAGCACAGGGGCTGGGGATGTGACTCAGAGGTAGAGCAGTTGCCTAGTATGCAGGAGGCCCTAGGTTTGATCGCCAGCATCACCAAAAAAAAGAAAAAAGAAAGAACAAAAGACACTTAACAGCCAGGCACGGTGGCTCAAGCCTGTAATCCTAGCACTTAGGGAGGCTGAGACAGGAGAATTGCAAGTTCAAAGCCAGCCTCAGCAACGGTGAGGCGCTAAGCAACTCAGTGAGACTCTGTCTCTACATAAAACACAAAATAGGGCTGGGGGTGTGGCTCAATGGTCGAGTACCCCTGAGTTCAATCCCCAGTACCAAAAAAAAAAAAAAGACACTTACCAAGGTCTCTGGCAGGTTAGGCACTCAGTAAATGGTTACTGTTACTGTTTCAGTATCATTATTATTGATGCTGATGCTGGTGGGAGAATTATGAAGTAGGCATTGGAGACCAGACTTTCCTGTTTGTAAAGACATTCAGCCACAGTGAGTAGAGAAGAAAATTCCCAGGCAGGGTCTCCACTAGAAGCTGTCTCAGTTTCATGAGAGCCTAGCCTTCCCACTCTGGTGCCATCTTGTTGACTCAGACATAACAAATAAAGGCTTTCATTTCCTCAGGGCAGCTCACTTTATGCTGGGAACAAACAGCATCTTGGGAAATTAGAGTCACAGAAACTGGGCAGAATCCCTCTCACTATCAGATAAAGGGGCCCCTGTTCTGATTCCTGTCAGTGGCAAGGAATGACGTTCAGGCTGCCACTGAGCACAAGCACCAGGCCAGAAGGAACAATGGTTGGGCAGATGCCAAGGTCTTTGGGAAAAAAATGAGGTCCCAAGAGAAAAAAAAAAAGAGAGAGAGCGGTGCCAGTGGATACTGCCTTCCCTTTTGTGACTCTCGCTCTTTACCCATGCCCTCCCTACCCCCTTCCTAATCCCTCCAAATCTCAACACTGACCAGGAGGGTGGGATCAAGCCCAGACATTGTAGGGCAGGTAGGTAATAGCAGAGACACCGTGGGTCCTCTTCAGAGGCAGCTGTTGGGGTTATTGAGCCCCCTCCTACATCACTAGCTCTCAAGGACCCAATAAAACTCGAGGGTCAGGAAAACAGGGTAGCAATTCTAAGATCCTGAGAAGGGGAGTCCATCTATCACCTTCACCTCACCCACCTCTCTCCTCCAAACCCTCCCTGGTTCTTTTTTCTCTCCTCATTCCCTCTTTTCATTCTCATTTTTCAGAATGGTCTCTTTCTGTTTTCTCTCTCATTTGTGTCTCTGCCTCACACAGAAGCAGAGGTTCCTGGTTTCTCTGATAGAGGCTTAAAGGAAAGCTTAGCCTGAGGCTTGGGTAGCTCAGGCTCCTTAGGGGCACATGGGGCAAGGGCCACTTAGAAGAAGAAAGCAGGGATTGGCTCATAAAGACAGCATAGACAAATGGAATGCAGTATTGATTGGGCTCTGGTGACTCACCACCTCAGGGGAGGGATCTGTGAGAGTGAGGTCATTGCTGGAGCTGTTGGTGACCCAGGCAGCTGCACTCCGTGCCTGCCCTAAGACCTTTTCTTGCTTTGCTAGCTTCTTTCTCCTTCCCGTACAGGAGGGGCTGGGGAAGCAAGTTTCACCTTTGGTGACATTGAGAACCATAATGTGCTTTACTTAGACTGAGACCTTCCTGCCCACATCCTCACCTCTACCTCCTCTGCCTGTCTCAGTGGGTGTATTAATGTGCACGTGGGCATTCACTGTCTCACACATGTGTGCACACTTCTTATACGTGTGTATGGCTCATGTGTATACGCATGCGCGCGCGCACACACACAAACACACACTCTCTTTCTCTCTCTTTCTCTGTCTCTCTCTCATACATACGCCCACCAGCCATCTGTTTCTGCCAGTTAGGGGAATCATATAAATGGGACCTCCAAACTGTGCTAGGAGACTCGAGTGTGGAGGGAGGGTGATTCTCCCTGGGAATGATCTGAGGAAGAACCCCTGTGTGTTCTTGTCTGCTACCATCTTGATATCATGTGCCTCCTGACTTCAGGGGACCCTCCCTTTAGCCCAAGAAAGTCCAGCATTTGAGTAGGCATGTGTGTCTTTGAGAATGTGTATTTCCAACTTCATAAGTAGAAGAAAACTGGGACAGGATGAGGTTGAGGATGGGGCAGAAGAACATGTGGAGAAGGATAATTTGAGTAGGACCAGAGACTTTAGAAAATGACTCCAAGACAAATGTCACCATCATCCCCTCAAATGTATCTTTGTTTCCTTCTACATTTCCGGAAGTGAGAAAGTTATATCTCACTTGGTAACTAAGTCTCAGGAATCCAGCTTAAGCTGGGGCACAGGAAATCTTCCCAAACATGAGTGTGAATATTAATACTATGTAAATCGCATGCAAATTTATTGAAAGCAAAAATAAATAGCTGGTGAGTCTTGAAAATGAACAATTAGCCTGAGGTGAAACCAGTGTAGGGTGAGGTGAAGTTAGCAATGAGGTGACTTCCAAAGTGTGAGTAGAGGATGTAGCCCACTCCAGTCCTCTGGAAATCTTAGCCTATCTGTAGCTAGGTGGAAATGGTTTGTTTAAGCCATAAGTAACTACTGTACTGACAAATCTTTATCAAATGCCCACCTGGCACAGTGGCAGAAGTAGGTTTTCTTTTTTTTTTTTCTTTTTTGGTACCAGGGATTGAACTCAGGGGCACTCGACCACTGAGCCACATCCCACATTCCCAGTCCTATTTTATGTTTTATATAGAGACAGTATCTCACTGAGTTGCTTATCGCCTCACCGTTGCTGAGGCTGGCTTTGAACTCACGAATCTCCTGTCTCAGCCTCCCTAAGTGCTGGGATTACAAGCGTGAGCCACCACGCCCGGCTAGAAGTAGGTTTTCTAAGAAGCTAATGAAGTTTCATAGCACTCTTCATTTGCCCCTTCCAAAGCCTGCACTTAATCTTGTGTTCATAATCTTGTGTTCTTTTTCTTAAAGACGGTTCCCTAAATTGTACAATCTTTGGCCCCCACAAAATTTGAGTTCACCTCTGTAATGAAGGAGATAATTGTGTAAGATGCTGACAAGCTCTCTTAGTTTCATTAGCAGCCCTCCTTTGAAATCATATCTATCAGAGATGTGTCTGTCTGAGCAGCCTTATATACCCTTTACTCTTGGGAGAAAAGGAACCTAGTATTTCAAGACTGTTGCCATCTCCAGGACTCCACGATTTTCTGCCTTGTGGCTGGTGGAGGAGGATGAAAGTAGCAGCTGTGTTGTAGAAGGAATGTGACCTCCTGCCCAAACCCTGAGATCCCAGGAAGCAAGAACCAAATAAATAATAGGACTGGGGCTATAGCTTAGTGGTGGAGAACTTTTCTAGCATGCTGTTGGCACTGTGTTAGATTCCCCAGCACCACAATAATAACAACAATAAATTCCATTTGCAAAGCCTTTGAGTTTCCAAAGGGAATGAGTCCTTTGATCTTCCCAACAACTCTGAGGCAGTATTATGGAAACAGGTATTAAGGTGATAAAAATGAGGTTCAGAAGTTGAATTACAATAATAATAATAATAGCTCAGAAACACAAAGATGTTGTATGAGCGGGACAATTACTCATATTCACTCACTAAATTTGTTCAAACAACTCTAGAAGGTAAGTACTATTGTTAGCCTCATTTTAAAAATGGGGAAACTATGGTCAGGATGTGGTTTAGTGGTAGAATGCTTGCGTAACATATGTGAGGTGCTGGGTTGGAACTCTAATACTGAAAAAAAAAGTTAGATGTGGTGGTACATGCCTGTAATTCCAGCTATTCAGGAGGCTGAGGCAGGAGGATAGCAAGTTTGAGGACAGCTTGGGCAACTTAGCAAGACTCTGCCTCAAAATAAAAAAATTAAAAGGGCTGAGGATGTATCTCAGTGGTAGAGTGCCCCTGGGTTCAATCCTTAGCATCTGTGCACCCCCTTCCCACAAAAAAAAGGCAAAAGAAATGGTAAAACTTGAGAGGTTAAGTCACTTGCCCTAACCAAACTATAAATAGTAGCATCGCCAAGGTCTGAACTAAACTATAAATAGTAGCATAGCCAAGATCTGAAATCAGGCAGTTTGGCTGCAGACTCTTAGCACCTTGTTCATGGGCCAGAACTCAAATCCACATCTGTTTGACCCCAGAGCCCATTCTCATCGCCACTAAGCACTAATCACCTTCATCTGGAGGGAGGAAAAGGGGATTGTGGAAAGTCTAGGTGATTGGTCCTAAGGAAAGAGCCACTCAGGAAAGATGAATATCAGTGTTCCTCCCTGGGAGTCTAGCTCAGGGCAGGAGGTGAGTCAGTAATCACCAACCTGCAAAGAGCATGGGGAGACTTCTGAGAGAAGCTGAAATTTAAGTTACCTCTAAGGACTCACAGACCAAAGTTTTATCATCTCTTACCACTCCTGGAATTCCCCGACAAATAAGATTAAGATTATGGTCAGAGGTGTGTTTACAGATATTGTTATGGCAACAGTGTAAAGGATGATGGATGAGGGGTAAGGGTGAGTTAGAGGGAGACCAGTTAGGAGATGGTGACAAAAATGCAGGTGAGGGGGCTGGGGATGTGGCTCAGTGGTACAGTGCTCGCTTCCCATGTGTGAGGCACTGGGTTCGATCCTCAGCACCACATAAAATAAATAAAAATAAAGGTATTGTGTCTATCTACAACTAAAAAAAATTTTAAAAAAATGCAGATGAAGCCAGGCGCGGTGGTGCAAGCCTGTAATCCCAGCACTTAGGGAGGCTGAGACAGGAGAATCGCGAGTTCAAAGCCAGACTCAGCAACGGCGAGGTGCTAAGCAACTCAATGAGACCCTGTCTCTACATAAAACACAAAATAGGGCTGGGGATGGGGCCCAGTGGTCGAGTGCCCCTGAGTTCAATCTCTGGTACCCAAAAAAAAAAAAAATGCATGTGAGGGCTGGTTTTGTAGCTCAGTGGTACAGCGCTTGCCTAGCACGTGTAAGGCACTGGGTTTGATCCTTAGCACCACATAAAAATAAATAAAATAAAGGTACTGTGTCCATCTACAATTTTTTTTTTTTAATGCAGGTGAAAAGGGATAAAGCAGGCTGGGGCAGTCATTCAGTGACAGAGCACTTGCTTAGCATTCCTGAGGTCCTCGTTGCATCCCCAGCATCAAGATGATGATGTCCCCGGGCATGATGAAGCCTCAAATGACCCAAGGCAGTGGCTGTGGTATGGAGAAAGAAATGCTGCAAGGGTGAACAAATGGAGGACAGGGACATCTTCTGCAAATGACACAGCCTCATTCAGATCCCAGTGGAAAAAGGAAGGTAGAGAATAGAAAATGTTGGGGGAGGAGGTGGATAAACAATGAGGCCTGTAGGATGAGCAGCCCCTGGAAGCTGCCAGAATTGATAACATGATAACATCCCTTCTTCCTGCTCTCTGGGTCCCCAAGTCAGTCAAGCAGCCTGTATTTGTGTGTGTGTGTGTGTGTGTGTGCATGTGTGTGTGAGAGAGAGAGAGAGAGAGAAAGTGAGTTTGTGGCCGGAAGAAGTGTCAGCCTGGGCTCTGGGGCCACATCACAGAGACGTGAGCTATGGGGAGCATCAGGGAAGCGTGATTTAGAGTCTCATTCCCACTGCCCTTCACCATGCTGCAAGGACAGTTCAATGTAATATATAATTACCACCACCCCACAAGGCTGCACTGTACACAGAGCTCCCCACCTTCCTCCTGCTCCCTCCTGCAGCCTTCAGACTATAAATCAGTTTTCAATCCTGAGTGCTACTTGTAAATGTTCAAGCTTGAGATCCTTGCCTCATATTCTGGCATCCCTGGAGGGTGGTTCAAGCTCTGAGTGACATTCCTTCCTCTATTCCTGATTCTGATTTCTTTTTATCTCCTAATTTATGGTGGGAGGAGCACTGGGAAGCTGGGATGGCCTCCAGGATTTGTGGAGCCCTGCTTTGGGCAGTGGGTATGGTTACCTCTG
>CM053405.1:82966057-82995825 GCA_028644305.1 Xerus rutilus | reverse complement strand
TAAAAGTTCCATTTATCAGAATATATGGGCCAGAGCTCCTCTGGGAAGTGGTCACTTCCTTGGTTTATTTGCAGGCTGCTTGACGTGCCGAGCCCTCAATAAAAGTTTCTGTGTTGCGGTTGCAAACTAGCCAAACCCTCTTGATCAAATCAACCTCCTTGATACCTGCTCAAAGTAGTCATCTTTTCAATGAGCTGTGGTTAATAAACATGAATAATTGTGGGGTTTTTTTGGTACTGGGGATTGAACTCAGGGGTACTCGACCACTGAGCCACATCCCCAGCCCTATTTTATGTTTTATGTAGAGACAGGGTCTCACTGAGTTACTTAGCACCTCGCCATTGCTGAGTCTGGCTTTGAACTCGCGATTCTCCTGTCTCAGCCTCCCTAAGTGCTGGGATTACAGGCTTGAGCCACCGCGCCCGGCTTAAACATGAATAATTGTTATCCACTTTTTGGTAATTCTGTGAGGGTGTCTTCATGCAGATAGGCTGAACAAAAGACTAGCTTTAACTCATACTTTGGAATCAGAGAAATAGAATCAAAAATTGTTTTGCCTCAACCCTTCAAACCTAATGGGTACTTCACCTGCACCCTCACATCAGCCTCCTGTGACCTCATGCCAACCCTTTCTGGCCTCCATTTATATTTATCCAATGGTAAAGAATGGGCAGAGAGGATTCCAGCATCATTTGGACTAGTTAACTAGCTTCATATTCAGTGAACCTTTGATCCTGTAATCTTCACTTCTTTGTTCTTAATCAACATTTAAAATCCCTCAGCCCCAGCTTTCTACTGATCCTTTCTTAACCCCTCACCTTGATTCTTTATCCCCCTAGATGGATTTACTACAGTCACACAGGCCTTCTTTCAGTTCCTTGAATGTGTTGCTTCTACATTCCCATATGTCCTGTCTTTTCCCTAGATCACTGCCAGCCAATTGTTCAACCCTACTTAGGCTTCAGCTTTCTGTCTCTATGTCTTTGTCTATCTCTCTGTCTCTCAGTCTCTCTCTCTCTCTCTCTCTCTCTCTCTCTCTCTTTCTTTGTCTCTTTCATGGGTTTTGTTTTTTTGGTGGTGCCTAGAATTGAACACAGGGCCTTGCACATGCTAGGCAAGTACTTCTACCAGTGAGCTAAAACCTCAGGTCTCAGTTTAAATGTCACTTGTGTAAGCAAGCTTCTCTGGCACCCAGAATAGATTAGATTCCTAATGCCTAAACCAGTCTGCATATTATATTTCATAGCACTTTCTATACTTTTCTGTATTCATTAAAATCATTTTTAGTAAAAAAAAAAGTTTAGTATTTATCTTCTCAGTATTTTGAAATCTCCATGTGTGCAGGGACTATGACTTTTTAAAATTTTTTTTAGTTGTTGATGGATCTTTATTTTATTCATTTATTATTTATATGTGGTGTTGAGGATTGAACCCAGTGCCTCACGCATGCTAGGCAAGCGCTCTACCACTGAGCTACAGCCCCAGCCCCTATGACTGTTTTTTTAAAAAAAATTTTTGTAGTTATAGATGGACAGAATACCTCTATTTTATTTGTTTATTTTTATATGGTGCTAAGGATTGAACCCAGTGCCTCACACATGCTAGGCAATTGGTCTGCCACTGAACCATAGCCCCAGCCCATTATGACTATTTTGTTCAAAAACTTACCACAAGAGCCAGGCATAGTGGTGCACACCTATAATCCCAGCGACTTAGGAGGCTGAGACAGGAGGATCATGAGTTCAAAGACAGCCTCAGCAACAGTGAGGTGCTAAACAACCCAGTGAGCCCTGTCTCTAAATAAAATACAACAACAACAAAAAAGCCCTGTGGATATGGCTCATGGTTGAGTGGCCCTGAGTTCAATCCCTGGTACCCCCCCTCAAAAAAAAACTTATTGCAAGAGCCAACACAGTGGAATATACCAGTAATTCCAGCTACTTGGGAGGAGGAGGTGGGAGGATTGTGAATTTGAGGTTAGCCTGGGCAATTTTATTAATTAATTAATTAATTTATTTATTTATTTATTTTGGTGCCAGGAATTGAACTCAGGGGTACTCGACAACTGAGCCACATCCCCAGCCCTATTTTGTGTTTTATGTAGAGACAGGGTCTCACTGAGTTGCTTAGTGCCTCACAATTGCTGAGGCTGGCTTTGAACTCGCGATTCTCCTGTCTCAGCCTCCCAAAGTGCTGGGATTACAAGCGTGAGCCACTGTGCCCTGCTTAGCCTGGGCAATTTAGGGGACTCTTTTTCACCCCCCAAAAGTTTATTGCCAGAACCTAGTCCAACACCTGACACCCATTAACTGTGTAGTAAGCATTCATTGCCCGACTAACTCTGATTCTCAATCATTCATTTACCCTGCTGTTCATTCATAGTTTGGTTTAATGCTGCTTTCTGCTATTTATGTTTATGCTCATTGGCTTAATGGTAGCTGTCTTAAGTTGTACATTCTGGAGGCAGAGAAACCATGTGTATAATTTTCTTTGTACCATGCTTTGTCTGTGGGTGTATGTGTATCACATCCTGTGACTGTAGGGAAGGAATGAGGAGGTAACACTGAAAAAGTGGCTGTAAAGTGTTACTGTGGAGGAGATTCTGAAAGTGTTGGGATAAATTCTGAGTTGCTGTGTCATCCCTAAAGATGTGCAGGGTGCAAGGGGCAGCACATAGGGCAGGACTGAGATAGCACAGGAGATTCTAGGACCAAAAGAAACTGCTCTTGGAACTGGATTCATACTGCAGGATAACAAAAGAAGGGAAAAGAGGATGCTTCAGTAAGTTAAGAAGGACTGAGAGAAATGGGCAGAACTTGAAGCCATAGGCCTTATTTTCTACCAGGACATAGAACTCTGTTAAGCCAGGGAGAAACATTAGATCTGACAACAGCTCCTCTCATTAGGACCCATTTAATGGCATATTTATTTATTTATTTATTTATTTAACATGAGATAAAACCCAAAGACGCTCTACCATTGAGCTACATCCCCAGCCTTATTTATTTATGTATCTATTTATCTATCTATCTATTTATTTATTTATTTTGGTATTGGGGATTGAACCTAAGGGCACTCAACCACTGAGCCACATCCACAGCCCTTTTTTTTTTTTTTTTTTTTTAATAATTTTGACACAGTATCTCACTATGTTACTTACAGGCTCACTGAGTTGCTGAGGCTGGCTTCAAATCTGTGATTCTCCTGCCTCAGCTTCCTGAGCTGCTGGGATTACAGTTGTGTGCCAGCACACCTGGCCTTATTTTTTTAAGTTTGAAACAATGTCTGCTAAGTTACCAGGCTAGCTCAAATGTGAGATCATCCTGCCTCAGCCTCCCAAGTTGCTGAGTTTACAGGTTGCACCACATGCCTGGCTATTATTTTTTAAAAATAAAGTATGAAGAACAATTTTTATAATTGTAACTGGAATAATGACCAACAGGACTCATGGTTTATAATTATAAGGGTTTTGTTCCTCCTCTTTTTTGTGGTGCTGGGAATTGAATCCACTCTTGCACATATTAAGTAAGCATTCTTTTTTTTTTATTTTTTTACTCCATCTGCTATTACTTTTTGTTTATTTATTTTTATAAATGAGGATTGAGCCTGTGCCTCAAATGTACTAGGTTAACACTCTACCACTGAGCCACATATCCAGCCCTATTTTGTATTTTATTTAGAGACAGGGTCTCACTGAGTTGCTTAGTGCCGCATTGTTGCTGAGGCTAGCTTTGAACCTGAAATCCTCCTGTCTCAGCATCCCGAGCTTCTGGGAATACAGGCGTGCGCCACTGCACCCAGCTAGGTAAGTATTTTTAACATTGAGTTACATCCCCAGTCCATTATTTCTTTAAACCTGCTCAGTAGTGATAGTCCTAACTTCATTCTAGCTCAAATACTTTTCTGGATCCCTTGTAGGTGTTCAAAAGCTCTATAGAGGGCTGGGGCTGTAGCTCAGTGGTAGAGCGATTGCCTAGCATGCGTGAGGCACTGGGTTCGATCCTCAGCACCACATATAAATAACAAATAAATGAATAAAAAAAAAACTTTAAAAAAAAAAAAGCTCTATAGGAACTTTTTTTTTTCTTTTTGGTACTGGAGATTGAACTCAGGGACACTCAACCACTGAGCTACATCCCCAGCCCTATTTTGTGTTTTATGTAGAGACAAAGTCTCACTGAGTTGCTTAGCACCTCGCAGTTGCTGAGGCTGGCTTTGAACTTGAGATTCTCCTGTCTCAGCCTCCCTAAGTGCTGGGATTATAGGCTTGCGCCATTGTGCCCGGCTTCTATAGAAACTTAACACCAAAAAAACAAACAACCCAATCAATAAATGGGCTAAGAAGCTAAACAGACACTTCTCAGAATACAATGTACAAGATATACAATTGATCAACAAATATATGAAAAAATATTCAGCATCTCTAGCAATTAGAGAAATGCAAATCAAAACTACTCTAATATTTCATCTCACTCCAGTCAGAATGGCAGTTATCAAGAATACAAGCAACAATAAGTGTTGGCAAGGATGTGGGGGAAAAGGCACACTCAAACATTGCTGGTGGGACTACAAATTGGTGCAACCAATCTGGAAAGCAACACGGAGATTCCTTAGAAAACTTGGAGTGGAACCACCATTTGACCCAGCTATCCCACTCCTTGGTTTATACCCAAAAGACTTAAAAACAGCATACTACAGTGATGTAGTCACATTAATGTTTATAGCAGTACAATTCACAATAGCCAAAATGTGGAACCAACCTAGATGCCCTTCAATAGATGAATTGGATAAATAAATTTTGGTATATATACACAATGGAATATTACTCAACAATAAAAGAGAATAAAATTATGGCATTTGCAGGTAAATGGGGCATGCTAAGCAAAGTAAGCCAATCCCAAAAAGCCAAAGGCCAAAAGTTTTCTCTGATAAGTAGATGCTAATCCATGGGGGTGGGGCATGGGATGAGTAGAGGAATTTTGGATTGGCCAAAGGGGAAGGGGGAGATAAGGGGACATGGGGATAGGATAGATGATGGAATGAGATAGTCATTACTATCCTAAGTACATGTATGATTGCATGAATGGTGTGGCCTTACTTCGTGTACAACCAGAGATGTGAAAAATTGTGTTCCATTTGTGTACAATGAATTGAAGAGCATTCTGCTGTCATGTATAACTGGTTAGAAAAAATTAAAAAAAATTTTTAAAAAGCTTTATAGACCCTTAACATAGTAAAACATACCTTCAGTTAGACACTTAAAATGTTCCGCCTGTATTGGCAATGTTTCTAGTTTTTTTTTTTCTATTAAGTTATTTTTCTCCCCCATCTGGAGCCTGCTGCAAGTGAAAAGAGGGGATGCAGTCTTTCTTTTTTGACATTTCTGACCTTTCCAGGGAAGGAAATATTGCACTTGTGTCACATTGTCAAAACTGGTTTTGTACTCTCCAGGTGTGGCTGGTATTTAAATCTAATTTTCTCCTGGGGCACTTTTGTGGGTGCACTCCCCTGCATGCATGTACAAATGCACATGTGCATGCATGTACAAGCACTAATGTGGGACCTAGATGGATGTGCTGTCCTCTATTATGCCCCTAATAATTCAACAGTCCATTTTTGGTGTCTATTCTGTGGAGGACTGTTTGCCCACTGATAGTCATATTGGGCAGGATCTAAGAGGATCTCCAAGCCATCCCCCAAAGTATGTGGCCCACGTCAGGTCAGTTAGAAACAAGTTCTTTGCCTACACAAGCCCTGAGCACAAATTCTGGTCCTTATATTTCTTAAACTGGAGTCAGAAATCAACCCATTCTTCGTAACTGCAGGAGACAAATATCAAGCTCTCTGAGGGATCCCCTTGAAGTCTTCACATTTAGGCTTGTGGTGAAACACAGGCATCTCTTTCTTTGGAGTGAGGTATCCATAGCATTCCAATACCTCTTATTAAACAAACTCTTTAAAAAAATTCTCTTGGAGCTGGCAAGGCCCTAAGCAACTCAGTGAGATCCTGTCTCTACATAAAACACAAAATATGGCTGGGGATGTGGCTTAGTGGTCAAGTGCCCCTGAGTTCAATCCCCAGTACAAAAAAAAAAAATTCTCTTGGTTTCACTTTTCTGTATATGTAGAAAGTACCAACCAAATATAAATGAGTGAGGGGCTGGGGTTGTAGCTCAGTGGCAGAGCGCTTGCCTCGCACATGTGAGGCCCTGGGTTCAGTCCTCAGCACCACATAAACATCAAATAAAGATATTGTGTCCATCTACGAATAAAAATATTTTTAAAAAAGGAGTGAAAGGAAGATAGAGTAAAGGAGAGATAAAGGGGGAGGGAGGAAGAAAGGAAGGGGGAAAATGGGGATTGAAATCAAATGTGTAATTTTGTCAAAATGAACCCAAATACTGTATATAATTATAATGCTCTAATAAAAAATTCTCTTGGGCATGCGTATAACTCCGTGGTAGAACACATGCCTAGCATACACAGTTCTTCATTGGATTCAATTCCTAGCACCACAAAAAAAGAAAGAAAAGAAAAAACATATTTTCTTAATATCCAATAACTTCTTTTTACCCTTAATATGGGTGAATGTTTTAGAGTTCCATAACTGATTTTCAAATATTTTCTACGAATATGCATTTTTGCTGGACTTCACTTTGGTATGACATAGATACTGTATACGGGAACCTCTGCTGAAACTTTCAAATAATAGTGTAGTTACTATAGTCAAACCGTTGTAGAGACAGATGAGGCAAGACACTGAATAGGAAACAGGAAGCGGGTTTATTTGACTGCAGTTGGTTCAGAGGGTACAGCTTTCACTGTAATCAGTTAATTCCCCTGAACCCCGAGTTTAGGCAGTTTCAGAACTTTAAACTGCATGTGTAAGGGAGGGGCTCAGAAGTTCCCAATCTGCAGAAGTTCACACAAAATCACCTTTTGAAGGGCAAATTAACCCTTCAAGGACAGCACCCGAGAAGGGGAGAGCTTCTTCTCCCCTTTCCTCCCCTTACCAGCTGTTACCATGGAGCCCAATTAATAATATCTTCCCTTATCTCTGAAATGTGAATATCAGCTGGGCGCGGTGGCTCACGCTTGTAATCCCAGCACTTAGGGAGACTGAGACAGGAGAATCGTGAGTTCAAAGCCAGCCTCAGCAATGGTGAGGCACTAAGCAACTCAGTGAGACCCTGTCTCTACATAAAACACAAAATAGGGCTGGGGATGTGGCTCAGGGGTCAAATGCCCCTGAGTTCAATCCCCGGTACCAAAAAAAAAAAAAAAAATGTGAATATCTCTGTGAAGCTCAGGCCCAAGGCCAGAGGCCTTGTTGAAAGATCTGTCCTTCTTGTTATACTTTATATTTGCAAACACATTTCCCGTTTAAAAAAAATTTATAAATCATTATATTGTTACTACACTAGATAATCCAAAAATGTTTTTGGAAAACTAGTAAGGGAACATTCAGCACCTGGAGTGCTGATCTCTTTTAGGCCAGTGGCCAAGCAAGACAGAGCAACAGGAAATAGGAACTTTAATTACATTGAACTCTGGTAGAGACTCTTTTGCTGATAGTCCTAAGATCAATTATGGTGAAGATTTCTGGAGAAGCTTAATTAAGACATTCTGTAGAGAAGTGGGTGCTACTACAAAACAAGGAATTTCAGGAATGAAGTAATTAATTTCTGAATAGGGATAGGTAATCACATTGTTCTCCTGTTGAGGAAGTATAATTATCCTTATCTATAAAGTACACTCCCCATTCTTTCCTTGCCTCAGTCAGAATAGATATATAAGAAGTCATAAGTATAAAGATGACTCTGGCTGGGCAACAGGCCCTGTTAACAGGGAATAGTTAATCTGTAGAGGAAGACATTTTTTTAAAAAATAATTTTTAGTTGTAGATGGACATAATGTTTTTATTTTATTTATTTATTTTTATGTGGTGCTGAGGATTGAACCCAATGCTTCACACGAGCGAGGCAAGCACTCTACCACTGAGCCACAACCCCAGCCCCCAAGGAAGACTTTTTCATAAAGCCAGCCAGTAGAGATGAAAGACTTGAGGGAAAGCAGAAAATGCTAACTTTGTCAGTATTTTTAAAATTTCACTCTAAGCCTTCCCATTCCACCTTGCTTTGGAGCTATCTTCTTATATACAGATTTCTATTATAGCCACAAAACAATGCTTGCCCAGGGCAAGTCCTTCTCCGGGTTCCTGTTAAAGAGATATAGCTGTTTATCAGCTGTATTTATGTCTGTGATTCTGGGTTTAAGGTAGGATGGATAGATGTCATCACCTTTGATAAAATGGCTGAATATCTTTATCATGAGAAAATAATAAAGTTCTAGTTCAGAACCAGAAACTGCTTTGCAAGGAATTAAAGGCTTCAACCTGAAACTGCTGTCAAGCCAGCAGATGGAGTAGCAGTCCTTCTTTTCTGTGTAGGCCTAGCCCACCTGGGCTGGTATGCTGGGTGATGCTGGGCCCAGCTTTGTGGCCAGAGGGAACAGGGAAATAAATAACAATGATTGTGCCACATTGCCACAACTATTGTCCTGTCTGTAAAGGAGTTTGCTAAAATATGATCCTGGGGAGGTTGTTTTCATGTCCTTCTGTGTAATTACTGCAGAAGCAGTTGTAAGGAGTGGGTGCTTTATGCTTGAGATTATTGTAGGGCATCAGAGAAGGGAATGTGTAGAGATGATAGAGTCAAGTCCTGGGCAGTGGAGGACTTTGCATGATTCTTTCTCACCTGGAAAACCTTGGGCACTATTCAGGAATATGACCAATGGCTCTTGGTGGGAAAGGGCAGCTGTAAGAGGAAAGTTTGAACAATAAAGCTAAATTACCATCTTCCAAACTCATTCTTCTCTGAACGACAGGCACTCAAGGCCCTCTTATTAAAATCTGTAGACAGCTTATGAAATTGACTTTGGGACTAGTAGAATTTAAACTTCCCAAAAGTAATTTATTTCTGTTTTCTAAGCACCCACCACACGGATGAATAGATGGCCACTCATAATAAATATGATAGGTGTGAATGGTGTTTTCACTGAAAATTGCCTCTCTCTAGCCAATAGGACATTTCATTTCTATGAAATAGAGAATCCTTTCTCATCCTCTCATAGCTTCATAATGGAGCAGCAGCGGTGGATATTTTCCTACTCTCTCGGGCTAGGACCTATGACTCTCTTGTTTGACTTTCTGTATCAAAATAGTCCAAAATCAGAAGTCCAGGTAGACTGAGGTGATCAGCAGAATCACCTCCATAACCCAAGGCCTAACCCCTGTAGACAGCCCAAGAAGCCAGAGGAAAGATGGGCCTCTTGGCTGATCCTTGCTCAATCTTGAAGTCTGTGAGTGGAATAAGGGTGCTTGGAGTCTTAGCTGAAGAGCAGGTGGCACAGCATCTTCTTCATTGGGAATCCAGAGGTGTCTGGCAAATCTCTTGGCCACAGGCCTCCCTGGAGCCCAGAGCTCTTTGAAGAGAAGAAAAGGTTCTAGGAACGAGGGAGCTGTTGCTCCTGATGAAAAAGTCAGGAGGGAAGAAAATGAGACTAACAAGAGCTGAAGGGAATTGTCTGTACACTGAAAAGAATGTTAATGGCTCTGCTCTCAAACTTCAAAGTCTGAACTGGGTAGGAGCACACATAGATGCCTCACAGAAAACTTTCCAAGGACTAAAGCTTGCAAATAATCACAGTCTGACTTTCCTGGATCAAGAAGCAGTACCTAAAGCCAGGCGCAGTGGCGCAAGCCTGTAATCCCAACACTTAGGGAGGCTGAGACAGGAGAAACGCAAGTTCAAAGCCAGCCTCAGCAACTGCGAGGCGCTAAGCAACTCAGTGAGACCCTGTCTCTACATAAAACACAAAATAGGGCTGGGGATGTGGCCCAGGGGTCGAGTGCCCCTGAGTTAAATCTCCAGTACCAAAAAAAAAAGAACAAAAGAAGCAGTACCTATTGGGTATAGTAGGGCACACCTGTTATCCCAGCTACTTGGGATGCTAAGGCAGGAGGATCCTAAATTTGAGGCCAACTTGGCAACTTAGTGAGACCCTGTCTCATAATAAAATTGAATGACGATGTAACTCAGTGGTAGAGCATCCCTGGCTTCAATCCCCAGTGTCTGTCTGTCTGTCTGTCTCACTCTCTCACACACATACACACACACACACACACACACACACACAGTAGAATATGCTGAGACAGAGAAAAGAAAAATTGTTGGGAGCCAGGTGCAGTGGTACATGCCTGTAATACCAGCGGCTTAGAAGGCTGAGGCAGGAGGATTGCAAGTTCAAAGCCAGGCTTAGCAGAAGTGAGGCACTAAGCAACTCAATGAGATCCTGTCTCTAAATAAAATATAAAATAGGGCTGGGGATGTGGCTCAGTGGTTGAGTGCCCCTGAGTTCAATCCCTGGTACCCCCCACCCAACAAAAAAGAATAATTGTTGGGAGACCCATCCTAGGCCTGACCCAGCTAGTCTAACTTTTCTACTCATATTGACATGGCTCCCCAGCTACCAAGCCACACAACCTGCCTACTGGTCCCTGCCTAAAAGCAGCAGCAGAGTGGTGAAGCAGCAGAATGGCAGCCTGGGTGGGCTAGAGTGCGAGAGACAAGTGTGGAACCCACCATGCAAAGTGAGCCAAGGTGTGCTGACCTGTCATCCTTCAGCAGCCAGGCCTGGGCAATGTCCTGTGCCTGCTACAGAAACCTACTCCATGAAGCCATGCAGCCCATCCAAGGACTTCAACCTCCTGCTTCCTGACCTACCACAAGAAAATAAAATGAAGATTTGACCAATAGCATTAATACACTTCCAAACCCTATTTAGCATAAGTTTGGACGAATAGCAGTGAACCAAGTGCTATATAAACTCCTAGACTAGCACATGGTCTGAGAAAACCTTCTATGAGTTTCCTTTTGTCTTGCGAGAGTTCTGTTCCTGTTTCTGTTCTCCAATCAATCCTACTCTCTTTTTTTTTTGGTACCAAGTTTTGAACCCAGAGGCACTTAACCCCTGAGCCACTTTCCCTAGCCCATTGTATGGTTCATTTTGAGACAGGGTTTCACTAAGCTGCTTGGGGACTCGCTAAATTGCTGAGGCTGGCTTTGAACTCAGGATCCTCCTGCCTCAGCCTCCCAAATCACTGGGATTACAGGTGTGCACCACCATGCCAGGCTAAATGCTACTCTTACACTTACTCATCCTGATATGTGGATTTCATTCTTAAGACAAGAACACTGAAAGAAGAAATTGAAAATGAGCTGCTGGGGTCTGCTGCAACACTGGAGGGCATGGCCTGCCACTAAGAGATGCAACATGCTGGGCGTGGTGGTGCATGCCTATAATCCCAGTGGCTCCGGAGGCTGAGGCAGGAGGATTGGGAGTTCAAAGCCAGCTTCAGCAATTTACTGAGGCCCTAAGCAACTCAGGGAGACCCTCTCTAGGCTACAGAGTTCTGCAGCTTGTGCAGTGATTGAGTTTCATCTCAAACTCCAGTTTCAGTATCAGTCAATAAATGGGATTCCCAAAATTTAGGTGCAAAGAAAATGTCTGGCAAGACAATTCACTGAACAAATTTGGCCAACACTTCTGTTTTTCGTACTTATAAAATGGTAGCTACTATGGACTAAATTTAGGTGCTCCAAAATTCATCTGTTGAAACCCTAACCCCAAATTTTATAATATTGGGAGGTGGGAACCTTGGGAAGAGATTTGGCTTAGATCAAGTGAAGGTGAGGCTCTTGTGATGAGATTAGTGTCCTTATGGGAAGAAACACCAGAGAGTACACACTTGCAGGCTTTTTCTCTCTCACTGTCTAACCACCCCACACTCTTAAATCAGACTTCCAGTTTCCTGAACTGTGAGAAAATACATTTCTGTTGTTAAAGTTAGTTAATCTGGTGTTGTGTTATAATAGCCCAAGCCTAGTAATGCACTAACTGTAGTAGGTGCTATTAGTACTCTCCTCCAATTCCTTTTAGCATCCTGATTTCAAGAACCCTTGAACTATGATGAGATAGCGGAGTTAGTTTGGCACTCCATCAGTGTATCCACAGGTGCTATGCTGGTTTCCCCCCCTCCTCCAGAAAATTGCTTCCAGTGAATGGAAGACCCCTACACTGTTCCCTTTAGTTTCCAACTAAAGGGGTACAAATACCAGCCCTTTTTCTTCAAGAAAGGATCAGTTCTTTGGTGTCATTCATACTCCTGAGCCCCCTCCTACCCTCATGGCATCAGGCTGAGGCCAGACACAAAGCTGAAACATATCCTTCTTTTCTACTCTTTTCTGCTTCTTTCCCTCTTCTTAGGTCACACCTCAATAAATTATGTGACCTGAGTTTTGGCTCAGGATCCAATTCTAAGGAATTTTTTTTTTTTTTGGTACTGGGGACTGAACTCAGGGGCACTCAACCACTGATCTACATCCCCAGCCCTATCTTGTGGTTTATGTAGAGACAGGGTCTCACTGAGTTGCTTAGCGCCTCTCCGTTGCTGAGGCTGGCTTTGAACTCGCTATTCTCTTGTCTCAGCTTCCGTAAGTGCTGGGATTACAGGCTTGCTCCACCGTGCCCAGCCAATCTAAGGAATTTGATATAAGGCAATCACTCTCCAAATGTTAGAGTATTGAGCAACTCAAATGACTGTAGAGAACTGATTCCCTAAGGAAGCAATGCCTGGGGAGGAACATGTGTCCATTACAGCATCCATTGTCTATTCACTGTTTTGACTGTAGCTCATTAAAATGAAATTGCTTAAGAAACACAAATTATGGGTTCAGTAGTCAATTATGAATAGTGCTTTCTAAACTTGGATGTGAAGAAAGGCAAGTCCAGTATAAGAAAGTATTAAATCACTCCAGCTATTTTGGGGAGCCTTCTAGTCCTATGGCCCAGGGAACCAGCTAATAGTGTTGGAAAACCACAAATATCAGGCAATCTTACCATAAACCCAAAGGAAGGGCAACCCGGCACATAGTAGTGCTCAGTTAGTGTTTATGGATAGCTTCTCAGAGAATCAGAAATAAAAGAAAGCTGGAAGAAGCAGGAAGAACCAATAATTAAAGGCAGGTTTCTGTGCTGATGCTCTGTTTACTTTTATAATTTCAGGGGAGGGGTACCAGGGATTGTACTACTCAGGGGCACTTGGCCACTAGTCACATCTCCAGCCTGTTTTTGTATTTTGTTTAGAGACAGAGACTCACTGAGTTGCTTAGTGCCTCACTTTTGCTGAGGCTGGCTTTGAATTCACGATCCTCCTGCCCCAGCCTCCTGAGCTGCTGGGTGTGTGCCACTGCACTGAACTCTATTTACTTTTTGACCAAGCCAGGTTCCAACAGTTTGCCAGTTTGTATACAGATGATTTGCTATGATTTTCCAATACTATAATTAAAATTGTTGCTTTTTCATCTTCATCCTAAACAGTAAACGTGACTTTCTAATCTCATATGTCATCCTAAACACTAAACATGATTTTCTAACTCATGATGGAGGAAAAGGCAGGCAAATGACAGGCAGATGTGTCCTAGGGCCAGAGTCTTCAGAAACAATCTTCCTCCTAAAAGGGGCTTTTAGACTTTGTGTCATTGTAGTAAACTGTCAAAATTTAACCAATTGTCACAGAGAAAGATTCCACAATCAGGGCTTTTGTTTTCTTTTTACTGTAGTGCTGGGGATTGAACCCACAACTTTACATATACTAGGCAAGAGCTCTACCATTGAATTATATCCCTAGTCCAATTAGGGCTTTTAAAGTAGCAGTTTCTTGGACACAGGTGGACTTTGGAAGATGTGTGCTAATTTACCCTTCCCACCATCTTTCTTCCCATATTTCCAAGTACTGCCTTTGTGGTTAGCAGACAGGCAGACATCAATGTGTATTGCAGGGAAACATGGGTTCTCAGACCGGAAGTTGCCATGTGGTGACCTGGTCTAAGCACAATGTCAAATGAAAAGATAAAGATCTTAGATATGTGAATGAGGCTGATGTTTGGAATAAATGGGTTCAGGCCCTCTGCCCAGTCAGCCTAATCCTCCGGCAGCTGCTGCATTTAATGGCCAACTCCATTAACTTCTCCTTGGATGACTCCATTAGCATCTCCTTTAAGGGGACTGGCTGGGGGGAGTGGGTAGAGAGGAGTATGTATGTGTATAGAAACTAAAAAGTGTTGGAGCTTTCCTCCACATCCTTTTTGAGTCTCTATTTCCGTTTCTAAATCTATTGACTTGGCTCTTTTTGTTCCCTGAGGGAATTTTGTGGTTCCCTTAGTTTGTGTGCTATCACTGGCTTTGACAGCTGAGGTGGAGCTGGGAAGGGTAGCGATTTAGATAGGGTAGAAGGGGTCTCAGACCGCTTGCCTTCTAGCCCCACAAGCTCGAGAGGATGAGAAGTATATTTTTTCCTCTTGTAGAGAAGAAATTGTTGGTCCTGGAATTCAGAAGATAAAAACACGAGGGAAGTGCTAGGGATGTAGTTAGTGGTATAGTGTTTTCATAGCATGTACAAGGCTCTGGATTGAATCCTCAGCATGTGTGAGACTCTGGGTGCAATCCCTAGCACAGCAAAACAAATAAACATGAGGGGACTTTGGGGTGTTCTCAGAGATTCTGTGATGATGCAGGTGGTTGAGGAAAGGGTAAGGAGAGGAGATGGGAGCTGAGTCCCAGGATTCAGAACCGGGGTTGTGAGTGAGAAGAAACTGGTTGCCGCTGCAGGAGGAGAGAAGGAACAGGTCTAAAGAGACCTGACAGTACTTAGTTTCAGGCCCTCTCTGGAGGCAAGGAAGCATGAGATATGTCTTACCATGGCTAATGAGTGAAACTCAAAACCTATCAGGTAACTGTGATTCCTGAGACTTCCTGAGTCCTGATACAAAGAGAACTCACGAGGTAGTAACAAGAAGCCACATTTCCACTGAGAGATTTTCAGTCGTAGTACCTTTCCACTCCAGCCTTTTAGCTTCTGTCAAACCACATTAGGGCAGAATAGTGAACCTGACCCATATCATAGCTGCTGGGGATTTCCCCAGAGGAGAGCGTGTGACTAGAGCAAGGCAAAAGCAGCTCTGATCCAAGACTTTGCTCCTGGCATAATTGAATGCCCTCACTAGCTCTTCTCCTCTCAAAAGTCACTTCTAGAGTCCAAGCTAAGGTATGTGGGGTGCTGTCTACTCACAGATCCCCAGAACTAAGTATGACCTGCTCAGAGACAAGTTCTTGGTCAGTTGAAGTCTATGATTCTTGGGTAAACTGGCCTGATCATAAGTCCTGGGTTGAGGGGGAGGCCAGGGTGGAGAGTACAGTGGACAGCTAGGCCCCTAGCTCAGAGGTGAACAGTGCAGAGTTCAGGTCCTGATTTTGCACCCTATAGCTGTGTGACCTTGAACTATTGCTGAGTTCTCTAAGCTTTAGGGTTTTTCACCTCTAAAATGAGAGTAATAATAATACCTTTCTCAGAGTGCTGTTTTCAAAATTAGATGAAGGAATACTTTGTAAAATGCTGTATTGGTGGAAGGAATTATTTCCTTCATTCCTTTATTCTATGTCCTAAATCCAAAGTCCTATCTTTGTAATGTTGTGAATATTCTTGGATTACTTACTCTGAATCCCATCTTGGTTCAGTATTAGCATCTGGAAAGTTTGTGTGTATGTGTGTGTGTGTGTGTGTGTGTGTGTGTGTGTGTGCGCGCTGAGAGCAAGGAGGGAGGAAGAGAAAGTAAAAGATGTGGGGAAGTAGTGTCATGAAGTAGTCATGAAGGACAGAACATTTACTTCTTACTCATACAATAGGAGTCTATAGACTCTCATTGAGTTGGTACCAAAACCGGAAAGCTACTAGCTTGAAATATTTGAGGATCTGCGGCTGCTCTGATAAAAGGAGAGCAAATAGGGTGCTATGGTTTGAATGTGTGTCCCTCCTGCCAAAAGCATGTGGTGGAAACTTAATCTCCAATGCAACAGTATTGAGGGGTGAGGCCAAATGGAAGATGTTTAGGTTATGAGGATTGGATTATTACCAATTACAAAAGGGCTTAAGGTTATGAATTCAATCTCTTGCTCTCTTATGTGTGCTATCTTACCCTTCTGCCTTCTGCCATGAGATGATGCAGCAAGAAGGCCCTCTCCAGATGTATGCCCTTTGACCAAGGACTTCTCAACCTCTAGAACTGTAAGAAATAAATCTGTTTGTTTGTTTTTTTTAATTACCCAGTGTTGAGTAGTCTGTTGTAGCAGCAGAAAATGGAACTCTGGGCATGGAGAGAGAGGTGTAGATTCTGGACTAAGTTGATCATTGACTCTTCATGACTTCAGTCATATATTCTGGCACTTTATTCTATGCATCTTTGCAGCTTTCACTTCCACCACTAGTCATTTGGCCCTGGGTTCCTTTCCTAATTCTCCAAAGAGAATCTGATTTCTCTCACTTTTTCATACCAGGCCTTACCAGTTTGCCCTGATTCAGAGCTCAGGCTGAAGGGCTTGGGCTCTTATCATGGAACATATAGTTGCATCAGATAAAAATAGTAGCTCACCTTCATTGAGGGATTCCTGTGCACCAGGTACACTGCTAAATGCTCTTCATGGATTAACTCACTAATATAATCCTCTCAACAATCCTATTGAAGTAGGTTCTAATATTTTCCCCAGTGTGTAGATAAGCAAACCGAAGCACAGAGTCTTCGTAACTATGAAGTAGTAGAGCTAGGATTTAAATGCAGACAGACTGGCTTTAGAGCCAGGGCTGATAGCAGCTTCTGTACTGCTTCTGAGTAGTGCTGTGAGTGAAACTACTTCTCTAAGCAAAAGTGGGAGGCATGCAAGCAGTGTACTTGACATATGTAGTCCAGATGCGTCCTGCAGGAGGCAAGGCAAACAAACTTGATTCCAGAATCTTCCAGCTGTTTTTGTAGGTGCTCTTTTTGGAGCTGCAGATGGGTGTGGTATGAAAAAGACTCCATCTCCATTTAAAGGTGATAAATACTGAGGGGAAGGGTATCTGACCCCTTTGAAATATTCTAGTCAAGAGAATTTTTCCCTTCCAGATCTACCTTACACCTTACACCACTCGGCTCCTGAAGTAATGACAGCACCCTGGATAGCAGCTAAGATTTCTGCAAAGCACATAGAGCTCTGTAGCCAGTCAGCTCAGATGGCAACCACCGGATACTAATTAAACAAGGTTACGCAGCAGCTGACAGTCCTAGTCTGCATGAAGAAGCCATCCAACAGAGTTGGGTGGTTTATTTCTTCTATTCATTTCCCCCATCACTGCTCTTGTCTAGACCCTTTACATGTCAAGTTTGGGCTGTCAAAACAGTCTCCTGACTAATCTTCCTGCCTGCTGGTTTTCCCTTAGTCCATTCTACACACCTGGCCAGATCTGTCTTCCTAAAGTTCTGCTTTGAATATGCTGCACTCCTGGCTCAAATGTATAAATTCAGCTTTTGAGACTGTCCTGGATGGCAGTGGCCTACCTTCTCTGATTCCTTTCTACAACCTACCTTGTAGATGAAACTGAATCATTCCAGAGTCCCTCTGTGCTCTGTACTTAAGGCTACTTCCTCCAGCCAGTGTTTGAAAAGCTGTTTCCTGCTACCCATTTCCTTCTGGGACAATTTCCTGTTCTCTTTTACTCTCTTATCCATTCAACAAACATTTAGTTTATGCCTATGAGTCAGGTCCCAGGCTGAAATAAGGTGCAGTCCTTAATCTCAAGGAGCTAATGCAAACGTAAATATATGCAACTGGAATAATATGGTGTTTTGTTGTTGTTGCTGTTTTTGTTGTTGTTTGTTTTTGTGGTGCTGACAATTGAACCCAGGCTTTCCATATTCTAGGAAGAGTAATATTTATTATTATGCTATAGTGACACAGGGCTTCAAGGCAGGGGTGCTTATACCTTCCTAGAGGACAAAAGGCAAGTCCGGGTAGGTAGGCTTCCTGGGGAAAGAGATGTTGAAACTTACAAGATGAAATGGTATTAGTCATTTGAGAGCATATGATGTGCCAAGGATGTGTTGGGTGCATGGATCTTTGCTGGAGGCTAACCAGAACAGGTTCTCCCCAACCTCCCTCCTCAGGAAGAATCTCCAGGGCATGCCGTTGACCTGGAAAAGTCAGGTGAGGAGACAACACTTGTACTTATCGAGATATTGGGGTCTAGGTCTGGGAGGAAGAAAGAAGCACAATGACTGGCCTGCTGCTTGTACCCTGTAGTTCAGGGACTGCTCCCCTTCTCCCCAGCTCCCAGGCTCCTCTAAGATAGAGACATTCAGGCCGTTTGGTTGCCAGGGGCAACCTCAGAAAGCAGCCTCATTCCAAAGGCAGACACCGAAGCTCCCTGTCTGTGGCCTCATAGTCTGGGTCTGATAGACAACAGGTAGGTGGCTGAACTTAGCCAGTTCCCTCTGGGAAGCAACAGAGCAGAGCCAACATGCTCAAGTGGAGAAAAGGAAAGAGAATACTTTCACTCAGCAGGGTCTTGAGAAAAGAAAGGTGACCTACAAAACAGTAGATAGCATTTTTAATCCACATGAATCTTAATACTTAATATGAGTAACATCACCTTATTTTTCTGAGATGCCGCCTAATTTATTTCAGGCCTCAGGCTTAGTAACTTACCAATGACAACCAGCGGTCTGATGCATGTGTATGTGGGTCTGCAGTGCTAATGAGAATGTAGAAAGAGTGGATTTCTTTTGCTCACAGTGTTCCTACTCTGTTGAGATTGTCAACCAATAACTTTCTCCTTTTCCTGAGCTAGGACTTGTGATCTAGGAATATGGACACTAACTAGAGAAGGCAGAGAGTATAAGCTTCTTTCAAGAGAGAGTGTTCCCAGTGCCACTGAGATGTAACTGGATTTTCCAAGGCTCCCAGCTTCTTTTCTCTTGTTCCTGCTATTCTGCCTGCTTGGATTGCCTGATGCTTTCCCCACAAAGAGGGAAGCCTGTGCTAGGTAGATTCAGAACACCTAGGTTTCATTTTCTGCTCTGTAACTTTGGCAATGTATTTAATCATTCTGAGCCTCAGTTTCTTCACTTGTGAAATGGAAACAGGACCATCTGCCCCACCCAGGCATAGGGTTATTGTAAATATCAAGTGAGAGAATTTATGAGACAGTTTTGTAAACTGTAAGTAACACAAAGAGGAAGAGAAGAACCTGCAGCTGCCACCTATTGAGTAGTTACTGTACCAATTGCTGTCTTTATTTGTACGGCTTCTTTCTAATCAAGATCTCATTACTTTTATTCAGATATTTCCTATCCTTTAAGGTAGTTCACTATTCACCTTCCCATGAACTCTTCTTTGAGCTCTTGATCATGTTGATCCCTAGCTTCTATGAACTAATTTGCACCTTTTAGGTTAACTCACCATTATTTCACAAGTCCAAGTTTTCTTTCCTCAGCTGAATTATAAACTCTTTCAGGATAGGGATGAGGTGCTCTGTTTCACTTGCCTTCTCCAAGATACTGAACAGATATTTGGTACTAATAGAAAACTTGAGGTTGAAAATGTCTAGCCACATAATTATTGCGTAAATTGAGAATATCCTACTTTTCTAAGCAAAGTCCCAGGTGGAGAGCTAACTACCCCTCTTGTTTTTTGCTGTTAGGTGAGGACCTGGCTGCTCAATTCAGGTTGATGATTTGTATCTTTGCAAAGCCTTTACTAAGCTCCTGGATTGATAATTCTGATTGTAGGACCTGCCTCTAGAAGTGCTAATCATGTTACCCTTAAGCCCCTGTCTAGCCCTTGTCCTGCCTCATACCTTTTCTTTTTCTAAAAAAATTTTTATTTTTTAATTTGTTCTAATTAGTTATACATGATAGCAGAATGCATTTCAATTCATTGTACACAAATGGAGCACAATTTTTCATTTCTCTGGTTGTACGTGATGTAGAGTCACACCATATGTGCAGTCATACATGTACCTAGGGTAATGATGTTCATCTCATTCCACCATCTTTCCTGCCCCTCTGCTCTCTCCCCTTCCCTCCCTCCCTCCACTTTGCCCAATCTAAGTTCCTCCATTCTCCACCCCCATTATGGATCAGTATCCACTTATCAGAGAAACATTCAGCCTTTGGTTTTGGGGAATTGGCTTACTTTGCTTAGCAAGATATTCTCCAACTCCATCCATTTACCTGCAAATGCCATGATTTTATTCTCTTTTAATGCTGATTAATATTCCATTGTGTATATGTACCACAGTTTCTTTATCCATTCATCTGTTGAAGGGCATCTAGGTTGGTTCCACAGTTTAGCTATTGTGAATTGGGCTGCTATGAACATTGATGTGGCTGTGTCACTATAGTATGCTGATTTTAAGTACATTTTCTGTATTCCCAAATATACACAGATATACAGATGAATTGTATCATTAAAAGACTGAGTGGCCTCTACTTAAGACTAAAAAGGAATAGCAAGGAAAACTAGTGTTAGATGTCAGGAATGACTTTCCTGCCACCCCAGTGTGACTACTCAGGAGCAGGGATAAATGAGCACAATGGAGTCTTTAAGGGGAGAATCTTACTGCTTCCTAATTTGCCTTCAATCATGGCTGTCTGGCCCAGGGTGCCCAAACACATGGACCGCCTTTCTCATTTCACCTGTTATATCAAGACCAGCATAGGGACTTTCTTTAAACTGGCTGTTTCCACAGCCTAAAAGCTGCTGCTCTGAGATCTTTGGCCTGGCTGGCACCTTCTTATGATTCAAGTTTTAGTCAAAATCACATCTTCCCTGATCTCCCAACTTTAAATAGTTTTCTTAGGAGCAAAAATGTACACTACACACATATACTGCTTCTGTATGAGTAAAATTCTCTGGAAACTTTTTTTTGCCTGTAGGAAAGGAAACTTAATAGCCAGGAAATAGAGCTTGGAGAGACACTTCTTTGCCTATCCTTTCCTACTTTTCTTTTTTCTTTTTTAAAATATTTTTTAGTTGTCAATGGACCTTTATTTTATTCATTTATTTATATGTGGTGCTGAGAATCGAACTCAGTGCCTCACGCATGCTAGGCAAGCGCTCTACCACTGAGCCACATCCCAGCCCCAACTTTTCTTTTTTAAAACACTGTACACTCACTCAATATATATTCAAAAATTAATTTAAAAATACAAATATAATAAAGTAGATCCCTTCTAAGCATTCTTCATTTACTTCATAAATTTTATTTACAAAATAGGTGGTGGGCAGATTTGGCCCATGGGCCATAGTTTGCTGATCTTATCCTGCTCTATTAAATCATCTTGAGATTCATCCTGGCACTGATTTTTGTCTACTTGTTTCTCATCTGCCCTCCAGCACTAGAATGCAAGCTTCATGAGAATAGGGTGATTTTCTGTCTTGTTACCACCATATCCTTGCACCTGGATCAGTATCTGGTTCATAAAAACTCAATAAATACTTAAATGAATATCTGAATGAATTATGTTTGGGCCAAAGAGAAGAGAAGCCCTATATAAGAAGAGGTAAAATAAGGTAAACTTTTGGTGGCAGTCCCTCTGGACTAATAATAATCTCTAGTTTCGTCCTTTTTTTTGGTACTAGAGATTAAACTCAGGGTACTCGACCACTGAGCCACATCCCCAGCCCTATTTTGTGTTTTATGTAGAGACAGAGTCTTCCTGAGTTGCTTAGTGCCTTGCGGTTGCTGAGGCTGTCTTTGAACTTGTGAGTCTCCTGTCTCAGCCTCCCTAAGTGCTGGGATTACAGGCTTGTGCCACTACGCCCGGCTGGTCTTTTTTTTTTTTTTTAATTTTTTTTAGTTGTTGATGGACCTTTATTTTATTCATTTATTTATATGTGGTGCTGAGAATCGAACCCAGTGTTTCACACATGCTAGGCAAGTTTTCTACCACTGAGCCACAACTCCAGCCCTCTAGTTTGGTCATTTTTAAGCAAGTCCTACTCTTAGTTCTTGCCTCAGGAGAAATTGCTTATTTCTACTTCCTGAAGGCAGACATGGAACTGAGTACCTACCTTCATAAGACACATTTCAGAAGGTAAAGAAATCAATGGATTGTGTGTGCGTGTGTGTGTGCGTGTGTGTGCGCACACGCACGCGCACACGCTTTACCACCAAGCTATATCCCCAGCCCCATGTTTGGTTTAAGAAGAATAACCGCTCCCTGCTCCCCACCTGCCCCATACATACATGGCCTAGGAGAGACCTCTGAGCCTGGAGAAGCTATTCAGTTGGCAAGTTGAGCTTTACAGACTAACAGTTACCTAGCCTGAGGGAATGAGGGAATGGACTCTTCCTGCCAGAATGACATGAGTAACAGCCAAGACCTGAAAAGAGAGAGGAGCTGGGGGAAGTGGGAGAGGGGAGTTTGGCAATTCTAATGTAGGCAGCACATTGCCCTGAACAAACAACCTACATCACCATGTGCTTATTAATTTAAAAAATGTTTCTGAATCAACACATACTTTGTATGCTCAGGGCTAGGCTTTTTACAGCCATACAGCACACTAGCCAAGAAAGTGTGTGATCCTGAAGGAAAAATAGAAGCATCACTCATGCCTCTGGGCACTGCTTATCTAGGGCAGAGAGCAGGCCCATCCCACAATGCTTGGAAGATAAGCAAGAGTACAGAGACCCAGGCCATGCTACTTTTTCTCCCTTGGAAAAAGGTCAACAGACAGGTACCTCCTCCTTTACCTTCTACAACACCATCTTCACCATCAGATATATTCTTTTGCTTACTCAGAACAAGGAGAGAGGGCTACCACTGGCATGGAAAGGGAAAAGAGTCCATATTACCCACAATCTTTTCTTTTTTTGCCATGCTGGAGATTGAACCAAGGGCCTTCAGGACCTCATGCATGGTAGGCAAGTGTTCTGCCACTGAGCTACATTCCCAGCACCTTTCTCAAAATCTTATTTTGAGACAGGATCCATTAAGTTGTCCAGGCTGGCCTCAAACTCGTGATCCTCCTGCCTAAGCCTCCTAAGTAGTTGGGATTATAGGCATGCACCACAGTCCCCTGCTAGTTTTATAATCTTGATCAAGTCATGTAAAATCCCTGAACCACAAGCTTTCTCAACTTTCTCTTCAACAGTACCTTGTGGAATTATTTAAATTAAAATAATGAACATAAAATACAAGGACTAGTGTAGATGCCTGATAAAGAGAAGGACTTAGGGAAGTAGGGAACGTCCTTTAGACTTTCCTGACCCAGTTCCAGTTTGGCAATGTTGGGTCCTCTTGTATTCAGGCATGTCCCCTGGCTTTCATTGACTGCTTTTCCTGGAGCTTTAAGAGATCATTGAATCTTTCCTTTTTCGTTCATGAGGCCTTTCCCTCAAACAAACCTGGGACCACTCTGCCATCTGCTGAGCCTGAGGGGAGTGAGGCCATAGCCTGTGGGCTATTGCCCACCCTTCCTCTGCCCCTTGACTGAGATTTGTGTCTGTACTTTGCAGGGCATGCTGCTGGAGCACTTGGTGGGAGCCCCAGAGTCCTCTGTGCAGAGGCCACCACGGAGAGGGTTGGGCAGTCTACTGGTGCTTCCCCTAGTGTCCTCTGCTTGATGTGTCAGGTGATAATGGAGTCCTGGCTCTCAACACTTACTGTTCTCTTATGTGGCAAAAATGCCCAGCAACCAATGGCATTCTCTGGTTCATCAGAAGTGAAAGAGATCAGAGGGGGAGGATTTTGGACATCATTTGCCTGGGCTGGTTCACGCCAGTGTGACATGAGATTTCATGCCTGAGTGTTATTGACTGCAGGGCTGTGTCTGCCTAGCTCCAGTCCTGCATGTGTGTCCATGTGTCCATGTGGGCAGGTGTGGGGGCAGCACACCGCTCTAGGTGTATACACATGCTGTGCATATGTCGGAGGGCCAGCAGAAGGGGGCTTCTAGGTTTTGTCTATAGCCTCATCTTCCATCTTGCTGCTCCTGGAGGGGGAGCTATAACTCAGTTCTGAGGCCACCTAGCTGCATTCCCCACCCCCAATCACCAGCCTCTCACTCTGTCACAACAAGAAGCTTTGGCAGAAAGGGAGGGAGCGTGGGTGCTGCAGAGAGAAAAACACCCCAAAGTTTCAGTAAAATGGCAGGAGCGATGCCAGCACATAGGGAGCAGGAGCCTTCTGCTTCTCACAGCCTGCACTACTGGGCCAGGGGTATATACCATGATTTTCTTTCCTTCCTTCCTTTTCTCTTTTCCGGCCACACCCTGTGACATTCAAGAAATGGAAATCTAAGTCAGGGGAACAAAGAGATGCTATTCTAAGGGACTACTGGATTCTTCTGCAATTACCAGGACAAGCAATTCTGGGTTCTGCTTGCTTTGGGCAAAGTGATGTCTCTGTGTGTATGTGTGTGTGTGTGTAAGAGAGAAAGGAAATGTGAGTGTGCGTGTGTGTATTTGGGAGTGTGTCATTAATATGTAAGTACCTGTTAATATGTGAATATGTGTGCATCTGAGTGTGTGTGTGTGTGTGTGTGTGTGTGCGCGCGCTGGGGGCAGTAAAGGTTAAAGGATGGCTGGAACAGAAAGAAGCAAACACAGTTTTGGTGAGATAGTTGCCTTGGATACTCCACACATGAATAATTGAAAATTAACTATATTTGTGCAATGAATTGACTATTACTCAATATTTTGCAGCACTGGAATAAAGATGGGTAAATGAAAAACCTCATTCTTTTTTTTTTTTTTTTTTTTGGTACTGGAGATTGAACTTAGGAGCACTCAACCACTGAGCTGCATCCCCAGCTCTATTTTGTGTTTTATGTAGAGACAGGGTCTCACCGAGTTGCTTAGCGCCTCGCTATTGCTGAGGCTGGCTTTGAACTCGCGATTCTCCTGTCTCAGCCTCCCTAAGTGCTGGGATTACAGGCTTGCGCCACCACGCCCAGCTAAGAAAAAAACCTCATTCTTTTTCCTTGGGCTTTTGAAATTAGGAAATGTCATGGGCCATAGCTCCTTGTCTAAGTGGTAAAAAACTTCAATTATTCAAAGCTCAAAATATAGTTTTGTGATCACTTCACCTAAATAAGGGCTAGAGTTTATCATAGTTCTATTTGCTTACAAAATATTTGAGTTTGTAGACAAGATCCCAAGGGGACTGTTTATCTCACTCAAGAAAACAAGTTACTTTTCATCTCTTTGAAGGTTCTATTTGCATTCCAACAATATGGTAATTATAAATCACTTCTTCTAGCAATTCATTAAAGCAACTCCTAGAGGCAATGATTTTAAATATTGAGGTTATATTTCTTTATTTAAAATCTATGATGAGTTTTAACAGTTTATCTGACTCACTAAAGTTTATTCATTTATGATTGTATTTTCCAACATTTACTAAACATTCATCATGTAACAGGCATTGCATTAAATGTTTTATAAACACTTTTGCAGTTGGTCCTTGAAACCAGAGAAGTGTTGTTATTTTACAGCTAAGGTGTGAAGAGGTTAAGTAGCCTAACCAAGGTCATGTAGGCAAATAAGTGTCAGAGCAGAACTTAAATTCTGATTTTGACACCAAAGCCTCACCCCACATGCTCACTTGCATTCCTTTATATTTTACTGCTCAAGGATGTTAAAGCATTCAGCAAGAGGAATGACTACGCAGATGTCTATAGAGGGTTGTCCCTACAAAAATATTGGTTCCTATTTTAGAAACTTGGCATTAAGGGTCAGTTCAGGTCTGAAACTGTAATTCCTGTTGTTGGGATAGGGGAGGATAAATACAGATGTTATAGTAATTGAATCTCCTTAGGATTTTAAAATTTTCTCTTGGACAGCAGATTTTTGTACTGATAAAAGTACACCTGAGACATTGTCATGAGGAAATCTGGGAGTATAAAGCATTTCATGAAGTTATGTCTTTAGCACTGTGATGACCAGGCCAGTTAAGAATGAGCTCAGAAGGTTCTTGGAAGAGTGTAAAACTCTGAGAAAGGATGATGACCCTCAACTCCCTCTGGAAAGGGTGAGGAGGAGAAGGCAGAGGGAGAAAAGCAAGATGATTGAAAGAGGTTGAGGAGGGGGCATGTGGGGTGTAACTGGGAGGAAGCATGCAACTGGATGAATAATGAAAAACGGAATTTATTACTTGGACTTTTTTGAAATAAGAAGTAGTTTATGGGCCTGGGATTGTAGCTCAGTGGTAGAGCGCTTGCCTCACATGCGTGAGTCACTGGGTTCGATCCTCAGCACCACATATAAATAAATAAATAAAATAAAGATGTTGTGTCCATCTACAACTAAAAAAAAAAAAACTTAAAAAAAAATAGTTTATGAAGAAGTTAGTTTGGGAAGGGAACAACCTGGGAATAAATTAAATGAGAAAGGAAATTGAAACCAGCATTTCTGGCCTGCTGATGAGCAGATGTCAGCATGCCCCTAGCCTCTTGCTGTATTCAGTACTTTCCTAGAGATAAATGATGGAGCTCAAAGAGGTTCCAACAGGGCTGTGCTGAAAACTCGAAGGCCTTCGGTATTTTAGTCACAAGAAAAGAGGGATGGAAGTTGGGGACCAAGCTTGTAGTTTCTGAAAAAAATTTTTATATGAGCTACTTTACTATTACCACAGGATTTAATTACAAAACTGAAAGGAGATCGAGTAAGAATTTATAAGAGAAGATTATAAGATGTTGGGATCCCTACCAAGATGACTTTAAGGATTTGTTGAGGGTTTTAGAAGGGAAACACCCTCACCAAGCCATTGAGAAACTTTGCAGAGCAGAATGCTTGAAGCATTCCTGCCTTAGGGCTCTTCCTTAAAAGAAGCCAGGTCAGAGGGCGAGGGAGACAGGCAGCTGGGTCAACAGCTGGCTGAAGAGGATAGACAGAGCCTGGCTCAGGAACCTAACCTCAGAAAGCAGCCCCAAGCGGAAATGAATGTAAAGTTCTCTATGCAGGCCCACTTCATGCAAGGAGGGACAAGCAGGGTGCAGGGCATGCACCAGAGACCTCACATCCTCATCATGAATTCTTTGGGATCTCTTCTGCATCCACCCAAAGGGAGTTATTTGCTAACAGAAGAAATGGGCAGAAATCAAAACATGATGGGTTTGCTGTTTATGGTGATTCACGCCTGTAATCCCAGTGACTTGAGAGGCTGAGGCAGGAGGATTGCAAGTTCAAATCCAGCCTCAGCAATTTAGCAAGGCTGTAGATAACTTATCAAGACTCTGCCTCAAAATAAAAAACAAAAGGACTGGAGATGTGGCTCAGTGGTTAAGTACCCCTGGGTTTAATCCCCAGTACCAAAACCAAAACAAACAAAACAAACAAACAACAACAGCAAAAACCCAGAAACTCAAAAAAACATGATGGATTAACCCCAAGTCTGTGATCTCCTTTTGGGTGCACAGACCTAGTTCAGGGAGCAGTTACTTCCTATAGAGTTGATTCTGCTAACTCAAAGCCTATACAGCCTGAAATCCTGCCTCTAAAAGATACGGTGGCAAGCCTGGGATGGAAATAGAAGGGTGCCATGAAAGTCAGAATCCCAGTCCTAGGATTCTGGTCCATAAATAGCACTGGAATCAACAAATACTGACTAAACATTTTTGGGAGTAATATAGGGGATGTGAAAATAAATGAATGAATAAATAAATAAATAAATAAAAGTATGAGACTGCTCCTATTCTTGAGGAATTTAATGTGTCTTCCAAAGGGATTGGCCTCTTCATTATGCCTATTTTCTTCTTCATTGTTTTCACGTGTGATCATTTATCTCTACGTACTTCCTCCTCTTTTCTTGCCATCTTTCTTCTTTGACTCTTTCTTGCTTCTTTTTGTCATTTTCCTCTCTGAGTATTTTTCTTTTCTCTCTCCCATTTGGTCTTCCCTAACCTCTGTGTACTTTATCTCTTGGTTTTCCTGACTCCTCTCCTGTCCCAGGCTGATGATAACCTAGCTACACCATGGGCTCCAGGGAAGGTTAAAATTCTGTGATCCTGGACTTGGATGGGCACAGGTACCTTTGATGTCCTAGAACTTGGAAACTGCTCCAATGAGTAGTTTATAGGTGAAGAAAGACTTTCCCTCTATTCTTTGAGGATTCAGTGATGGAATCTATGCAATAAACTGGTGGGATGCAGATTGATAGGAAAAAAAATGTATGCAAATTTACAAGGGCATCACATGAAGGAAAAGTGCCCCCATGAGATCTAGAAGTATAAATACCCTCTTCACAGGGGAAAGGGGAGGAGACACGTAGGTTACTTAGGGGAGAATAAATGATTTGGGGGAAAAATTAATGGACCTTCAGAAGAATAGGTGGTAGTTTATAACTTCTGTGTCTGGGTGTGGTGTCAACTTCTAGTCCCTTCTCCTGTGATATGAGTTTCATCTCTGGTTGATAAGATTCCTGGGGAGGGGATTCATGGTAATAAAAACCCCTGTCTGCATTTGTTCTTGTCTTCTTACCCTCCATTTAAAGCCCAAAACAGCATATTTTGCAGTGGTGCTGTTTGTTTGTTTTGCTGTGCTGAGATCAAACTCAGGGCCTCACAAATGCTAGGCAGACATTCTACCACTGAGCTACATCTCCAGCCCAATGCTATGATTTGAATATGGTTTGTTCCCACCAAAACTCAATGTGGAAGCATTCATAAGACCCTGGATTTGATTTCCAGCACCACAGAACAAAACCAAAACAAGCCAGGTGCAGTGGGTGGCAGACGCCTGTAATCACAGTAGCTCTGGAGATTGAGGCAGGAGGATCACAAGTTCAAAGTTCAAAGCCAGCCTCAGCAATGGCGAGGTGCTAAGCAACTCAGTGAGACTCTGTCTCTAAATAAAACACAAAATAGGGCTCCTGAGTTCAATCCCTGGTACAAAAAAAAAGAAGCAATGGGTTTATGTAAGTGACTTTCTGGGTGAAATGGCACCTGAATTTTCTTTGGCTTCAGCAATGCCTGAGGCATTAAAGTTAATGAAGGCAACCTTAGGATTTTGATCTGGGTGTAGAGTTGTCTCAGACTTCTTTTTATACTCTATAGGAGAAAGAGCCTAATTTTACTCCCTTAATCCACAGTTGCCTCTTAATTATAGACTGCTCAGAAAGGAGGCTAGATAGTTGGTCAGTTCACTGGTTTTTGGTTTTTTCAGTCATTTATTCACAAACAGTGCCAGACACTGATGATATGGAAAAAGTCATGGTACCTGCCCTTCAAGAGCCACTGTCTTAGCTGAGCTTGGTGGCGCTCACCTGTAAACCCAGTGACTCAGGAAGCTAAGACAGAAGGATCACAGGTTCCAAGCCAGCCTGGGCAAATGAGAGAGACCTTGTTTCAAAATAAAAAAAACAAAAAGGCTGGGGTTATAGCTCAATGGTAGAATGCCTCTCAGTTTAATCCCCAGTGCAAAAACAAACAAACAAACAAACAAACAAAAAAGCCACTGTCTTGTAGAAGAGATGGGTAGAAATCACAGTGCAGATTGATAATTGCTATTGTATAGTGTATAGGTACTATGTGGTCTTGGAGGGGGAACTAGCTAAGATTAAGGAGGGAGGGAAAGAAGCACTTAAACTAGATCTTTAAAGCATGAACTGGGAGTTGTCCAGTTCAAAAGGAGCAATAAAGCAGTTTCCGAGCAGGGAAAACAGAAAGTGCAAAGGCACAAAGGACCCTGAGGGAATGGGGACTTTTACTTTGAGCAGAGGTAAGGAGTATCTTGAGGGAGAATCTGAAAAGGAAACTAAAAGGTAAACAGGAGACCAATCGGGAAAGGAGTAGTTGGTGAGCTCTGTTAAGAAGTATGGGCTGAGCCGGGCGTG
>CM053405.1:82932567-82965557 GCA_028644305.1 Xerus rutilus | reverse complement strand
TTTGGTACCGGGGATTAAACTCAGGGGTACTCGACCACTGAGCCACATCCCCAGCCCTATTTTGTGTTTTATGTAGAGACAGGGTCTCACTGCGTTGCTTAGTGCCTCGCCGTTGCTGAGGCTGGCTTTGAACTCGCGATCCTCCTGTCTCAGCCTCCCTGAGTGCTGGGATTACAGGCTTGAGCCACCGCGCCCGGCTTGTTGTTGGCTTTTTTTAAAAAAAATATTTTAGTTGTAGATGGACACAATACCTTTATTTTATTTTTATGTGGGGCTGAGGATCCGACCCAGTGCCTCACACGTGCTAGGAAAGTGCTCCACCACTGAGCGACAACCCCAGCCCATCTTCTTAGCTTCTTAATCTTAGTAAAGCTGACACGTGAAAGTAGAATTGAACATGTGGCTGATGAAGAGAGTCCAGCTCAAACCTCACAAAGATTTGATTGGGAAAGCATTTATATTAAACGTCTAATTTCTCTAAGGAACGAGTTGAAGCAGTTAACATGGCTGAAGGAATCATTCATGACACAGAAACCAAGATGGAAGAATTCAAGGACCAATTGCCTACTGATGAGGTAAGCTATTTTCAAACAACTGAAGAGGTTGCAGAATTATCACCACTGAGTGAAATTTGTTTTTCTGTGTATTATGATATAGGGATTCAGTTTTTCAAATGTTCTGAATATTACCGCTGCACATAATGGGACAGAAGACCTCAGAAAATGAAAATTTTTGTCTTATTTTTTTAAGTGCAACAAACTAAAAGAAGAGATTTCCAAAATGAGGGAGCTCCTGGCTCGAAAAGACAGTGAAACAGGAGAAAACATTAGGCAGGCAGCATCTTCCCTTCAGCAGGCATCACTGAAGCTCTTTGAAATGGCATACAAAAAGGTACTGAAGGGTGTTTTGACCCTAATTACAGTTAATTGTTAACCTTTCTTAATTATTATTACTGGTGTTTCCCTCTGTTGTTACAGAGTTGAGAATGGGATTTAGAAATATCTCCTGCCCTCTTAATTTTACTTTGGGAAAGCAATAGTGTAGGGTTGAAGAGGGGGAGTGTACAGGATGAAAGGTGGAAGTGACTTCGTTTTGGTGTTAAACAGCACAAACTGTTAGCTTATTCTGAGTGGGTATCAAATGTTTTCTTAACAGATGGCATCTGAGAGAGAAGGCTCTGGAAGTTCTGGCACTGGGGAACAAAAGGAAGATCAAAAGGAAGAGAAACAGTAATAGTACATTGGAGCCAAAAAAGACCACATTCTATATGAAGCTTAGGAGTGAAGGAACTTCCTGAGCAGAAATGGGCAACCTTCAGTCTTTACTGTGTTTTTGCAGTATTCAATATATAATTTCCTTAATATGTAAATTTTAGTGACCATTAGCAGATGAACATTTAATGGGTGATAATTCTACACAGTACAAAAGTTCACAATGTTCTCTCCCTGGCCTATTAATTTTCAGCTGCATGTGAAAGGGTTGGGGGTAAGACAATTTACTAATCATTATAAAGACTTCCTGTTGGTTCGTGCTGAAGTGGCAGTATTTTCAAGGGGTGAAGCTATATCAAACACAATGAAGGAGATGCACCATAACCTGGAGTGAGACCATAATGAGGATGAAGATCCTGGTTGGTCAGAGAACACTGCTATAATAGCTGATGTGTACATGGGGTCCTTCAGCTGAGGCCTTCCAACGCAAGACAGCTAGCTGTGTCATGTTTGCAGTAGGTGAGGCAGAGGAAGCTAGGTCAGTGGAAAACTAAGCTATTTATGTTAGGTAGCTTTTAAAATAAGGTAGTTCTTAAATCCTTAATGTTCCTAAGGCATACTTTTCTAGCTATTCTCTGGCCTGTCTGGCACTTACATCCTTGAGATTGTTCTTTTTGATCCATCCTGGATTTTTTAAAATAAATATGATAAACATCTTGATTTCTTGTTTGTAAGGTGTGAGGTCCTGTAGTTCAGCTTCAGGACTATGACATAATTTCCATATTTCCCAAGGAAGGAAATAGAATTTGATTTTCTAACACTGGGTAAAGAGGCAAATCCAAAGATTCAGAAGGACTGCCGTAAAATGTCTTAGGCAAAACAATTTGTAAGTTTTTAGATATCTAGCACAGAATCCAGGTTGTTTTTAACTTAGCAAAATATACAACCAAGTCTGGATTACATTAAAGAAATGGATGTCTAGTACTAAGTCCTAAGGTGTATTTTCAGTGACTTCAAAAAGAACAGGAACCCAGATTCTTCCTCTATTTGTGCTTTCCCATCCTTAGTGTATTGGCTTGTCCTAAATTTTGATGTAGTTTTAAATATCACATGCCAGTGACTTAAAACCATAAAAGTGACATTGTTCTAATGTCTCATTAAGTAGATTTCCCATGTCTCTAAGCATATTCCCTTTGAATTTCATGGATACTCAAGTGAACTTATACCATGTAATATATCTCTTATAATTTTATGTAATGGTATTTAGATATGTAGAGTTTCATGGGGGGGGGGTCCGTTTTGAGATAGTGTCATTGAGTTGCTTATGGCCTCAGCCTCCTGGGGTTACAGGCATGTACCACCATGCCTGGCAGAAATTCCTATTTTTTTAAAGTCAATATAAGAAATTAGTTTCATGCTCTAGTGTGGAGGAAGTGATTTATACATTACATTCCAAGAAAATTCACTTAGTAACACCCATGTGAAAAATCACTGGGATTCATGTGATCCACATGAACACTTGATAGGAATGTACAGTGATTCTGTCACAAAAGATGTTCTGTGTTATATTGGAAGACTTAGCATTTCTGGTTGGTCTCTACTGTGTCACATCAGTATGGTAGCTAAACTGTCCTCCAAGATTTCCAAAGGACCCTGATTGATAATTCCTAGCATGTATTAATCAAGGTTCATCCTTGGGATTGAAGCATCCCCTGAACAGAACCTGGGCTCTACTGGAAAGGGTGCTTGGATATATGCCCATAGCTACTGCCTTTAGGCGCCCTGTGAGTAGGAGTGAACACATTTCATTTGCCTACCTTTATAAAGCTGTAATGGTGTGAAAGTTTCATTAGGATTCCCCTGAGATATAAAACCAATAAGGCATGTGGACTGAGATTTACTATAAGAAATCAGCTGACAGTTACGGAGATCCAGAAATCCTGTCTGCTGTGTGCGGGCTGGAAAATACTAATGGTTTCTCCAAGATGAATGCATCGACTAAAGTAAAGAATTCCAATTTTCTTCTACCTTTTCTATCCTACCAGGGCTCTTACACATGTTGGAAAGGGCAAACTGCTTTAAAGTCGCCCTTTTGTGGTTATAAGTACTTAACAAGTGTAACTTGTAATTTTTCTATTATTCCTTAAGTTCTTTGCAGTTCCAAAGTATGTATGCTAAGGTTGCTGGAACCTAAACCTGCAGTCAACAAATCTTAGCAAAGTATGTAAAGAATCACCATCTCTACTGTTTTTATGGTAAATTACCACTTGGATTATTACAAGTTTTGACCAGTGTGTCCACTTAAACTGTTGCTACCTTGGTGTTTTCCCACAAGAGTGAGATGGCACTCCCCTTTTCTAATCTCTTCCCAATTGGCTCACCCACCACTTTTTTTTGGGGGGGGACAGGAATATAAAAGTAGCCCCCTTCTCAAGTCATTTCCTATTTCTACTCTCTTAGCATTTATTACCAATCTGTCCTTTCCCCACTAAAATTGAAGCTCCATGACACCACAAACTGCTCATTGGCAGTCTCCATGCAGAATAATTCCTAGCACATAGGCAAGGGCGGTGGCTCACGCTTGTAATCCCAGCACTTAGGGAGGCTGAGACAGGAGAATCGCAAGTTCAAAGCCAGCCTCAGCAATGGCAAGGAGCTAAGCAACTCAGTGAGACCCTGTCTCTACATAAAACACAAAATAGGGCTGGGGATGTGGCTCAGTGGTCGAGTGCCCCTGAGTTCAATCCTCAGTACCAAAAAAAAAAAAAAAACAATTCCTAGCACATAAACACAAAAATATTTCCAATCACCCCTACTATCCAAAATTGTGGGTGGTTCAACATTTGTTTTGAAGTTAATGATTTACGAACTGCATCCTTGTCTGTCAAACTCTGGGGGAGTTTATGCAAAACTGGACTGATAATGTGCTGGGGATCAAATTTATGCTTCATGTATGCGACGTATGCTGTCTCCGGGCCAAGATAAAAGGTGAATTTGGGTTCATTTGAAATGGGGGTCTTCCATATTGCCCAGGATATTCTCAAAATTATGAGCCCAGGTAATCCTATACCAACCTCTGTAGTTGGAACTACAAGCATGTGTCACCATGCCCAACGAGATAAAAATAATTAGAAAAGGAATCTAAAGCCAAATGCGTGGCCCAAGATTTTCCTGGATAGCACACAGAATGGAAAAGACCAGAGTAAATGGCAATCCTAAGTCCATTCTGCTGCTGTAACAATACTTGGCAACTGAGTAATTTATTATGAATATATTGGTTCAATTCTGCAGGCTGAGAAATCCAAGAATCAAGAGCTGCCTTGCTGGTACATCGCTGTAACTTGGTGGTGCATCCCTGTGATCCTGGCTGGAGAGACTGAAGCTATCCTGGGCAATTAGTGAAACCCTGTCCTAAATTTTTTAAAGGTGCTCTGGGTGCAGCTAAGGAATACAGTGCTTTCCTATCTTAACGTTAGGCCCTCGGTTCAATCCCCAGTATCACCAAACAAACAAAAAAAAAGCATTGCTGCATAATCCCAAACACAAGGGTAGTAGGCAAGAGAAGAAAAGACTGAACTTGCAGCCTCAATCAATCTCTTGAAATTGGCATTAGGGCATTCATGAAGATGGAGCCATGCAGACCTCCCTTGTATGATCTTGAAAAAATTTATGCTATTTACCTCTGGATCTTAATTTTTTTTTAAATTTCAAACCTGTTCTTGGGAAAAGAAATGGTATGGCTGGGCATGGTGGTGCACACCTTTAATCCCAATGGCTCAAGAAGCTGAGGCAGGAGAATTCTAAGTTTAAAGCCAGCCTCAGCAACTTAATGAGACCCTGTCTCAAAAAGGGCTGGGGATGTGGCTCAGTGGTTAAGTGCCCCCTGGGTTTAATCCTTTGTACTTGAAAAAGAATGGTGCAAGCCACTAATCCCAACTAAAATGTAACCTTAGCTATTTGGGAGGCTGAGGCAAAATTCCAAGTTTGAGAGGAGCCTTGTGTCAAAAAAGATTGGGTTCAATCCCAAGTACCATTTAACAAAAACCCCGGTATGATGAATACCTGCCTTTTTACATAGATTGGCCAATTGTGATTCATTTGTCATTTACCTCACACATAGCTGGGTGCAGTGGCAAACACCTTATCAGGAAGCTGAGGAGGAGGATCCAAGTTTGAGGCCAGCCTAAGCAACTTAACAAGATCTTACCTCAAACTAAAAAGGCCATGGATGTGGGTCAGTGGTGGAGTGCTTGCCTGGCATGTGTGCGGCCCTTGGTTTAATCCAAGTACCACTGGAAAAAAACACACGGAATTCAGTTCTATCTCAATCTAAGGATAGTTCTTTGCCTTGTGTCTCTTCACGACATTGACATATTTGAAGGGCACGGCCATTTGTTTTACAGATGTCCTTGGTTTGGTCAAATGGTGGGTTTTTTCCACACCAAGCACTTCTCCAAAGCACTTCTCTTTCTGCACACTAGCTGGGTATCCTATGATTCAATTTAACTTCCGATACTATCTACCTGGAGTTTGCATCATATCTCACAAGTTAAGGGCTCTGTCTTATAAAATTAGTCCCACTTGTTTTTTTTTAATATTCTTTAGTTGAACATAATACCTTTATTTTATTCATTTACATATATGTGGTGCTGAGAATTGAACCCAGTGCACTCTACTGCTGAGCCACCACCCCAGTCCCAATATTAGCCCCACTTCTGATGCCAGTGACAAGTCCCAGATTGTGACCTATTTTTGACTGACGGGCTATAAAATCAGGGATGCTTTAACTCTCCTTGGATTTGGTAATTTGCTATGGTGGTGGATCAGAGAATTCAGGGAAACTTTTTAACTTCAATTTAGCCATTCATTATAAAGTATATTACAAAAGATGCAGGTGGACAGCCAGATGAAGAAGTACACAGTGAGGTTCAGGAGCGTCGTGAGTGCAGGAATTTCTGTTCCTGTAGAGTTGGGGTACAAAATCTTCCTATCTCAAGGATGCATTCACCAACCCAGAAATTCATCAAATCTGGCAGAAAATAAAGTTACTAGACCAAGACAGAGCAAATCCAAAGTATAATTCCTGGAGATTTGTTTCTCCTGGTGGAAAAATGTACTCTGTAGAATGGGTATGTGGGATCTTTCATCTTGCATAAGTGGCTGGTGTGTTAACAACTGTTAGGAATTTAGAACCTTTCAGAATTGCAATTTAAAATATTAGGTCTTTATATACCCTAGCTATGGTATAGTATAAAGTTCTCAGTTCCTATGACAGCTCTTGAATCCTTGGATTTTGAGTTTCTTTTGTTATTCATAATGAGCCTCTTCTGATCGCCCCTGAGTTCGTATTGAGTATGGGCACTTAGGAGAGGGGCCCCAAGGAAACCTCAGGAGGGACTGATCACCAGAAAGACCAAATGGCTAGAGAGCTGGAACTTTCAGCCCATGCAATGACCTCAGGGAAGGAAGGAGAGATTCTAGAAATTTGGGGGACGGGAGTATTAGGGATTGAACCCAGGGTCACTATCACTGAGCTACATCTCCAGGCCTTTTTAAGACTGGGTCTTGCTAAGTGGCCTAGGATGGCCTTGAATTTGCAATCCTGCCTCAGTATCCTGTGTAGCTGGGATTACAAATGTGCTACAACACACCCAGCTAGGTTCTCGAGTTTATAAAAACTCTTGTACAAGATTTGATCATCAAGAACAATTTATTATTCAGAGAATCAGAGGTTATACATTCTACTTTTACCCCATGGCAGTTTGAAAAATCAGCATCACTCTGATATCACAAAAGGTTCCTTCTCAGCCCTGAATGATCATAGTTCCATTTAAAAAGTTTTCACTTACCTGAAGAGACTAGCTTCCTGTTCCATTCCTTCCAAACCTCTCTTCTAGAAATCTGTCAGAGCCTTTGCCTCTAATGCACTGATATCCAAGTTTAAATGCAGAAATGGTGAATTTGCAGCAACTACGCAAATGAGCTTTTGGAGCTACAGTTAAACTGCCTGGGTCTGCAATACGGTGGAAACACATTTCAAGAATTCAAAGGTTAGCCGGGCACAGTGGCACACACCTGTAATCCCAGCACTTTGGGAGGTTGAGACAGGAGATTGTGAGTTCAAAGCCAGCCTCAGCAACTACAAGGCGCTAAGCAATTCAGTGAGACCTTGTCGCTACATAAAACACAAAAAAGGGCTGGGGATGTCGCTCGCAGTCAAGTACTCCAGACTTCAATCCCTGGTACCAAAAAAAAAAAAGAATCCAAAGGTTAGCTGGGCACAGTGGCACACACCTGTAATCCCAGCACTTTGGGAAGCTGATGCACGAGAATAGTGAGTTCAAAGCCAGCCTCAGCAATGGCAAGGTCCTGAGCAACTCAGTGAGACCCTGTCTCTAAATAAAATACAAAATAGGGCTGGGGATGTAGCTCAGTGGTCGAGTACCCCCCATCAAAAAAAAAAAAAAGAATACAAAGGTTGACAAATACCCATCCCACCTGAGATGTGACCAGATGAAACTATGAGCTAGTCTAGAAAGCTTGGAAAGTCTTCAAAGGGACCTAAAGACCCCAGTATAAACATAACAAAGGGAAGGTAAAGCAAAGCAATCTAATACAGAAAGTAGGGCAAGAGGAATGACGTAGAAAAAACTTAAGACACAGTAAGTAGCCTCCTAGTCAGTACTAACAGTATAACTAAGAACTTACTACCAAGTACAGTGAATAACAGGCAGAGCTAGAGTACAATGTCACACGATGAATGACAACATGCTGGAAATTTATATGTCTGTGTTTCCACCCTATGGAGAGACAGGTATTGGAATCATTGATACTATGCACTGGATAATGAACATGGAGCTAGGAAGTCATAAGCTAGCTGTGTGACTGAGCAAGACCTTTTCACCTTTTTTATTTTGGGGGGGGGGGTACTGGGGATTGAACTCAGGAATACTCGACCACTGAGCCACACCCCAGCCCTTTTTTGTTTTATGTAGAGACAGAGTCTCACTGAGTTGCTTAGCACCTCGCCATTGCTGAGGCTGGCTTTGAACTCGCGATTCTCCTGTCTCAGCCTCCCAAAATGCTGGGATTACAGGTGTGTGCCACCACAGCTTAAACAGCTGACCTTTTCACCTTTCTTTACCTCAGTTTTCCCATGCATGAAATGGGGGTGACACTCCCATTTCCAAAGTGTAGACCAAGTTAAGAAAACATGCTAAGCCAGGCGCGGTGGTACAAACCTGTAATCCCAGCACTTAGGGAGGTTAAGACAGGAGAATCGTGAGTTCAAAGCCAGCCTCAGCAACGCGAGGCGCTAAGCAACTCAGTGAGACCCTGTCTCTACATAAAACACAAAATAGGGCTGGGGATGTGGCTCAGTGGTCGAGTGCCCCTGAGTTCAATCTCCAGTACCAAAAAAAGAAAAAAGACATGCTACAAGTATTCAAAGCCAAAAAAAATCCAACTGCATGATTGACCTCACTATTTAAACATCTTACAAGTAATCTCAAACTTATCAATAGATGTTTTGTGGTGCTGGGGATTGAACCCACAGTTTCATACATGCTAGGCAAATGCTCTGCCACTGAGGTACAAGCCAGGCCCCAACTATCATAAACTTAATAGAGCTAAGATGAAATTCTCAATCCGCCAAAACCTGTTCTTCATCTTTCCTACTTTAGTAAATATATCATCATTTCAGTACTACAGAAACCATTCTTACTTTCTTATCCAGTCCACATATGGGTCCAATCCATACAGAGTTATATATACTGCATGATTATCCATTCCCTTCCATCTGCACTGCCACCACCTTCTTGTAAACTATAGTCATCTTTCACATCATACTGAAGCAACCAAAATCGTCTCTAGGTTTCCACTTTTGCCCTCTCCAATCCAAGCAAGGACTCTAGACTTTAAGTTACTCACTGCATTTAAGAGAAAGAAGCCAAACAGCTTAAAAGGCCACTACATGACCCTTTCCCCTGATGCTTCCTCAAACCACACACCCCAATCCTGCTCTTGCTCCAACACACTGGTTATTTTGTAGCTCCTCAAATGTGCTATGTGCCCCGATGACCAACTTCTTATCTTTAACGCGTCATTTCAGAATTGGGTCCCCCATCATCCACACTTAGCGCAACCTGAAGTACAATTTATTTGTACAATTAGTTTATTATACCACGGTATTAAAATCACAAACGAAGCCGGGCGCGGTGGCGCACGCCTGGAATCCCAGCGACTCGGAAGGCTGAGGCAGAGGATTTGCGAGTTCAAAGCTAGCAACTTGGCAGGGCACTATGCAACTCGGCGAGACCCTGTCTCTAAATGAAATTCAAAAGAAGGTTGGGGATGTGGCCCAGTGGTTGAGCGCCCCTGGGTTCAATCCCCGGTACCCCCCCCCCCGAAAATCACAAACGATTATAAAACCAACTAGACAGTAAGTTCCATTAGGCTAGGCACTGTTACCTGTCTGATGTACTCCTGTATCCTCAGGAAAACAGAATGTAGCTCAAACAGAAAAAAGTTCTAACATTTATAGCTACCAATTTTGCTCCAGACCAAACATACATGGAGTCAGACTAAACTATATACGTGGAGTCAGATACCGCAGGTCTCCAATCTCAGGCACTTCTGCTTTCTTCAACCTCACATAGTTCCAAGTCCACAGCGCACCTGTACTAGCACAGAGCGACAGGGAACGTGCCTCCTGATCGCCCCTGTGGATGAGGGTCCCGGACCAGTTTGTGCAGGCTCCTGATCTGGCCCACTGGCCAGGATTCTGAACACTAGTCCTGGGAAGTAGTGACGCACACAGGCCGAAACACTTCGTCAGCGAAGTCGCTTAGCCCAAGACGTTTCTTTGAGGCTTCTCAAACAACGCGCACGTCGAGCCTCGAGCTCCTGTTTTGTGTCGCAGAGCTTCAGATGCCCACTCTGTTCACGCAAGAGAAAGCAAAAGACGACGAGCCCTGTACCTCGCCCTTTAAGAACCATCCCTATTGGAGCTTAGTGGAGCTCTGAGTAAAGCGTCGCGAGAGCCTAAGGCTTCCGCCCGCTTCCTACTCTCTGCATGCCGGGACGGAAGGAAAGCGGTACTTCCCGCCCCCTGCTTCTACTTCACAAGGCAGTGCGGCCCCAACTCCGGCCAATCACCGGGCCCGTTGTAGGCCGCAGCACAAAGGGCCAATGGAAAGTCGCGGCGCGCGCAGAGTTTCTCATCATCAGAACCAGCCCCCTCCCTTCCGGCCGCCGCCTTCCACTCCGCCCCTGGCGGAGGAAGTGATATCACAGGCCCCATGTGAGCGGATTGCAACACATGCAGCTGCCTGGAGAGAGGGAGCCGGTGTCCTACGTCAGAGCCGCCGCCGCCGCGGAGCCGCCGCCGGGGAGGAGCAGCCGCTGCCGCCCAGGACTGGGCCTTTAGGTGAGGCAGGGGAGGGAAAGGCCGGCGACCTATCCAGCGGACCGCGCGGGGCGGGGAGAGGAGGGCCTTTTGGTGGTGGCAAGGAAGGGGGCCTCTCTGCCCCAGCGGCGGCGCTAACTCTGTGGTCTTGGTGTCTCCGGGCCCCGCCGGGCCGCTCTAGGGAGGAGGAGGCGAGAAGATGGCGGACGACCCCAGTGCTGCCGACAGGAACGTGGAGATCTGGAAGATCAAGAAGCTCATTAAGAGCTTGGAGGCGGCCCGCGGGTGAGCGCCGCGTCCGGCCCCCCCGTGCCCTCTTGGATCCCGGACCCCTCAGGATGGCCGCCCCCGCGCCGCATGGCCGGATGAGGAGAACCCGGCACTAGCCAACTCCCGCCTTCTGGACCTCTGGGTAGTAGCCTCTGACTCAGGGGCGAGGGTCGGAGCTGTTGGCCGGAGAAGGGGTCTCTCCCCCACTTGGGGGTAAGGGGCCTGCGCTCCCTGGGCTCAGACCATGCGACCCCCTTTCTTGATAAGCCACCACTACTTTTGTACCCTTCTGAGGCTCTTAAGTCTTGCTCCTCACTCTTCGGGCTCCAGGTGCTGACACCGGACTCGACTGCTTTTGGGGAAAAGTACTTGGCTTTCTTTTCCGAACGTCCTTCCCTGGTTTCTTCCCTTCACTTTCTTCAGCCAGGCCTTATTAAAATGGCCTCCCCCTCCTGGACTTCTAAGGCCAGGGTGGGTGAAGTTTGGATGGGGCGGGAAGGAGAGGTGGACAGGGACATTCTCATTCTGGCTCCCTATGGTTTCTCGAGGTCTCCCAACTCTCCCAGGATGAGTTCCTTCAAGTCCTCTAATTATCGTGGAGCTTCCTGGTTTCTAGCTGTTCCAGGACCCGCCTATAAACTGAAAATGCCAACGTGTGCGGCATGGGGGTGGGGGCTGCTTTTGGCTGACAAACCTATATGTGTATGTCCAGGAGAAATCCGGATAATGGGACTGTTTGATATGAACCATAAAAATAGAGTTCCTGTTGACCTTCCGGTGGAACTCGTTATGATATCACTGTAAGAGAGTGCTTGTTGAAATTCAGAACTGAATTAAGTGAACTTCAAGTCTCCTGTTGTAAGTAAGAAACTGTAGGTGTATCCATTCTGGGAAGAGTAAAGTAAATTCAAGTTAGCCTCTTTATTTATTTATTTGTTTTAATGTTGCTCATTTGAGGAAGGTGCACCAAAGTATTCCCGTTTCCTCACTTTTTTACTTAATTTCATTCCTTTTCCAGTCATAGAAACTTTTTACGTACTGGCAGTGTCCCCCAAAAGTGGAACATTAATGTTTTATGTCTGTGCATTCTTAGATTAGCAGAGTGGTTTGTTACAGGTCTTTGGAAAGTTGATTTCAGCACAAGAATTGGACATTCTGGTTTTCGGCTCACACTTGTCATTGGCATTGGATTTGCAGTGATAGGATGAATATCAGATCTACTTATTAATTTTACAGGGATTTGTGCCATATGGTAGAAGGAAAAAAAATCATTCCCAAAATGTGAGAATACTGTAAAGGAAGGGTAATGTAGGTCATGAACCATTATGATGCCAGGTACTTTTGTTTCACTAGGATTTTCTGTCATGTTACTTGAAGTCTATAGTTGTATATTGATTTTTGTAGATTGTTGTTTAAAGTTAGATGTAATCTGTGAATTCTCTTTGGAGGCAGGTTCACATTATATTCTCTGAAGCAGTCCAAAATAGGAATTTATTACTAATCTGCCTGTTGTCTGAGTGAAGTAACATTGATAAAACTGCTTAATAAGTAACAATATTCCTTTCTACTGTTTGATGAAGGAAATTTATTCTTAAATTTGTTATAAGCATGTCACCTAGCCACTTGAAAGTTATAAGCTTCTCCTTTTAAAGCTTTGAAAGCTTTACCTCTTTGTTTAATAAAGTTTGAAGCATGCTAAAAAATGAAGCTATTAGGCTCAGCTCGTCTTCCAAGTGATAGTTTGAACATTTTAGACATGATTTAACTGTTTAAAATAGTAGGAACTCTTCCTCTAAACAATGTGGTTAATGATCATCTCCTGTTTGCTTCTAGTCAGGCTTTGGTTGCATGTTGATTCCGTGAAAACTTAAAATCTTAGGCATTTCTAGTGTTGGTTAGGGAGTCAAGTTTATTCTGTGACTCAGAAGTTTCCTGGTATATGTCATTTTCTCTTGGGGAAAAAAGAAGGTTGTATTTTCAACATTGTGTTAAAGTCAGACTCTAATTTTTCATAGTACACAGTGAGAAATGTTTTTCCTTCTTTACATAAAGCTAAAATATTTTGAGGGTAACTGTAATGAGCTTTAAAGACAAATTGAATGAATCTATGTGTGCTGGTATATGTGGGGCTACCATGTAGTTTCAGTAGAAAATGGATTGTGTTAAAGCATGGTTATTTAGCACAAGACAGTGAAATTTAGTGACAGATTAACAGAATTGTTTCAGAAATGAAAAAGTGACTTCTCCAGCAGTGTAGAATTCTGGACATGAGAATCAGGAATTAGTTCATTTTTAACATTTCTGTCTTAAGATATGAGTAACTCTGAAATTGAGATAATAATTGATTATCTTTTGATATATGAACCAAATGTATAGCATAAAAAGAACCACCTGCAAAATGGACTTAATAGTAAAATACATTTGAACAGAATGAAGTATCTAGATAAAATAATTTATAGAGCACTTACTATGTTACACTGTCTTAATACATTGTGTCATTCACAACAGTAAAGACTGCCGCCATTTGATAGACAAGGAAAGACTGAAAAGTTAGAAAACTTACTGTCCATAATGTCATAGAGTAATAATGTATAATAGTCTAGCACTTGGACCAGGGTGCTCTACTGGATATATTTTGTGTTTTCCAAAATATGCAGGTCTGGATTTACTGAACATAATCTGGACTATAACAAATTGTGTTATGTCCGTGGAAGAACATTTTATAAAGGCCACATTTCTGAAATGGTGAACTTTGCTAACTTTCTAACCAGTATCATACTTAATCTTTCGATTTTTTAAAGTTGGGTGGAACATAACCTTATTTTGGTTTCATGTAAGTATGATTGAATGTTAGTCTATATGGGCAAGTAAAATAACCAGCCAGGTCTTTTGCTAAACATAAGCCTCACTTAAAGTTGATGGTAGTTCTTCCCTGTTTATGATTGTTCCTGGCATATTATTCACAGCTGGCTTATGAGGACAAATGTGTACATAGCCTGGGACTAGGGCCATGTGAGTTGAACTGTCGTTGGTTTCAAATAAGGAGCTAAAGCAGGTGAACATGTTACAAGAAAGGTAGGGATTTCTGGTTGTTTTTTGTTTGTTTCCCCTAATATTTTCTCAGCAAACAAGAGGTGGCCCCAGAAATGGTGTTGGAAGCTTTATAGTCTTCAGATAATAAAATAACCAAAACCTTCTCTAATCAAGGACCATGATGAATGTGACGGGAAAATGTAGTATTAGGTTGAGTTATGTCTGTAGGTCTTAGAATATTTTTCAGTTATCTTCACAAAGAAATCTTGTATATTTCAAGTATAAACTTGAAGATGTATAATTCGAATAACCTGTTACATGTGTCTTAGTACCTTCCCCAAGTCAACATTATTGATTCATCATCACCTAATTGATAAAGGGAATATTTCCAAACCATTGAATTTCAGGTACTTTTATTTTTTCTTTATTCCTGAATATTCTTGGAGAGCTAAAGAATTAGCTAAATTTTTAACTAAAGTAATAATACCCTGGGCTGGGGGTTAGTTTAGCAATAGAATATATGCGTAGCATACACAAGACCCTGGGTTTTGTATAATCCCCAGCACTGCCAAAAATTAAAATACCCTTTAAGTGATATCTTGTAATCTTTCATATGGGTAACTGAATTATTCAACGTTCAGGTTTTTAATCCTTTAATTTTTTTATTTTTTGGGATCAGGAATTGAACCCAGGGGCACCTAACAACTGACCCACATCCCCAGCCCTTTTAATTTTTTATTTTGAGACAGAGTCTTACTAAGTTGCTGAGCTTGGTCTGAAATTATGATCCTCCTGCCTCAGCCTCCTGAGTCGCTGGGATTACAGGCATGCATTGCAGGCAAAGTTCAGGGTTGTTTACTTTGTTTTTTGGGTTTTTGTTTGTTTTTGTACTGGGTATTGAACCCAGGGGCACTCAACTACTGAGCCACATCCCCAGCCCCTTTTTGTGTTTTATTTAGAGACAGGGTCTTACTGAGTTTCTTAGGGCCTTACTAAGTTGCTAAAGTTGGCTTTGAACTCATGCTCCTCCTGCTTCAGCTTCCTGAGCCACTGGGATTCCAGGCACGTGCCACTGCACCTGGTTCAAGGTTCAGGTTTTTAAAGAGGTTTTTGTTGTTGTGTGGTAGGGATTGAAGAACCCAGGGATTCAATCCTCCCACCTCAGCCTCTTGAGTCACTGTGATTATAGGCATGCATCACCATACTTGGCTTAACAAAGATTTCAACTCTTCCTTCTGCATCCTAGAATCTCTGGGATTACAGGCATGTGCCACTGGGTCTGGCAAGAGGACTTTTTTATCCTCGGTTCTTGCCTCTCCCATTTTCCACCCCCATTTCTGATGATCAGATGATAAAAGACCATTGAGAGAAAACTCAAGAATTAGAATATTCAAAGTTTCTTCAGAAGGGATGAGTATAGAACAAACAACTGCAGAAATCTTAGTGGCCCCTAACTACCTGTTTGACCTATAGCAAATTATTCTTTTAAAGCTTTGGTTTCCACCCATATAACTATGGACAACAATCTTAGATTGGGTGGTGACAGTCAATGTGATATGAGTTTAAATGTCAAATACTACATTTATCCCATAAAGTGTTCTGTAAATGTTAATTCCCTCCTGTGTGTATACAAACACTGATCTTATTTTTTTATTTTTTAGTTACAGATGAAACAATATCTTTATTTTGTTTATTTTTATATGGTGCTGAGGATTGAACTCAGTGCCTCACATGTGTGAGGCAAGTGCTGTGCCACTGAGCCACAACCCAGTCCCACAAACACTGATTCTTAAGAAATAGAATCCAGGTGCAGTGGCACAAACCTGTAATCCTAGCTACTCAGGAGGCTAAGGCCCGAGGATTGTAAGTTTGAGGCCTGCTCGGGCTGCTTAGTGAGATCTTTTCTCAGAATAAAAAAGACTAGGGCTGAGTATGATGGCTCATGCCTGTAATCCCAGCAGCTTGAGAAGCTGAGGCAGTAGGATCGAAAATTCAAAGCCAGCCCCAGCAACTTAGGCCCTAAGCAAATCAGTAGGACCCTGTCTCAAAATAAAATACACAAGAGGTCTGGGGTATGACTCAGTGGTTGAATGCCCCTGGGTTCAATATCTGGTACCCAATAAAAGGACTAAGGATGTAGCCCAGTGGTAGATCACCCCTTGGTTCATTTCCCAGAACCAGAAAAAGAAGAAAAGATTCTAATGGAAATTTGTTAAGGGGTAAGGATACAGGTACCATGAGCAGATCTGAGCCATGAGAAAAGAGGTGATTAAGGGACGAGGGAGATCAGAGTATAAATAATAGGATGTGTTGATGTTCCTCAGTCCTCACCAAGTGTCATAGGCTTCCTGTCTCAACTCCGAACTAGTTGTAACAGCTGTACTATTCTGGCATGGTGTTCTGTGCATTGTGGACCTAGTGAACAGTCACTCTTTGAATATCAAGTCTTGACAAACTTCTCATTGGAATAACAGATACACTTATCCTTCCAGGGAAGGAAGTCTTTGTCTGGACACATTCCTGGGTAAATAAGAATAACTAAAGAATACCATTTAAAGCATAGTACATGGTAGGTTACAAGTTTGTCCTGTCCCCTGCCTCTACCAATTGGACCCTTTTCTCAGTGGGGCTGTTTTCTCCAAATTTGGGATTGAAGATATGTTCAGCACAGACTCCTACCTGGAAAGATGTATGGTTGTGAAAAAACTTAAAATTTTGAGATTTGTAGAAGGACTAAATGATCTTAGATCCTATTTGAAGAGTAGGAAAGAGACATTTGCCTTCCTGCTGATGGATCTATCTAACTGAGAACTTGGACAACAGAAGTTTCTTCTGAGTCCAGCCTGTTCTCCAGGGATCTCAGAATAGAACCCTCTCCTAGGATACATTCTATAGGTATCTCTTGATTTTTTAGCCTACTATCTTAGGGTAAAAAGGGATTAAGATTTTTTCACTATGTTAGAAATTATGAGCGTGAGGATTCTCACTTGGGTCCTATCCTTAGCATGATGAAACTGCCTCTGATAACAGCTTTACTTTATGCTATTTGACATACTAAGAGTTGACATTTTCAGGTGCCTGGCAATTGATTCTTATCATGTAAATAACTTGCATATTAGAACTGTACTCATTTCATATTTTCATTTGATCTTCTAATTTCTCCTTTAGAAAAAAATGATCATAGTCAAAAGTAAAAGGTTCTTTTTCCTGCTATGTCTAGTTTGTCTTTGCAGTGCTGGGGATCAAACCCAGGATTTTGAGACAGGGCCTCACTCTTGCTGAGTCTGGCTTTGAGCTTGGAATCCTCCTGCCTCAGCCTCCTGAGTCCCTGGGATTACAGGCATGCTCCACCAAGCCCAGCAACATAAATATATTTTTACTACTGACCAGTGAGCCAATAAGCTTCATCAAACCTCTGCTGTGAATTGGGCTAGACATTTTCAAAGTGTGTAATAAAATGAGAACACGGTTTGCCACACATTCCTGTAATGATGATATAACCATTTACAACTCCATATTAATAAGTACAGAATACCACAGTACATGTTTAAAGGATTTAGTACAAGCAGATGATAAGGATCTTGAATGAGGTATTAGACATTGTTAAAAAGGAAAAGAGGGCTGGGGGTATAGCTCACTTGGTAGAGTGCTTGCACAAGGTCCTGGGTTCAATCCCCAGCACCACAAAAAAGGAGTTGCAGGGAGAAACTGTGTAACTAACTACTCAGGCAAAATTTAACAATTTCCTAGGCAAGGCAAGTATCAAAGAGAATGTTACTTAGGTGTTACTAGTATTATTGGACTGATACAGTGTCTTTGATACAGAGTAGAGTTGGACCTGATCTGCAACTTTAAAATTATAATGCATTCTTTTTTGGTCCTAGGGGTGTACCCAGAGCTTGCTAATAAGCACATGTTCTACCATTGAGAATACCCCCAGCCCTTTTTATTTTTTATTTTGAGAGAGTATCTAAGTTGCCCAGGCTGGCCATGGACTTGTGATCCTGCTGCCTCAACCTTCTGAGTAGCTGGGATTACAGACATGTGCTACTGTGCCTGGTACTAATGTTTCTGATATTTTAGTTTTTTACTGAAGAGCTTTGGGCTACCTACATTCTGGTATTTGTGATATTTTAGAGTCTAACTCTGACCAAAATAGATCCCCAGGAAAGGTAGAGGTTTAAAGATTTAGTTTGAGGGGCTGAGGATATAGCTTAGTTGGTAGAGTGCTTGCCTCGCATGCACAAGGCTCTGGGTTCAATCCCCAGCACCACAAAAAAAAAAAAAAGATTTAGTTTGAGATGTGTTTTTGTGCTGGGGATTGAACCTTGCACATGCCAAGTGCACACTGTACTGCTAAGCTACACCCACAGCCCTGAGATACGTTTTAATCAAGTAATAAAACTACTTTTCCAAAGATAAGTAAATGAGCCAGGTGTAGGGGTGCACGCCTGTAATCCCGGTGGCTCAGGAGGCTGAGGCAGGAGGTTTTCAGGTTCAAAGCTAGCCTCTGCAATTTAAGAAGCCTGTCTCAAAATTAAAAAGGGCCTGGGAATGTAGCTCAGTGATTAAGCACCGCTGGGTTCAGTCCCTAGGGGTGGGGGAAGAAGTAAATGAGTAGCATACATTTTTGACTCCTTAACAGATGTGAGGAAAGCTATTGCCGTTTCATGGATGGAGAAAATAAGTAGCTTTCTAGTATCACAGCCTAGTAAGAGGCAGTGGCAGATTGTTCCTGCTTTTCTGATTTCAAAGACCATGGTCCTACTGCCTTGCTCTTTGTCAAGTATTTCTTTTGCTAAATAGAAACATCTCCCAATCTCTTTTGAAAGGAGGACTTTTGTCCAGGGAGATTTGTAATTTTCTAGAGGGAGCAGGTGTGCTGAGATCCAGGCACAGAGATAAAAGGTAAACAGTCATACCGTTTGTATATCTTCCTAGGAAGAACTTGGGTACCAGACATGTTTACTCTTAATGAGCATTGGTGGTGACTGAAATAACTTGTTGCTAAATCTTTCCCTGGAAGTTCATTTGTGTATTAAAAAGGTGATTAATGGGAAGGCTATGACTTTTGGTTTATTTGAAAAGTACTTCTGTAATGGTCAAGAAAAATATGACCTTAACATAGGGTCCAACATAGAACACTGGTAGTAAGTCCCTGGCATTGTTTGCGATTGCTGTTCCCTGGCTTTGCACTGCTATGAGAAAACTAAAGAAAATTTTCGGCTTCTGCTACTCCCTGGTGGAATATTCCACTAGGTTAGTTTTATGAAATTCTTTTAGTAAATGCCTATAGCTGTATAAAAAGTAATACTCTACCAGATGTTACATTTTATTTTAGATGACTGAGTAATTTTTGTGCTTTTGAGGATAGAACACTAAAATGGTATTTGCAAACTTTTTGCTGAAATATTGGGAAATTTGAGCTATTCTGTACCTGGGACAGGGGCTGCGTTAATGTTTCAGTAGTTCAAACCTTGATATTTCTCCCATCTGGTAATAGTATCTGGTCAGTTGTCAAATCAACTTCAGATAACTGAAATAAGAACAGAATCCTCCCTCCTACTTGCTGTTTTAACCAAGTTGTTTTTATAAAAGGCAGCCTCATCCACCTCCTGACCTGCCTTATTTCTTTCTTCCGGTTTTTTTTTTGTTTTGTTTTTTTTGTTTTTGGTACCAGGGATTGAACTCAGGGGTACTCGATCACTAAGCCACATCCCCAGCCCTATTTTGTATTTTATGTAGAGACAGGGTCTCACTGAGTTGCTTAGCGCCTTGCCATTGCTGAGGTTGGCTTTGAACTCATGATTCTCCTGTCTCAGCCTCCCAAAGTGCTGGGATTACAAGCATGAGCCACTATATCTGGCTTTGACCTGCTTTATTGATGGTGGCAGCAGTAGGAGTGGGGTGACATTACCGTGAGAACCAGCAAAATAAAAACACTGTAGAAATGATGGTTAGAGGGGCTGAGGTTGTGGCTCAGTGGTAGAGTGCTTGCCTAGCATGTGTGAGGCACTGGGTTTGATCCTTAGCACCACATATAAATAAATAAAAATAAAAGCCCATCAACAACTAAAAAAAATTTTTTTGTTTTTTAAAAAGTGATGGTTTGAGCTTTTTAGTGAAGTGAAGCTGAGGACAATATTTTTTAAGGCACATGTGTGTTCTTTTCAAGGGGAAACTTGTTTTGTTTTGTTTGGGGTACTGGGGATTGAACTCAGGGGCACTCAACCACTGAGCCACATCCCCAGCCCTATTTTGTGTTTTATGTAGAGACAGGGTCTCACTGAGTTGCTTAGTGTCTCGCCGTTGCTAAGGCTGGCTTTGAATTCACGATCCTCCTGTCTCAGCCAAAGTGCTGGGATTATAGGCTTGCACCACTAAGCCTGGCTGGGAACGTTGTTTTTTATGACCTGTTCTCACTATGTTGCTTAGGTTTGCCTTGAACTTGAAGTCCTCCTATCTGAGCTTCTGGGAGAGCTGGGATTATAGGTATGCACCAACATAAAGTGGCAAATTTTTAATTGGCATTTTATTTGGTAGTTTAGACTAAATCTCTAGGGTCTGCTTATAAAAGAGTATGCAGGGGGCTGGGAATGTAGCTTAGTGGTTAGAGTGCTTGCCTAGCATGTATGAGGCACTAGGTTTGATCCTCAGCACCACATAAAAATAAAGAAATAAAGGTATTGTCCATCTACAACTAAAAATATTTAAAAAGAAAAAAGTATGTAGAGGAGACTAGTTTTGTTAGGAATTAACCACTTATTTATTCCTCAAATGTTTGAGCACCACTATGTCCTAAAATTTCTGCCATTGAGAAGCTTATAGATATAGTATGAGCAAGCCGAGCGTGGTGGCGCACACCTGTAATCCCAGCGCTTTGGGAGGCTGAGACAGGAGAATTGTGAGTTCAAAGTCAACCTTAGCAACGAGGCACTAAGCAACTCAGTGAGACCCTGTCTCTACATAAAACACAAAATAGGGCTGAGGATATGACTCAGTGGTCGAGTAACCCAAGTTCAATCCCTGGTGCCAAAAAAAAAAAAAAATCTAGATACAGTATGAGTAATCTTCTGTTGTTATTGTTTATACTGGGAATCGAACCCAAGAGCTCTTAACTACTGAGCCACATCCCGAGCCCTTGATATTTTTTATTTTTGATTCAGAGTCTCGCTAAGTTGCTTACGCCAAGTTGCTTAGGGCCTCATTAAATTGCAGAAGCTGGTCCTGAACTTGTGATCCTCCCACCTCTGCCTCCCAAGTCACTGGGATTACAAGCATGCATTGCCATGCCTGGTGCAATATTTTTTTTTTCATTCTTTGATACTTGGTGGAAAAGAAAACAAATATCAGGCTTCCTTGAAGTGACTGGTACTCAAATAGAAGTAACTGGACCTTGGTTATATCAAAATATTGAGCCCAAGCAACAAATGTAGAATAAGAGCACTGAAGATTTCATATGATATAGCTATTTTAAAGGAAAAGGAATCTCTTGTTCTTCCTTCCCATAAAGGTGGCTACTGTCTACCACAAAGTCAACTCTTGCCTCTTTCTTTGGGCTTACCCAAATTCAAATAAGACTTGAGCACCACCTGACGTTACTCTCCTCCTCTCATTTCTAATTGTGTGTAATATTTCTTTTTTACTTTTACTGTTACCAGGCTGGGTAAGGGAGGTAAAAAGAGTTAGAGCTCCACCTTGTTGCCATTTAGTGATCACTTAGTATCTGCTGGCTATTCAAGATATATAATTAACAAACACACATATTTGTGACAGAGTACTAGAGATTTAACCCAGAGGTACTCTACCACTGAGCAACACCCCAGCCCTTTTTATTTTTAGACAAGGTCTCACTGAGTTTCTGCGGCTACCCTTGAACTTGTGATCCTCTTGTCTCAGCCTTCCAAGTTGTTAGGGGTACAGGCATGCACCTCTGTGCCTTGTTTTTCTTTTTGGCGTTATTGAGGATTGAACCCAAGAACTCATACATTCCAGGCAAGCACTCTGCTACTAAGCTCTATGCCTGCCTTTTTTTTTTTTGTTTTGAGATAGGGTCTTACTAAGTTGTCTAGAGGTTGCCTTCAAAGCTGAGATTGCAAGTATGCACCATCATGCCTGACCTGATCTTATAGAATCTCATGACCTTGTGAAATCAGTAGATACAGAGACCCACAGATGTATATGATTTGCTTTAGGTTACAAAATAACAATAGGAAGTGAGCCTGAATGTTCATGATTCTAAAACATGTGTTCCTCCTAGACTGTTCCCATAGTTAATCAGTATCAAAAAGATTGCCTTGGTTTAAAAGTTTAAACTTAGTTTTGCACAATTAGGAGAAGAGGTAAAAAGACAGAAAACCTACAGTGAATCAAATAAGGACGACTTGAAAATGGAGTAGAAATTGGAGAAGATTGATTTTTTTTTTTTTCCAGCTGGTGATTTATATAATATCACTTAGTGACTTTGCCAGAAAAGAGCTGAGTTTTGAGTCGAGCTTTGTAAGACAGGAGTGAATGTGAGTTTGGAAGAGGGAATGGTGAAAACCTTGTTCATCCACATCCTAGGCACAACCAAACTATTGAACATCAAGATGAAAGCTTCTTAGAGTGCCTTCAATTTTTAATTTGAGATTTGAGTGAGGAGTCTCTAAAATGTTCCTGGTCCCTAACCTGAGAATAATTCTGTTACTTAGACTTGATGAACTGGATGGTATGATATTTGGTGGGGCATGGGTGTTCTGCCTGGTAAGTCAAGCATCTCTCAGCTGTTATTCAGTGTGACTGTGTTATGGGTAGGGTATCTTAGTCTATGCTGCTATCACAGAATACCACAGGCTGGGTAATTTGTAAAGAAGAGAAACTTGTTCCCTTAGTTCTGGAATCTGAGAAATCCAAAATCAAAGTACTATCAGGTTTTGGTGTCTAGGAAGGGTCCTCCAAGGTGGTTCCTTGAGTGCTTGACATCACTGGGGATAGAGTTTCCAACACATGGATTTTGGAGCACATATTCAAACCATAGCGTAGGGTAAGTGCAGCAGGTAAGCTCTTTGGGTTCCTTAAAGTGGGTATAGTGGTCCTGGAGGCTCTTTGCCTTCAACAGATTGTCCAATAACTTGGAGGTTCAGAAAACAAGCCAGGAAGAGTGATTCTTTTTTTGATACCAAGAATTGAACCAAGAGGCCCTCAACCACTAAGCCACATCTCCAGCCCTTAAAATTTTTTATTATGAGACAGGATCTTGCCAAGTTGTTGAGGCTGGCTTTGAACTTGCTTGGCCTCCTGGGCCACTGGGATTATAGGTATGTGCCACCATGTACAGAGGAACAGTGATTCTTTTTTTTTTTTTTTTTTTCCTTATTGTGGGGCTGGGGATTGGACCCAGGGCCTGTGCATGCAAGGCAGGCACTCTACCAACTGGGCTATATCCCCAGCCCGGAACAGTGATTCTTAATCCTAGTTCTTCATTGGAAAATTGAGACTCTGTTTTATCCAAGTTACCACCCCACTCAAGTTTTACTTTTTTTGTTATTGATTTTGTTTTGTGTATGTGGTGCTGGGGATCAGCCCTATGCATGCTAAGCAAGCTTCTTCTATGCTGCATACCCAGCTACACTTCACTTTTTAAGAAAGCTCTTCATAGATTCTGGGGTTCTGGTACAAACTGGTCAGTGTTTAAGTTTGTAAGAATCACATTGTTTTTCACTTACCTTTCTGAAGTGTTCTTGAGCATCATTAAGGTGATGAACATTGATCTTTACAGGTCAAAAGGTGACTAGATTTTGTTTGCCTGTCACTCTTTTGACTGTATGTCGGAAGTTTCCTTGAATCCAGCCAAAGACTGGGACCCTAAGAGGCCTAAAGTTAAACACATCCCTACGCCCAGCATAACCCAGGATTTGCTCAGGTGCTTCGAGATTTCTTCTTCCTTAGAGATCTTTTAGTCCTGGCAGTTAGTTACCATCTAAATGTCTCCCAGTCCACAGTGCCCAGGGACCTTGAATCTTTGGATGAGTGATTGGTAGTACCCTATCCTCCTGTTTTAGAAAGAGAAATTTTTCCTTATCAACATCCTCTTCTTGAGAGTGCACCTGTTTAAATCTTTTTTTCTTCCTGAATTTTTATTTCAGGTTTTGGTTTTTGTTTGTTTATTTTGCCTGGTTGTAATTACTTTCTGTATTTATTTTCAAATATTTCTTCATGTTTTGCAGCTGATTTTTTTAGAAGCTAATCCTTTGGGTGTGGCATTGATGAAAATTTCTTTGATAAGGGAAAGTGCCCCTAAACCAATGAGAAAAAGAAGGAATCTGAGAGCGGGGGGCCCCTGGAAACTTTATGTGACCCGTTGTTATATGTTGTGTCATGTTTCATAAGAGTTTTTATTACCTGTATGTGAGTCATTGCTATAACCCATGATTCACTGACTTCTTTGGATTTTGGAAAAGGAAAATAATGACAGCAGAAAAGTTGAAGAAAACAAAGAAGGTTGCAGTTTACCTTTGTAGCAAGCAGCTCTTTAGAGCTTCATATATTTCTCTTCTGAGAGGTATTGGCTCTACTTTAACTTGAAATATTCAGCTTCCTTGACTTTATTTTTGTGTTTACACAAACTGGTCTAACAACTTTGATTGGCTTGTCTGGGGAATAAAAGCATGTTTGTCTTGTTTGGAAAATTTCCTGAAAAAACTTAACTTCTTGTATTAAAACTAAAGTGTAAACATTAGATATTATTAAAATAGCCTTTAAATTTCAAAAATGGAAGCCGTATATTTAATAATCTGTATTTCCCCTCCCAGTGTCTTATAATAAAGGTGAATTCAGAAACTTAAAGTTTTCAACACAGAGAGTAGGGAGAAGAGGCATGCAGGGAAAGTAATGAACAGTAGTTTTGTGCCTAAAATTCAAAAGAAGTTAGTCCAAGACTTTTAAGTAGTGTTTCAGATTTAGCCACTTGGTAGAAACCTACCAAACAAAAAAGTTATCTTATTAGCTACATTTCTGAATCCACTTTAAAAATGAAATCTATAACAAGATCATGCCCTTAGGTGTATTCATTCCTTTGTCCTCTGAAATGTTACTTTGGATGTGAGTGTATGGCCTCCCTATACTACGCTGTATTGTAAAGTTACTTAATGAATGTTTATCTTCTTAACCTATCTGCAGGGAAGTAAATGGCTGCTTATCTTAAGGTCATTGCTATGCCCTCACATCATTATCTTCCTTTAAGGACTAGCCGGTAATCCCAGCACTTAGGGAGGCTGAGACAGGAGAATTGCGAGTTCAAAGCCAGCCTCAGCAAGGGCGAGGCGCTAAGCAACTCAGTGAGACCCTGTTTCTACATAAAACACAAAATAGGGCTGGGGATGTGGCTCGGTGGTCAAGTGCCCCTGAGTTCAATCCCCAGTACCCAAAAAAAAAAAAGGATTGCCTTTAGGCATTTTGGGTCCACTCAGTTAATTTGTCCTAACCTTTTCTTTAGCCTCAAAGTTTCCAATCCTTTGTGGTTTGGTGCCTATTCTCGCCTCAGCTCTTAGCCTTCACCCCTGCTATTCATAGAGCCCCTTCTCATTCCGTCCCTATTGATTGCCTCTTTGCCAATTCCATCTCCTAGGAAACTACTCTGTAAATCAGAGAATGTTAGCTTTAAAAAAAAAACAAAAACTGAGCTTTTCTTTTAAGAAAGAATTCCCTAGGTCCCTACAGTTTCCAGTTTCCAAGAGCACCTAGGGTGGTAATGTATACCCCTTTAGAATCTTTTATCAGAAAACAAGCACAAGCCAGTAAAGCTGGTATTAAAACTTATTTGTCCTGTCATTTTCCCATCTTGTATATTTTCAATGTTCCTTGGTGTGTATGAGTTGACCCCCACATAGAACATAGGTGGCACTTACAGTCTAACTAGTTTGGTTGTTCGAGTGTTGGGGATTGAACCCAAGCTTCACCAAGAACCAAGCTTAGCCAAGTATACTCTCTACCACAGAGCTACTTACTCCCCCAGCTCCCAGACCAGACTTTTTTTGAGGGGGGAGGTACTGGGAATTGAACCGGGGCACTTTAGCACTGAGCCACATCCCCCCCCCTTTTTTTTTTTTTTTTTTTGGTACTGGAGATTGAACTGAGGGGCCCTCGAACACTGAGCCACATCCCCAGCCCTACTTTTTGTGTTTTATGTAGAGACAGGGTCTCACTGAGTTGCTAACGCCTCGCTGTTGCTGAGACTGGCTTTGAACTCGCGATTCTCCTGTCTCAGCCTCCCTAAGTGCTGGGATTACAGGCTTGAGCCACCGCACCCTGCTTCACATCCCTTTTTGATGGGCCTCACTGGGTTTCTGAGGCTGGCCTTAAACTTGATCCTCCTGCCTCGGCCTCCTGAGTCCCTGGGATTACATCACCACACCCGAGTTCCCAGACCATTTCTTTGTTTTTGTTTTTGGTGCTGGGGATTGAACTCAGAGGCACTGGACCACTGAGCCACATTCCCAGCTCTGTTTTATATTTTATTTAGAGACAGGGTCTCACTGAGTTGCTTACCACCTTACTTTTGCTGAGACTGGCTTTGAACTTGCAATCCTTTTGCCTCAGGCTCTTGAGCTGCTAGGATTATAGGCATGCGCCACTGCACCCAGCCCCAAAGTTAAATTTGCTTGTCCAATGTTCACAGCCTCTTGGCAAACTCCTTTTCGCCTTCTCAGTCTATAGAGTTTGACATAAAACTACAGAAAGGTTTTCTTGGCAATTTGGGTTTAGAAAGCATATACCAAGTATGATGACAGCTAAAGCTGCTTATCATAAATTTCCTTGATTCTCTGGTTTGGCTAGAATACTTGCTCCTGTATCCAAGGAGTGGCAGCAAAGTACACACCATACTCTCCACATTTATTGGCTTTTATTCAACTTGTAGTTTATTGGGAAATTTTTCACAAAGCTTATTATAGACAAGCCTTCTTGGTTGTTTTTTTATTTATTTATTTTTAGTTGTAGATGGACACAATGTCTTTATTTTATTGCTTTGTATGTGGTGCTGAGGATCGAAACCAGGGCCTCACACATGTGAGGCATGTGCTCTACCACTGAGCTACAATCCCAGCCCCAAGCCTTCTTGGTTTTAATAAATTAACAGAAATGCTGCTGGTTTTGGAAATGTAGCTTGAACTCACAATCTGAGAGTAACCATTTTTGATAGTGAAAAGGATTTGATAAACAAATTGCTTGTAAATAAAACTGCCTAGAGGACTTATAGAATTTACTACTAGGAAAAAACATCACAGGCAAGGTCTTCTGGAAGCGCAGTGCTTTTGGTGGTGGGGGGCGGTGCCTGGGATTGAACTCAGGGGCACTTGACCAGGGAGCTACATCCCCAGCCCTATTTTGTATTGTATTTAGAGAGAGAATCGCACTGAGTTGCTTAGCACCTCGCTTTTGATTAGGGTGGCTTTGAACTCGCGATCCTCCTGACTCAGCCTCCTGTGCTGCTGGGATTATAGGCGTGCGCCACCGCGCCATGGTGCACATTAATGAACTTAATTTTTTATTATACGAAAATCCGTTTTGTAGGTCCTAATTTCAGACATTTTTAGGTTTCAAACAGCTACAGTAACAAAGTTAAATAAGGGAGCCTGGTATGATGGCTACTCCAGAGGCCAAGGCAGGAAGATCACAAATTCAAGGCTGGCCTGTGCGATTTAGCAAGACCCTCTCAAAATAAAAAATAAATTAAGAGCTGGGGATATAGCTCAGTGGTAGAGTGCCTGGGTTCAGTCCACAGTACTGTTGAAAAAGAAGAGAGCCAGGTGTCGTGGCATACACCTGTAATCCCATCAGTTTGGAATGCTGAGGCAGGATGATTGCAAGTTCAAATTTAGCCTCAGCAACTTAACAAGGCCCTGAGCAACTCAGTGAGACCCTATGTCAAAGGTGGGGGATGCAGCTTAGGGGATGTGGTTCAGTGGTTGAGCGCCCCAGGTTCAATCCCCGGTACCAAAAAAAAGAGAGAAAGAGAACCAGAGTGTTTCCTTTCTGTTTTTATTCCATTAACAGTTCCTTTTCTCTTTTATTTTGCTAATAATAGTCACTAGATGCATAAACCCATTTGACTTTATGGTCCGAACTTGGTAAATTTTTTCTTGCCAGCTTCCACTAGATTCTGGATATGTGATATTTCTGTCAAAACTGGCATATTGGAACTACTGTGAAGATACACAAGCTCAGTACTTGGTGATAAAGCTTAAACATTATAACTATGGAACTTGTCATAGTCTTTAAGGGCCTTGATCTGTAAGGATCTCAAGAAATAACTTTGTTGTTGTTTTTTGTTTTTGGATACTGGGGATTGAACTCAGGGATACTCAACCACTGAGCCACATCCCCAGCCCTATTTTGTGTTTTATGTAGAGACAGGGTCCCACTGAGTTGCTTAGCGCCTTGCCGTTGCTGAGGCTGGCTTTGAACTCGCGATTCTCCTGTCTCAGCCTCTCGAGCTGGTAGGATTACAGACATGCGCAATCACGCCTGGCTAAGAATTAACTTTCTTATAGACTCAGACTTAAGTATCACACTTGTAAAATGATGACACATTTTTTAACATGCTTTGGTTTATATCAGATCAGACTTGATTCCTTCAAAGTGTAAATCACTTCAGTTTATACTAATAGCTATTGTGATAAAGCAAAGCCAGCCTCTTTTTCTGGTCAGGGCAGCTTTGGGACTTTTAATTTTCAATGTAGTCAAGTTTTCTTTATATACAGTATTGGTAATTTAATGAGAGCACATTTTTCAGGAAAACACGCTTTGGCTTTTCTAGAATAAGCTGTAAGGTTAAAAGATTCTAAGAGGAATGTCCTATTAGGTACCATTGTCTTTCCCATAGATATTTTTTAATAGTTTTATTGATATTTAATTTACATGCATAAAATTTACCCCCTTTAAGATTTTCAGTGCACTGATCTTTCAGAGTTGTGTAACTATCACCATTAATTTTAAAATATTTCCATCAACCCGGAAAGAAACCACATACACATATCCTTTAACAATCACACCCTGTTCCTTCCTCTCTACATCCCCTGGCAACCACTAATCTACTTTCTGCATCTCGATTGCCTATTCTGGACACTGTACAATATGTGGTCTGTTGTGGCTGGTTTTACTTATTATAATGTAAATAAAATTATCGTTCTTTTTGCTGCTGAATAATAATCCATTTTATATTTATACCACTTTTTTTTTTCCTGGTACCGGGGATTGAACTCAGATACTCGACCATTGAACCACATCCCCAGCCCAATTTTGTGTTTTATTTAGAGACAAGGTCTCACTGAATTGCTTAGCGCCTTGCTGTTGCTGAGGCTGGCTTTGAACTTGCGATTCTCCTGGGAGAATCCTAAAGTGCTGTGATTACAGGCGTGCTTCACCGCACCCAGCTTATACCATGTTTTGTTTATATATTCATTCTTTGGATTTATGGGTTTCTACTTTTTTACTGTTAAAAGTAATGCCTCGGTGAACTTTAAAGCACAAGTTTTTGTGTGTCACATGTTTTCTTTTCTCTTAGGTATTTTCCTAAGAATGGAATGGCTAGCTGGGTCATACATTAACTATATTTAAACTCTTAAAGAACTGCCATACTGTTTTCCAAAAAGATTATACCAATTTACATCTGTGATAAGAGTTTCATTTCTCCATTAGCCAGTATCTTTTTTGTTTTTGTACCAGGGATTGAAGCCAGGAGCACTTAACCACTGAACCATATTCCCAGCCCTTTTGTTGTTGTTTTGATCAGACACATGATTTGCAAATATTTTCTCCCATTTCGTAGTTTGTCCGTCCTTCCTTGCTTTCTTTCTTTTTTTCCCCTTTTCTTTTTTTTAATATATTTTTTAGTTACAGATAGACACAATATCTTTACTTTATTTATTTTTATGTGGTGCTGAGGCTCAAACTGGTGCCTCATGCATGCGAGGCAAACGCTCTATCACTGAGCCACAATCTCAGCCCTACTTCTTTTTTTTTCTTTTTCACAAGAAATTGAACCAAGGGGAACACTTCAGCACTAAGCCACATCCCCAGAGTTAATCAGACTCTGAATGCCTAGGTATTGAATCATATCACTGCACTTGATGCATAAAGTAAATTGCTGTTTAGAGAGAAGAGAGATTGGTCTCATAATTTGGATATTTGTGTAAATTCTAGTGCTGTCTTCAAAGCACTTAGGGTGCCAAATCAATGTTTAGAAATTTTCAAGGCAAGCTTGTAATTTAAAGGGTGATAATAAGTGGAATTTTGTCTAGACTTTGGAAAGACTTGTTGTACTGTCCTAGCATAACATCTCCCATTGAAAAGCCCCCAGATTCTAAATCTCTGCCATGCATAGGCCTGGCCTACTCACTACCACATTTCTTCCTGTTGGCCCTTCTTGTAGCTTATTTCTTCATCTTGGGGAATGAGTTGTTTGCCAAATATCCCCTTCAAGTGCTTTCTTTACATAGCTAATCTTACTCAGTATTCGTTCAAATAATTGAACACTTCCAGCTCTGCATATATTTCAGTGAACCAATACATTACTAATATAGTCCTTGTCACATTGAGAATAACTTGTTTCTATTACTTGAGGGGCAGCTCACTCTGGCTCATGTAAACTCTCTGCTGAGTGGTCTTTGAACCTCTAATGAGTTATTCTTTCTTCCACAGCAATGGCACCAGCATGATATCATTGATCATTCCTCCCAAAGACCAGATTTCACGAGTGGCAAAAATGTTAGCAGATGAGTTTGGAACTGCATCTAACATTAAGTCACGAGTAAACCGCCTTTCAGTCCTGGGAGCCATTACATCTGTACAACAGAGACTCAAACTTTATAACAAAGGTAATATGGAACTGGATCCTTTCATTCTCTACTATGTCTTGGTGGCATTTTCCACTCAGATCCTGACATGGTGATTTATTCACTAGGGTTTCCTGCAGCCAGCCACCATCAATGTCTCCATAGCATTGCTGTTTTAGCTTTTTTATTTATGGAAAGTCAGCTTTATTTGAAGGAATAAGTCCTACTGAAACATCTCAGGAGAATTTTTTAATTAGGGAGAGAATTCTGAGAGATTTAAGGATATTTCTGCTTTATTTAAATTTATGACTGGGAATATTTAAAGTAGAGAAATTGTTTGTGTTGTTTGCAGTACCTCCAAATGGTCTGGTTGTTTACTGTGGAACAATTGTAACAGAAGAAGGAAAGGAAAAGAAAGTCAACATTGATTTTGAACCTTTCAAACCAATTAATACGTCATTGTATTTGTGTGACAACAAATTCCACACAGAGGTAAGAGTTTGAGCACAGAACATTTTCATCATTACAAGAGAAACCCCATACTTACTAGTCACTCCACCTTCCCCTAACCTTTCTCAGGTCTAGGCAATCACTAATCTCTTTCTCTCCATACAATTACATGTGCTAGATGTTTTACATAATGGAGTTGTACATCTTAGACCCTTTAGTGACTATCTTTCTTTCACTTAGCTTTATATTTTCAGGACTCATAATCTGGTAGCATTTATCAATGCTATTTCATTCCTTTTTATTACCAAATAATCCATGATACAATTATGCAACATTTTTATCGATGTTACTCATCAGTTGATGAATACCTGGGTTGTTTCCACTGTTTGGATTTTACAAGTAATGTTGCTATGAACTGGTTTTATGTGACCATGTTCTCATTTTACTTCATTTTATATCGAAGAATGGAATTGCTAGGTCATGTAGTAACTATGTTTTTTGTTTTGTTTTAATATTTTTTTAGTTGTCAATGGATCTTTTTATTTATTTATATGCAGTGCTGAGGATCGAACCTAGGGCATCACACATGCCAGGCAAGCACTCTGCCACTGAGCCACAATTCCAGCCCCTATGTTTAACCTTTTGAGAAGTTGTTAAAATTTTCCAAACCATGATGGAAAATGGTACATTTTACACAGCTGGCTATTTTCAAAAAATAAAATAACTCAAATTATTTTGACACTAGTCATTCTTCGTTTTCAAAGCACAGAGCATTTTCATCATTACAAGGGATTTGGAGGACTAATTAGAGACAAATAATTGACTAATCTCTATCTCTTCCTATTTATAGTGATACTTGCCTATATTCTCTACACCCTTAGTTTTCAGCTGGCCAGTTATAAAGTTTTTAATACCAAGTTTTTTATAGTGTTATTTTGGTTTTTTGTTTGTTTGTTTTTCCCTTTTCCTCTCCGCATGAAACTTGAGTGACAGAGTTGCCATAAGATGAACTTTAATGGTGGAAAGGAAACCTCATTAGAGTGACCTAAATCAGTCAACAGTAGAACAATCAGGAATTCACAGCTGGCTCCCAGTTTATTCTCTTTCCTTTCATTGACCTAGGAAAAAACCTCTACAGTGGAATTAGAACTGACATTTGTCGGCACTGTTTACAATAGGTGATTTTTGCTAACTTGACAGGAAGTCCAGTTCCAGTTGAATCTTGTTCGACTACATAGATGATCCAGACTTTTTTCTTAGCTACCATAGTCTCCTTCTGGCTAAGGTTTCATTGAAGAGACTCTTAGTCACTCTGTCCAACTTACCTGAATCTGGATTGATGAAAACGGATTTTATTATTGAATTAAATAGTATATGCTACATATGTTGTCTGGCTTTAGCTCACTCTAAAGTTAGCCTACTCATTAATTTTTCTAAACCTCAATTCCTCTTTTAAGATACCTTTTAGGGCTGGGATTATAGCTCAGTGGTAGAGCACTTGCCTTGCATGTGTGAGGCACTGGGTTCAATCCTCAGCACCACATAAAAATAAGCAAAATAAAGATATTGTGTCCATCTACAACTAAAAAAAAATTAATAAAAAATAAAGATACCGTTTAACCAGGCGCAGTGGCACACACCTGTAATCCCAGCACTTTGGGAGGCTGAGACAGGAGAATCACGAGTTCAAAGCCAGCTTCAGCAACAGCAAGGCGCTAAGCAACTCAGTGAGATCCTGTCTTTAAATAAAATACAAAATAGGGCCGGGGGTGTGGCTCAGTGGTTGAGTACCCCTGAGTTCAATCC
>CM053405.1:82899403-82932067 GCA_028644305.1 Xerus rutilus | reverse complement strand
TGTATAGCTGAAGTCTACAAATGATTCCATAAAATTGTTTTATACAGTGTTCATATGATAGAAAGTGGGGTAAAAGGGCCCATATGTCCTTCTGGGTTTTTATATTGACCTTAGCAAAGCTAAAGGGTTTATTGTGTGGTACTTATGTTTATTTTTCAGGCTCTTACAGCATTGCTTTCAGATGACAGCAAATTTGGCTTCATTGTAATAGATGGCAGTGGTGCACTTTTTGGCACACTCCAAGGAAACACAAGAGAAGTCCTGCACAAATTCACTGTGGATCTCCCAAAGAAACATGGTAATACATGAGCCCTTTCACTTTGGGTCTAACAAGAAAGTCAGTCTCTGAAAACAAGGAGCATTTTATGCTGCTAAACATGTAGTTAAGGGAATAGTGACATTTATATTTCTCTGTTATTTTCTCAGATAGATTCTTTTGTGTGTTTTTCTCTTTTACTTTTACTCTTTGTATTGGAATAACTTCTCAATAATTGCCCTTTTCCCTCTCCACTTTGGTGTCGTAGGTAGAGGAGGTCAGTCAGCCTTGCGTTTTGCTCGATTAAGAATGGAAAAACGACATAACTATGTTCGGAAAGTAGCAGAGACTGCTGTGCAGCTGTTTATTTCTGGGGACAAAGTGAATGTGGCTGGTCTCGTTTTAGCTGGATCAGCTGACTTTAAAACTGAACTAAGTCAATCTGATATGTTTGATCAGGTAAGTGAGATGTAGATAATCAATTATTATGTAAATCTCAAAGTGGGAATAGGTAAGTCCTCTGAATTTACCCTGGAACGTGCATATCTCTTTGAATTTACAGGAATACATTCCCTGGCTTTAAAAATCTTGCTCTGAGGGCTGGGGTTGTGGCTCAGTGGTAGAGCACTTGCCTGGCATGCGTGAGGCACTGGGTTTGATTCTTAGCACCGTGTATAAATAAATAAAATGAATAAAGATCCATCAACAACCAAAAAAATTTTTTTTAAAGAAAAAAATCTTGCTCTGAGAGCCAGAGGTGTAGCTCAGTGGTAGAGTGCTTGCCTAGCATGCATGAGGCCCTAGGTTCAATCTGTAGCACCACAAAGGAAAAAAACAGCTCTGAGTTAAACAGTAGCAGGTTTATAGGCATTTATTAGAAAATATTCCCTCATTCTTTTCTGGGCACTTTATTGAAATCATTTTTAGGTAAGTTGCCATAATTAGTTTTAAAATGGTTCAGTTTCAGAGAAACTAGAAGTTCTTTCTCTCTTTTTTTTTTTTTAACCCTTTTTTGCTGAGTTATTCCTGCAAGTAAATAAAGCAGTGAAACTCAGCTATTGGACACACGAAGACCAAAGCATTGCTGGGCATGGTGGCGCACTCCTATAATTCCAGCAGCTCAGGAGGCTAAGGCAAGAGGATCTTGAGTTCAAAGCCAGCCTCACTAACTTAGCAAGGCCCTGGGAAACTCAGCAAGACCCTGTCTCTAAATAAAATGTAAAAAAGGTCTGGGGATGTGGCCCAGTGGTTGAGTACCCCTGGGTTCAATGCCTGGTACCCCCCAAAAAAGGTCAAAGCACTTAAATGCAGAGGATCTTTTGGTTTATGATAGAGGTTCAAGTTGGGCGCTTTCCCCATAGTTTAGACTTCAGTTATCATAATGCTGAGTTTGGCTGCCATCAAGAGTGAGAAAGCTGGGGTTGGGGCTGGGGCTCAGTGGTAGAGTGCTTGCCTAGCACGTGTGAGGCACTGGGTTCCATCCTCAGCACCACATAAAAATAAATAAAAGTATTGTGTCCATCTACATCTACATCTATATTTATATATAAAAATATATATATTTAAAAGAGAGAGCTAGCCAGGTACAGTGGTGCATGCCTATGATCTCAGCACCTCAGGAGGCTGAGGCAGGAGGATCGGAACTTCAAAGCCAGCTTCAGCAACTTAGCAAGGCCCTAAGCAATTTAGCAAGACCTATCAAAAAATAAAATGGGCTGGGGATGTGACTCAGAGGTTGACCACTTCTGGGTTCAATCCCTGGTACCAAAAATAGAGAGTCTTAGTAAAGGTATTTTGAAGTGCTAATGTTTTTGTTTTTGTTTTTAATTGTATCAGAGGTTGCAATCAAAAGTTTTAAAATTAGTTGATATATCCTATGGTGGTGAAAATGGATTCAACCAAGCTATTGAGTTATCTACTGAAGTCCTCTCCAACGTGAAATTCATTCAAGAGAAGAAATTAATAGGTATCAGTGAAATGCAACTGTTTTGCTCATTGTATTTGTGTGTAAATGTAGGTACGTACATAACTGTATGTATGAAACGGCACTGAAAATATAGAAGATTTAGCATTTTTATATAATTTTCTGCCTTCATGGAATCATTTTTAATCTTCCTTAGCTATTAGGTCTTATGTTTGCAGCTACAAGAGAAAATGTAATATTTTGTCATCCTTGAGTATCTGCAGAAGATTCATTTCAGGACACTGTAGATAACCAAAATCTTTGAATGCTCAAGTCACTTATAAAATGGTTTAGAGCCGGGCGTGGTGGCACACGCCTGTAATCCCAGCACTTTGGGAGGCTGAGACAGGGGAATCACAAGTTCAAAGCCAGCCTCAGCAACAGCAAGGCGCTAAGCAACCCAGTGAGACCCTGTCTCTAAATAAAACAAAATAGTGCTAAGGGTGTGGCTCAGTGGTCGAGTACCCCTGAGTTCAGTCCTCAGTACCATAAATAAATAAATAGATAGATAGGTAGATAGATAGATAAATAAATAAGTTCAGTATTTGCATATAACCTACACACATCCTCCTGTATACTTTGAATTATCTCTAGATTATATATAATACTCAACTACAACACAAATGCTATGTAAACAATTGTTATACTGTATTGTTTAGGGAACAATGTCAAGAAAAAGGGTACATGTTCAGTACAGATGCGTCCATCATAGACCTAACTACATAATACACATAAGAAAAATGTCTTTTTTCTTGAATATTTTTGATCTGAAGTTCATTGAATTTGTGAACATTGTCAGCCAACTGTATGTTTTATTATCCTATCCCTAATCCACAGGACGATACTTTGATGAAATTAGTCAGGACACGGGCAAGTACTGCTTTGGTGTTGAAGATACATTAAAGGCATTGGAAATGGGCGCTGTAGAGATTCTAATAGTCTATGAAAATCTGGATATAATGAGATATGTTCTTCATTGCCAAGGCACAGAAGGTAAGAGAATTAGAAAATAAGATTGCTATTTGTTACTTCCCTGTGTGTTCTGGAAATCTGGGTGGACGTTTGGGAGAAATAGCTAATTTCAGAAGCAGTTGTTCCCCACTCTTTTGGTCTGCATAGATTTTTGTGCTGAACTGTTTAATGTCTGCTTACAGTTGTTAAATTTGCTGAGAACGAGTATTGTATCTTAAATGTATTTGATGTTTCCTTATGGTAGAAGTAGTGTACCTGGTAGATGCTGAGTGCATGCTAAGCTCAGTAGGAAAGGAGGTTGATAAAATGAGTCCAGAAGATGTTTTCTCATCTCGTCATGGGGCTCATACCTGTTAGTACATGAGAGCCAGGTTAACATGTTCTTTTTTGTTGTTGTTGTTTCCTTTTAATGCTACAGAGGAGAAAATTCTCTATTTAACTCCAGAACAAGAGAAGGATAAATCTCATTTCACAGACAAAGAGGTATGTGATTGTTTTCTTTGGTGATAAATGCAAGGAAGCATAGACTATCAGCCTTGGGGAACCAAACCTTGTACCGGTTAGGGAGTCAGCAGGAAGAAGTCAGCTCCTATTTGCCATGCACTGATCTGATTCCAAGGAAAGGGGCCTAGTCATGGTTACTGCAGATCTTTTTTTAAGTAATTAAGCAATCAGGAAAACATTCTTGTTATCCTTGAAATAATTTGAATAGTGTTTCTCCTACGCTGTGAACCTGTTTTGCTTTCTTTGCTTTTATCAGTTTTTCCACTACAGTAGCTTCTCTGCATTTGATCTAAATGCATCACCAGTTTAAAATTCTGAGTTGGAGGACTTGGTCCTTTATGAAGCTGCTCCCAAAAGCATTTGTGACATGCTTCTTCTAGGGTGTTGAATGAGTGTTACATATAGACTCTGCAACAGTCTGACTTCTGGAGTTAACAGTAGGGAATGATAATTTGAAGAATCTGTTAATGTTTCTTTAAAGGCCAGAGTAATGTAATCAGAATTTCTCTGCTGTTTCAGTTGTGTTACCAGAAACCAGAATTCACTTCATTTTACACACATTTATGCATATATGAGTAGGAGAATGAGATTAGTGTAAGGGGGATTGAGAGGGGTGACATAAACTTCATTGTATATAATCTTTTTGTTTCTCATGGTCTCGTCTATAGACAGGACAGGAACATGAGCTGATTGAGAGCATGCCCCTCCTGGAATGGTTTGCTAACAACTATAAAAAATTTGGAGCTACATTGGAAATTGTCACAGATAAATCACAAGAAGGATCCCAATTTGTGAAAGGATTTGGTGGAATTGGAGGTGAGTAGCAAATCAGCAAACAGAACTTAAAACAAGAGTTTCAGGCTAGGGCCTCTCCTAGCTAGCCTGAATTAAGTAATTTCAGGTGAGGTGTGCTCATGATCTGCTTGAGGCAGGTGGCTGCACAACTTGATTAGGATTTTTGCCCCCTCCAGTACTGGAGAATGAACCCAGGGGCTCACAGAGCCCTTTTATTTTGAGATGAGGTCTAAGTTATCGATGCAGGCTTCAAACTTGGCAGTCCTTCCTCAGCCTCCCAGGTCAATAGGAATACAGGTGTGTACCACCACACTCAGCTGGAACACTTTTTTAATCAGTAACTCTGCTTTCTGTAATTCTGCAAAAGAATGGACTTGCCTTATAGAGCAACCCCACCCTGTTCAATGAACATGGGTACTTACACTTTGGTTTCTTTCCCCAGGTATCTTGCGGTACCGAGTAGATTTCCAGGGAATGGAATACCAAGGAGGAGATGATGAATTTTTTGACCTTGATGACTACTAGGTAGTCGACATGGGTCCGGCAAAACGTGCCTCACCCTCCAGCATCCAACCCAAGGAGCATACCCGTGGTGGAATCCAAACAGATCCCTGCCTTACAATTGGAACATTTCCAGAACTTAATCCATGAGCATTGGATACTGAAAAGAAAACCGAAACAAAACCAGACCCAACCCTGTACATTGGTTTGTCATGGTGTCAGCGCAGCAGCCTGCAACTAAGTTCCTAAATGCCACTTTGGACTAATTTAAAAAAGAATCCCAGTTTTTACTTTTACTCGATGGTGAAATTGGTTGCTCTTGTATTTTATGAAAAAAAAATGATTTTTTTAACCTTCATACATAGAAGCAAAAATACTTTAACTGCTGTAAACCTTCAAAAGTTAATAGAAGTGAGATCATACTGGTTTGTTTCTTATTTTGATTGGAGAAAAATTAAATTGCTGCATTTCGCAGTGACCCATTTACATGGCATTCTCAGCTTAGACTGCATAAGAAGAAATACATGTGGTGAAATGTTGGAACCATTTCTCTCTTGGTCTCTGTTTAATGTTGAAAGGGTGAGCTAATAGGAGGCAGTTTCAACCTCACTCCCTCACACCCCTTCCCCAGACTCAGTTTCAAGGATGCAGATTGCACTGTAAAGTCAAACTGACTCATGAAGCATTGAGGCCAGTGCACTGTTTACTTTCATCTGTTTGGCAGACGCATTTGTGCCCAACGTTTGGGAGCCCTTTGTATCACTTGCATTAACAAGGGTCCCCATAAACCTAGCCTACTAGAAATCAGTTTGGGATGGATATGATGGGGCTTCTGTGCTATTGCTGGGATTGGAAGAAATAAAACATACAATTTTAGTGGAAGCAAAGAAATTTAAAGATTATTTTATTTTGCTTGGGTCTATCCTTGGTAAAAAGGGAGGTGGTCGTGTTTCCTTGTGTTGGGTGGCATGAGATTATGTGAATGTTTTGATTTTCTTTTTTTCTTTTTTTTTTTCTTTCTTTTAATGAACTGCAAGATTTTTCACGGGAACGACAGATAAGACATGTATGACTATGCATGTAATTATAAACCCCTGGTGGGGTTGGAGCATCTGTTTCAAATGTGGGACTTACAAGCACCTCTCAGATGAGAAATTATGGGAGGAGGGTGGGAAGGGCAGGGGCGGGAGGGGATGGGACACAGCTTCTGGCACGATGGACTAAACCATATTGGATCCAAAAGTTGGCCTGAAAACCTGAAGCTTACGCTTCACAGCTGGGCTATAAGGTGGACTTGAACCCAGCTGGTGCAAGGTCATGGCGTGCTCGAGGTGGTGACAGTGAACAAAGTGTATAGGATGTGCCCAGTGCTAGCAATGAAAAAAAGTATACCGAATGGACTTTGAAGGACCAAAGGTTTTTAAAGTCAATTGGTATCACCCCCACACTGACTAAGGGTAGTGGGGTACATTTGGTTTTCCAATTGGGTACTTTCAACACTTAGTGCCTGACTGCTGTTCTTCACTGACTTGATTCAGTCACTTGTAGCTTTATTGGTCTGAACCAACTCTTTGTTCCCAGGTTACAGACCTGCCTATCGTTCCAATAATCCTGTTTCACTTGAATGGAGTATGTCTTAAATGTAAAGCTTCTGGTTTTCACACTGTACTCTGAGGTCCAAATAACTGTCTGTCAATGTGTAACCTGATGTCTCAACCCCCAGTGAGAAGAGTTGATTCTTTGGTGTTCACCGATGTGGGAGGCTTCACCGGAACAGGCTTTTGCTTTGGGCTCTGCTGTTTGTTTGCAGAACACCCAAGAGCAAGTAAACATGCTCTCTTCACAGCAGTACCTTAGGGTTTTGCCATTGTAAATGGGTCTAATGTGATATGACAAGACCAGAGAAATTGGATGTAAATTTACATTTTTGAATATGCTTGTTGTTTCACATGATACATTTAGGGTATGCAGCTCCTTTTGTAGTTTTTATTTTTACTATTTAAGTTTGGAAATGATGCCAAATTTTTGTATTTCTTTAATCAATGTGTTCTCTTCGGTGATATATATTGCATTATATATTGATGTGTGTATCAATATATACTGGTATGTATTACACTTACACATGCAAACACATAAATACGAGGGGGTGAAAACCATAGCCTTTGCATTCTCTATAGCCTCTGCAGAGAGATCTAAGCAGCGAAATCTTGGTGTTGTGATGTACAGAAATGGAGAAGAGTATTAAACCATATTTAAGAATATACTTTGTGTGCTTGAGATTTTTTAGGACTGTTTCCTAGAAGAGTCTGAACTGTAGAGATAGTATGAGAGGTCTTTGAGGTTTGTGTCAGATTAGTCATACCGACAAATTTGCAGCATTAGACTTGAGTTCTCTTCACTACATTGACCTGTTCAAAGGTATATGCAAAGGATGTCTGGGGTTCTGATCCCAAGGTTATGTTAGAGGAAAGAGATTCAAGTTGCTAGGGCCAAACTAATTAACAGGTGATAAAGGCTAGGAGCATGGCTCAGTGACAGAGCACTTGGACTAGCAAGCGTGGAGCCTTGGACTCTCATCATCTCCAGCACTGTCAGAAAAGAAAAGGAGGGGAAAACAGACCAAAAGGTTTTTATAGTGATAAAGCCAAAAAATTATCCCAGTTAAAAAGTTGATTCTGCTTGCCTTTAAGTCCTTGATGAAAACAGGAACTAGGCCTGAGCCTTTTCCTACTGCTTTCCCCCATCTTGAATACCTTGCTTGAGGTAGGAGAGTAACACTACCATCCAAGAGCAAGTCAGACTGGCCCAGTAGAGCACAGCTTCTAGAACAGGTTAGGAGCAGAAGAGGATTTCTTTTCCTTCCCCCGAGTTTGAGATGCTTGGAGCCTCTTCTATTTGGTAGTTTAGGATCCCTACCTAGTTCAGGAATTGAGATGGTGCATGGTTTGCTTTCTCCAGATTTAAGGTAAAATGTTAAACTGAGCAGTAACAGCAGTTCCTTTGTCACTTTTTCAGCATACTGTCACTCATTTTCTCATCTGATCCATAAATGCCCTGATGAAACTAGTCACTCTGAGAAGGGGCAGGCATGCCTGTGCAGGCAGTTTTCCTTCTAATTCATCTCTAGGTGATGTTCTTAATGCCAAATTGTTGGAAGGCAGCACAGTAGCACCGGATATGTGGGCTGCAGTGTTCACCTGTGTTGGCCCGCAGCTCTTGCCATCTTTTGTTCTCTGGCTCCAATTCCCATACCATGACACTCCTAGACAGGCCCAGTAGATTCAGGGCTGAGTGCCAAGGTGGAATTAAAGCTCATGCCAGCTTCTCGTTGCCAATTTGAGTGCATGCCATCTGAAACTCCTAGCCTCCAAGTCCCATCCTGATGGGACTGTGTCAAGAGACCTAGGAACTGTCCCAGCCAAGGGTGTGAAACTGATACACTAGAGCCAGTGAAGTAAGGCCAGTTATGTGTTCATTTTGTAGGAGTTTGGGTGCCTCAAGTTGCTGAGGATGTGGTTGAACAAAGGGACTGAAGGTACATGTGCTAAGTTTCAAGTTGAGCTATCTCCAGCAGTTCCCTGAACTTGCATGGCAGGTTCAGCTAAGAGGCAAGGACAAGAGGTCTTTAAAAGCCCTTATTTCTACCATTAGCCGAACTTGTGACTTCAAGTAAAGTCCCTTCCTATTCAGTTTCCCTATTAGTATAAGGCAAGCCCTGAATCTGAAGTGCTTGCTTTTCCAGCTATGAAGCTATCAGGTTAGCATGGTGGGGAGCAGGAGTTTCACATCTCACAGTTTAGAAATCCTGACTACCTAGGAGATTGGCAAATGATCCCATGTCCCTAAGCATCAATTTTCCTACCTGTAGTAATGCTGCCTTTGTAAGCATTAAGTAGACAAAGGCATATGAAGTGCATACTACAGTGCTTGGCAACTTACCTAGATGGGAGCCTCTGTGATGCTTCCTGTTTCCAACTCGACAAAGTGGCAAGGATGAGTTTGTGCTGGTGGCCACAAGATGGTGCTAGACCACAACGATACTGGCAGTGGAAGAATTTTGCTTCATCTGAAAGCAGATTTCTAACAAGTTTTAAGAGGTGCCTGGGACAGCTTGCTTTGCCCTTAAATTTTGGAGAAACGGAGAGGGCAATCTACCAAAGGAAGTAGGAATGAGAGAACAGAGAGGAGCACTTAGGAGTCTCACTCCAAGTCTGCCTGGTTTTCTTAGCACTCTGCAATCTGGGTTTTGAGTTATCCATCTGTAAAATAACTATAGTCAATGACATTTGTTGCACAGTTATGTAATTTTCTTTTTTAAAAAATGTTGTGTTAAAAAAAAGGGGTTTTAAGCTGGGTGTGGTGGCACATGGTTGTTATTCCAGCAACTTGGGAGGCTGAGGCAGGATTGCAAGTTTGAGAGCTACCTCAGCAATTTAGCAAGGCCCTAAGCAATTTCAAAATAAAGAGCTGAGGATATGGCCATGGTAAAGCACTCCTGGGTTCAATCCTCAGTATCAAAAAAGGGGGGAAGGGTAAAAAGTTTAATTTTTGGTGCTGCTGGGGACCAAACCCAGAGCCATATGCATTCTAAGCACACATTCTACCCCTGATCTATACTCCCAACCCCTTTCATTTTATTATTTTTGCAATACTGGGGATTGAACCCAGGTGTGCTTTGCCACTGGGCTACATCCCCAGCCCTTTTGTTTTTATGAGATAGTCTCATTAAGTTGTCTGAGCTGACCCTCAAATTTTTTTTTAAGTATTTTTTTAGTTGGAGATGGACACAATGTCTTTATTTTATTGCTTTGTATGTGGTGCTGAGGACTGAACCCAGGGCCTCACGCATGGGAGGCAAGCGCTCTACCACTGAGCTACAGTCCCAGCCCCTGACCCTCAAATTTTTGATCATCCTGCCTCAGTCTCCTGAGTCACTTAGGGTTACAATCATGCACCACTGTACCACCACCACCCACCTTTTTTTTTTTTTTTTCCTTCTTTTTAAGAGATGAGGTCTTGCTACGTTGCCCAGGCTGGGCTCAAGTTCCTGGGTTCAAGTAATTCTGTCTCAGCATCCCAACCAGCAGGGAGTACCAGCAGGCACCACTCTGTCTGACTTTTCCCTGCTCTTAAAATTATGTCATTAATAGGACAATTAACAAAACTGAAATGTGGCCAGGAGTGGTGGCACACACCAGTAATCCCAGTGAGGCAGGAGGATCATAACTTCAAGAGCAGCCTCAGCAATTTAGCAAGATCCTCAGCAACTTAGCAAGACCCTATCTCAAAACCAAAAAATAATTGACTGTGGATGTGGCTTAGTGGTTAAGTACCCCTGGGTCTAATCCCCAGTACCAAAAAAAACAAACAAAACCTGACGTGGACTTTAAAAAGTATCAATGTTAAAGCTCCTAAATTTAAAAACTTATGTGGTTATATGTTACTTGTTTCCCTAGGAAATATATGTTGATGTATCAAGAGGTTTAAAATAAGGCATATTCATTAAGAAAATGTTTGAAATGTCAGAAATAAAGAAAAACAGCATCATTCCACTGTCTTTAAAAGTTGAGGGTCATTAATGAACATCCATTGTAGAACAGTATGTACTTTGGGGGTTGTAAATGGTTCACAGGGTACTTGACACTTTGATTTGGTTCTTCATGGAGGCTGAGGCCTGGGAGTTGGGGTCAACGCTGGAAGGGACCAGGGGCAGGACCAATAAAGGAGATGCTATCGTGCCCCAGTGATGAAATTGGCCTTGAGGTTGGTCCAGAGCTGGGTGGGGAAATGAGGTACTGTGAAATACAAGGGCTAACTGGGCAGGGGTTGACCCTTAGCTAGGTGATGGGAAGGCAAAGCTATACCTGGAAACTGAGCCCATTTTCAGAAAGGACAAGAATCTCTCAGAATCTTCATCTACACTATACCCTTCTATATTTCTTCTCTGTACTACCCTAACTTTCATTCCTTAAGGAATCATCATTTTGGTACTGGAAAGGGCCTTGGACCTCATCCTAATCCCCTTGTTGAGGAGAGAAGAAAACTGAAGTCCAGAGAGCAATAGAATGAATGGTCTATTGGGCTCATTCAGCAAATTAGCAGAGCCAACATGAGCACCTGATGTTACAACTCCAAATCTGGTAGTCTTAACTCATGGATGTTACTCTTCATCTAAGCCCCATTCTCTCCAGATATAGAAGAGAAAAGGGAGGATCAGAGGGAGCAAGTGAGTGGCATAAAGCCAAAGCCAGTGCTGGGAGGGTAAAGGTGGCTAACATCCAGGTGGGGTTATGAAATCTGTTTTGAAGTCACTTCCCCGAGTCAAGGTTGGCTTGACTGTAGATTAACTTGCTTCTTCAGTCCTCAGGCTTCCAAAATAGCTCTAAGTTTCCCTGACTGCCAGATTTTCAGCACCTTTTTCCACTCTGCTAAGATACCCTACCTCGTCCCAGGCTCTCCAACCCACCCTATGTCCTAGGGATTGAGCCCAGAGTGCTATAAGGAATGTTAAAGGGCAAATCCATACCCAGGGAAGCCAGGAGGCCAGGAAAGGAAGGCGGAAACATCAGAGAAAGGCTTCAAGCTGGAAAGGCAAGGTGCTCCTAAGTTATAGGCAAAGGTGCAGATCTGCTGCTGCCTGTGACAGAGAAGGTGCAGGTAGGCTAGAGAATGCAGAGGAATCAGGGCTTGATGCCTCGACACCTGCCCCATATTACATGGCTTTCCAGACTTAAATAAGTCCCCAGCCTAGGCTACCGAGGGGGACAAGATGAGCCACCTGGAAGTTCTGCACAGTGGGTTCTATAAGAAGAGAGAAGTTGGGAGCTGGCGTTGTGGCTCAGTGTTAGAGCACTTGCCTAGCACGAGTGAAGCCCTGGGTTCAGTCTTCAGCACTACATAAAAATAAATAAGCCGGATGCGGTGGCACACACCTGTAATCTCAGCACTTTGGGGGGCTGAGACAGGAGAATCGTGAGTTCAAAGCCAGCCTCAGCAAGGGCGAGGCGCTAAGCAACTCAGTGAGACCCTGTCTCTACATAAAACACAAAATAGGGCTGGGAATGTTGCTCAGTGGTTGAGTACCCCTGAGTTCAATCCCCAGTACCAAAAAATTAATTAATTAATTAAAGGTATTGTGTCCATCTACAACTAAAAAATATATTTTAAAAAAGGAGTTGCAAGCCGGGCGCGGTGGCTCAAGCCTGTAATCCCAGCACTTAGGGAGGCTGAGACAGGAGAATCGCGAGTTCAAAGCCAGCCTCAGCAAGGGCGAGGTGCTAAGCAACTCAGTGAGACCCTGTCTCTACATAAAACACAAAATAGGGCTGGGGATGTGGCTCAGGGGTCAAGTGCCCTGAGTTCAATCCCCAGTACCAAAAAAAAAAAAAAAAAAAAAGGAGTTGCATAAAGAGGAGATAAAGCTACTCCTAGTAAAGTTGCATTCTGGGGCTAGGTATGTGGCTCTGTGATACAGCACTAGCCTAGCATGCCCAAGGCCCTGAGTTCCATATCCAACATCACAAAAAAAAGTGCATACCAGTGCTCCCTTGCTCCTTTGCCCCAATTCGACTCTGAAGTAGTTCTGCTTCTCTCTGGGAAGCTGAGTAAAGACCCTCAGAAACTCAGTTTCCTCCAGCCTTCTGTGAGTGGCAGTCAAATCAGAGAGCCTGCCTGAATCCTGGCTAGCCAAATTTGATCAATTGCATAAAGTCAATTTTCCCTTTGTATATCATTTGCCTATTTCTTATGTGGGTAGGTGGTCTAATCCAGGCAGCTAAGATCCAGGCGGGTTCCCTGTGTTGGCTGCTGGTAACACTTCTATCCTACAAACACACCTCACTGCCACCACTATGCCTTAAATTGGACTTGGAGGGGGGGGGGGTTGATCCTGGAGATTGGATCTAGGGTGCTATATCCAGCCCTTTTATTTTTTGACAGGGTCTTGCTAAGTTGCTGTGGGTCTCACTGAGTTGCTAAGGCTGGCCTTGAACTTGTAATGTGTGTTTTTGTTTTTCTTTTTTGGTGCGGGGGTCTGAACCCAGAGCCTCATCCATGTCAGGCAAGGAATTTACCACTTAGCCACATCCCCAGCCCTGGCCTCAAATTTCTGATCCTCCTCCCTAATCCTCTCAAATAGTTGTTAGATAAATTTTTTAAATACATCTGTTGGGCTGGGGTTGTGGCTCAGTGGTACAACACTTGCCTAGCATGTGTGAGGCACTGGGTTTGATTCTCAGCACTGCATATAAATAAATAAAATAAAGGTTACATACATCTGTTATTGCATGCTTGTTCATTTTTATTGCTAGGTAGCATAATAACATAATAAATATTTGGTCTTTGCCTCACCCCACTTCCTGGCACACAACTCTGAAAACCATTGAAATTTCAGCAGTGATAAAAGTATGTTAATGAGCCGGGCGTGGTGGCTCAAGCCTGTAATCCCAGTACTTAGGGAGGCTGAGACAGGAGAATCGCGAGTTCAAAGCCAGCCTCAGCAAGGGCGAGGCGCTAAGCAACTCAGTGAGACCCTGTCTCTACATAAAACACAAAATAGGGCTGGAGATGTGGCTCAGTGGTCGAGTACCTCTGAGTTCAATCCCCAGTACCAAAAAAAAAAAAAAAAAAGTATGTTAATGAAATAGCTGGTGACTGAGAGTGCACGGATAGATTCAGAATGCAGTCTGCTCACCAGAAGACTAACTGGAAAGCATAATTGGAGAGTTGAAATTTCAGTCTTCTACCACCGCCAAGGAGGGGACAGGGCTGGAAGTTAATCACTGATGTCCAATGATCTATCTGATAATCACAACTAAATAATGAAACTTTTTTGAGGGAGGGATTGAACCCAGGGTACTTATACTACTGGGCAACATCCTCAGTTCTTTTTATTTTTTATTTTGAGACAGGGTCTTGCTACATTGCTGAGGGTCCTAAATTGTTTCGGCTGGCCTGGGACTTGCATCCTTCCTGCCTCAGCCTCCTGATTCACTGGGATTATAGGCTGTGCCATCATGCCTACTATATTGAAACTTTAAAACCTGCCGATGTGGCGCCTCCCAGCTACTCAGAAGGTCACAGCAGGAGGATCACAAGTTCAAGACCAGCCTGGGCAACTTAGTGACACTCTGCCTCAAAATTAAAAATAAAACCGGGTGCGGTGGCTCAAGCCTGTAATTCCAGCACTTAGGGAGGCTGAGATAGGAGAATTGCAAGTGCAAATCCAGCCTCAGCAACAGCGAGGCACTAAGCAACTCAGTGGAGACCCTGTCTCTCCATAAAACACAAAATAGGGCTGGGGATGTGGCTCAGTGGTCGAGTGCCCCTGAGTTCAATCCCCAGTACCAAAAAAAAAAAAAAAAAAACAGCAAAGAGGTAGCATAGCATTTTATGGCTATACCACATTTTATCTCCTACATTGGTGGATATTTAAGTTTTTCCTAGTTTTTAGCTGGAAAAATTCTCATGCCACCATGAAAATTCACATGTAAATCTTTGTATAAATGGTTTTGTTTGTTGTGGGTTGGTTGTGTGTATATCTATAAAGAAATGTTTGTTCAAGTCCTTTCCTTGTTCTTAATTGGTTTGTCTCTTTGCTGTTGAATTATAAGAATTCTTTACATATTTCTGGATACTAGAACTTCATCAGATACATGATTTGGAAATACTTTCTCCTGTTCCATAAGTTGTTTTACTTTCTTGATAATGTCCTTTGATGCACAAAACTTTTTTTTTTTTTTTTTTGGTACTGGGGATTGAACTCAGGGGTACTAGACCACTGAGCCACATCTCCAGCCCAATTTTGTGGGGTTTTTTTAGTTGTAGACGGACACACAATATCTTTATTTATTTTTATGTGGTGCTAAGGATCGAACCCAGTGCCTCACGCATGCAAGGCAAGCGCTCTACCATTGAGCTACAATCCCAGCCCTATTTTGTGTTTTATGTAGAGACAGGATCTCACTGAGTTGCTTAGTGCCTCACTCTTGCTGAGGCTGGCTTTGAACCCGCAATTCTCCTGTCTCAGCCCCCCAAAGTGCAGGGATTACAGGTGTGCGCCACGGCGCTTGGCAGATGCACAAAATTTTTTATTTTATTTTGTTGCATTTTGCTGGGGATTGAATTTAGGGCCTCACACATACTAAGTAAGTGCTCTCCCACTAAGCTATATATCCCCAACCCCAAAACTGTTTTTTTTTTTTTGGTACTAAGAATTTAACCTATGGGCACTCAACCACTGAGCCATATCCTCAACCCTTTTTTATATTTTATTTAGAGATGAGGTCTGACTAAGTTGCTTAGGGACTTGCTAAATTGCTTTGAACCCACCATCTCCTGTCTCAGCCTTCAGAGGTGCTGAGATTACAGGCATGCACTACCATGCTAAAACTTTTTTAATTTTGATGAAATCCAATTTATCTTTATTCTTTCTTTTCCCATATCTAAGAGTCCTTTGCCAACTTTCAAAGTCATTAACATTTACCCCTTAGCTAGCACGGTGGCACAAGCCTGTAATCCCAGCACTTAAGGAGGCTAAAACAGGAGAATCGCCAGTTCAAAGCCAGCCTCAGCAACGGCGAGGCGCTAAGCAACTCAGTGAGATCCTGTCTTTACATAAAACACAAAATAGGGCTGGGGATGTGGTTCAGTGGTCAAGTGCCCTTGAGTTCAATCTCTAGTACCAAAAAAAAAAAGATTTAACCTTATATTTTCTTCTAAGAATTTTACCTTTTAGCTCATTTTGTTTTACATGTGATGTGAGATGGGAGGGTGGGTCTGACTTCATACTTTTGCATATGAATAATCAGTTGTCCCAGTCCCAGTTTTTGCCTTTGTTTTGTGGTCCCAGGGATTGAACCCAGTGCTTTGCACATACTAAGGAAGTATTCTACCACTGTCACTTTGATAAGAAGGCAGGGGGAGGGCCACGTGGCTTCTCGAGGAGTTGGTCCAGAGAGACGGAGAAAGGGTCCCGGGGTTAGACGATATGGGGTCCCTCTGGACAGTGGCGATTCGTGGAGCCAATATCCCCAGGCCCCAGGGTGTAGGTAAAAATTTGCTTCACCCCAGCGAGACGCAGAGATACCCGGGACAAAAAGGGATACAGCCAGGGCGAGGAGAAGCAAAGAACACCACTTTATTCTAGAAACTACAGAAGCTTAAATGCACTCTTGGACCAATCAGATCCAAAGGTCACAAACAAAGGGGTGCTCTTTGGCAAGAGCACAGTCTATTAGCATAAAATGGGGAAGGATGGGAATGGAGGGGCTGGAAGGTATGGAGATGCTCCTACATATCCCTCTTTTTACTTTTATTTGAAATGTCAGTGGGGCCTGCATGGCCCATAAGCAAGCATGTTGGAGGGCTCTGTGATGATCTCCTCATGGGAGAGAATCATTCCGCTGGATTTTCCAGACTCCTACATGCTGCATATGATAGAGGGGGGGCGCTAACAAGGCTGTAATCTGCCTTAGGTTGTACTACTCTGAGTAACTTACCCGTCATCAATTACAGCTCGTGCGCAAGAGGAGGGGCAGACAAGGCTGCGCCTGGCTTAGATTGTGCTCCTCTGAGCATCTTATCCGTCATTGGCTGCCAGCCTGTATGCACGTGCCTCAAAATGAGCTCTCTCCCAATAGTAGGGGTGATGGGGTTGGGAGGGAAGAGGTTAGGGTCAGGATCAGTCGAAGCTGTGAAGCCTTGTGTCTCCAGCGAAGATGAGGTGGATGAGCTTCTCATATGTTCTTGTTTTTTTTTTTGGTACTAGGGATTGAACTCAGGGGTGCTCGACCACTGAGCCACATCCCCAGCCCTATTTTGTGTTTTATGTAGAGACAGGGTCTCACTGAGTTGCTTAGCGCCTCACCCTTGCTGAGGCTGGCTTTGAACTCGCGATTCTCCTGTCTCAGCCTCCCTAAGTGCTGGGATTACAGGCTTGAGCCACCGCGCCCGGCTTCATATGTTCTTGAGGGCTGCGATCCATGTGGCAGGATTTTCTTGTGTTTTGTGATTCCTTAATGATATGAACTGAGAGCTTGTTTAGTTTGGCAAAGAGAAAACTAGAAGAAGGCTTAGAACCCTGAGTCCAATGATAACCCAATTGGATGGATCCAATAAAGTTGATAATTTACTCCACACCTTTTCAAGAATAGAAGGGTCAAAAGACAATATTAGTTTTGGTTTAGGAACTCACAGAAGGGACTTCTTACTTTAGGTGGGGCAGGTTGTCTTCTCCAGAGAGGCTTGGATGAATATTTCTGGCTGGGATCCAAAGGGGCTTAGACTCTGGGGGCGGGGGGGGGGGGGACACAAGCATAGCCTCGCTCTTGTGTGAGCAGAGAGTCTGGGCCTTTCCATTGAAGGGTTAAAGGGTCTTTCCATTGCACCGAGGGAAGAGAGGTAGGGAAGGTAAATGGACCCCAGTGTCAAATTGCTGCATTAAGGCCTTGTTTGTCAAAGGTGAGGTAGTTAAGGGTAAATAAAGCATCCAACAATCTCAAAGAAGGGTCTTTCTCAGTAGAATCAAGTTTTTGAAGCATCTCCTTTAGAGTGCGATTGGTTCTCTCAATGATTGCTTGTCCCTGAGGATTATAGGAAATCCCTTTGGTATGGGAAATTCCCCAGGAAGTTAAAAATTCCTTTAATCTGAGGGAGATATAGGGTGGGCCATTGTCTGTTTTTTTTTTAAATATTTTTTAGTTATAGATGGACTCAATGTCTTTATTTTGTCTATTTATTTTTATGTGGTGCTGAGGATCAAACCGAGTGCCTCACATGTGCAAGGCAAGTGCTCTGCCACTGAGCCACAACCCTAGCCCCCATTGTCTGTTTTGATTGACCATGGGACACCCATGAATAGCATTGCTTGCTTCAGAGCCTTAATTACATGGGTTGCTTTCTCCCCTGTAAGGGTAGTAGCGTATAACGAGCAGTATAGCCATTGCTCCTTTCAGTAGGGTGAGGTGTCCAGAGCTGCCATGAGAGCCAAAATCATTAAGGGTGAGAGAGAAATATCATATGATAACTAGTAGTTTAAATATTGAAAAGAAAACATGGAAAGTATTTACATGGATCAGTTTTTTTAATACAAATGCTATAACATGAGAAACATCCAAAATCAAATGGAGTTACCATCAAGGTGCAAACCCAGTAAAGTAAAACAACAACAAAACATTGCAAAAGGTACAGAGAATGTGTGGCTGTAGAAAACCTTGTGTAAATTGTAGTATATAACTTTGGCCCATGTAGAATATAAAATTATTTACTGAAGTTAGATATATAATCTAAAGGTAGAAACTTTAAAAGACATTAACAGTATTAAGCCAGTGCCATTTAATTGTGCTTCCATTTTGCTTTTGTTTTAAAAGCTGCTGTTTTGACTCAAGAAAAATCTCTAAGGCCAACATTTTTAAAAGTATTATTCATCCTTGTTAGATTTATATTTAGTCTTTAGGAAGTGATTTAGGTTGGCAATGCAGCTCAAAATCTAGGAGAGGGGTTAAGTTAATCAGGAATTTGATTTTGAGCCAGTAAAGTTTTTAGGCTAAACAGACAGCCAATTTAAGTGAGAGAATTTATTTATCATTCCAATGATAGTTATAGACATAAACATTTTAATGTGCAATTATTTATATCTTTATTTCCTATTGACCAGGAGGTATATAATATGTTCTCCCCAAATAATCATAAAAACATTGCATATATGGCTGCATATTAATTTCTTTTCTTCTCCAGTATAAAACTGAATACATGAATTAATAATGATTCTGCCATAATGATCGGAAACTTCCTTAGTGGCAGAAATTCACTTATTGAAGTTCTTATATCTGATTGGGGCATATTTATTGGCTTAGAAGTGGAATTGGGCTTTGACCTTCTGAGCTCAAGTGAGCGATCTGCCTGGGATGTACTGGGGACAGTTTGTTTCATCCCTGACAAATGAGCCCTGTTGCCGAGGTTGCAAGGCAAGGAGGAGAAAGCTGCCATCGGAGGGCAAGCGATTGTGCCATGGGAGGAGTTTGTCCCCAAGGGAGCTGCACTGTAGCCTGGGGGCTGTGACATTAGGCAGGAGTTGGATCTGTGTCCCTTTTGCCTGTAAAATTTCTTTCCCTTAGAGAGTAGGAGGCGGGGAGGAGAAAGAGGAGATAGGTGCCTGTGAGCTGTCTTTATTGTTTTAGGTCTTGTGGTGCTTTGTGGCAGTGGAAAGTCGCCTGCCAGCTAGCCGCTGGTCGCCAGCTCGATAGTGGCCCCCTGTCAGTCCTGCCTGATAGTCCAATTGTGAGAAAGAGGAGAATGTGAGGCAGATTTAAATTAAACATTGTCTGTGAAAGCTTGATCGGTTGCACTCTTTACATCTATGCAGCAAATGCTGCAGATCGGTGTGTAGGGAGGGAACTCCGGCCTGCCTGTGGAAGGCAGGGGTGTGGCCTCGGCTGGAGGAGGTGCCAGCACAGCACGTTTGGGAATTTTATCTCCGAGAGCAGCACTGTGGCAAGGGCATGGTCTCTTTTTTTTTTTTTTTTAATATTTTTTCAGTTGTAGATGGACACAATATCTTTATTTATTTTTATGTGGTGCTGAGGATCGAACTCAGTGCCTCACGCATGCGAGGCAAGCGCTCTACCACTGAGCCACAATCCCAGCCCCAAGGGCGTGGTCTCTTTAAGGCTTTGGAACAGTTTTTGCTAGATGGTGTGCTTTTGTGCCTTGCCAGAGTAGGGCATTAGTGCCTGTGACTGGGCCCGCGGTGGCGGTGCCATAGCACTGGCCGGTAGCCTGGGCCAGCGGGGCTGCTAGAAGTCTGGTGGCCTGAGCGGCTGCTCCCGGGCCTTGGTGAGGGCGGGCGTGCTTGCACGTGGGTGGATCTGTGGCAGGGCCAGTGGGCATGCGTGAGCTAGGTGGACCCGGAGCCACGGGGCCCCAACTGCGGGCTCGGACCGGCTGGGGCAAGCGCGCCGGCATTTGCCAGGCAGAGCCACTAAAGGGTGGGCGGGACTAACATCATTTGGAACCGGGCGCTGCGGCTGCCAGGCAGAGCTGCAGCAAGGGAACTTGGTACCTCAGAGCAGTGCTCCATGTGCGCGGGAGCTTGGGATTGCTGTAGCTCGCTGCGAGGGAGGGGCTGCGCGCTCCCGGGTGAGGCTTGCGCTTTGGGAGAAGGCAGGCTTGGCAAGCAGAGGCTCCGCTTATTCCAAGGCAGGAGGCTTACCCGGAGGTAGCTGGGGCCTCTGAGGAGCAGGTAGAGAAAGGCTGGAGAGAAGAAGGCGGGACCAGCCCGCTGTAGATAGACAGCCAAAGAAAGGGGAAAGTCTCCCGAAAGTAGGAAGAACACTAGGAGAGATGAGAACAGAAAAATGGCTAGAAGTAGGGCTGATCAGACCCTTTACAACTATCAGAGGAACCAGGAAGTAGACATTCGCTGAGCTAACCTTATCACACAAAGACAAGCACAAAAGACTGACAAAACGAGCTGGTGTTACCTTCACCACCAAGACAAACGGGAATCGCCACAAAATCCTACCCACTGAGCAAAGAGGAGTCAAGAAGCCTGTCACATCACGTCGGGGTCACCATCTGTTGCTTTGATAAGGGGGGGAAGGGCCACATGGCTTCTCGACAAGTTGGTCCAGAGAGACGGAGAAAGGGTCCCCGGCTTAGACGATATGGGGTCCCTCTGGACAGTGGCGATTCGTGGAGCCAATATCCCCAGGCCCCAGGGTGTAGGTAAAAATTTGCTTCACCCCAGCGAGACGCAGAGATACCCGGGACAAAAAGGGATACAGCCAGGGCGAGGAGAAGCAAAGAACACCACTTTATTCTAGAAACTACAGAAGCTTAAATGCACTCTTGGACCAATCAGATCCAAAGGTCACAAACAAAGGGGTGCTCTTTGGCAAGAGCACAGTCTATCAGCATAAAATGGGGAAGGATGGGAATGGAGGGGTTGGAAGGTATGGAGATGCTCCTACACTACCACTAAGCTACATCTCCAGATTTTTATTTTGAGACAAGATCTCGTTAATTTGCTAAGGCTGACCTCAAACTCTTGATCATCCTGCCTCAGCCTCCTCAATAGCTAGGATTACAGGTGTGGGCCACTATGTGTGGCCCAGCACCATTTGTTAATGATACAACCATTTGTGTGAGGAGGTTACTGAGGATTGAACTCAGGGGCACTTGACCACTGAGCCAAATCTCCAGCCCTATTTTTTGTTTTATTTAGAGATAGGGTCTCACTGAGTTGCTTTGCACCTCACTTCTGCTGAGGCTGGCTTTGAAATCGTGATCCCTGTCTGAGCCTCCCAAGCCACTGGGATTACAGGCGTGCACCACTGTGCCCGAAGAAACTACCATTTTATCATTAAATGGTCCTGGTACCACTGGAAAATATCAGTTGGCCACAGACATATGGGATTGTTTCTAAACTCTGAATTATATTCCATCAGTCTATATGTCTAACCTTAATTTGAATTATGTAGTTTTGTAGTAAATGGTTTTTGTTGTTGGTACTGAAGAATGATCCCAGGGATGCCTTACCTTTTTATTTTTTTGAGACAAGTTCTCATTAAAATGCTCAAAGTTTTGATATATTGCTAAGACTGGCCTCAAACTTGCAATCCTCCTTCCTCAGCCTCCCAAGTAGCTGGAATTAGAGATGTGCACTCCACACCCAACTGCATTGCTTTAAAATCAAGAAGTGCAAGCCCTCCAAATTTGTTCTTCTTTTTCAGTACTGTTTTAGCTATTTAATGCTCCTTACAATTCCATATGAATTTAAGGATGGCCTTTCACATTTCTGCAAAAAAAGACCACTGGAATTTGGTAGAGATTCCAGTGAACCTGTAGATTGTTTTAGGTAGCATTTCCATCTTAACAATATTAAGTCTTCCAATCCATGAACTTAGGATGTCTCTTCATTTATTTAGGTCTTCTTTAATCTCTTTTAGCAACGTTTTATAGTTTTCAGTGTATGAATCTTCCATGTGCTTGGTTATATTTATTTCTAGTATTTTTATTCTTTTGGATAGTACTGAAAATTAAATTATTTTAATCTCTTCTTCAAATTGTTCATTGCTGGTGTCATTCTGCTTTTGATTTTCATTTTCCTGATGACTAATGACATTATCTTTTCATATGCTTATTAAATTAACTTTTCAAGTATCTTTTTTTGGTGGAATATATCTTTATTAATCTCCAATTTTGCATTTCCATGATTGGAGAGAACAGCCCCCTTTGTTTCCCTGACACTTTTCTTTTTCCCTTCCTTTTTACTTTCAAAAGTATTTCAGAGTTAACAATGGGGACACTGGAGCCAGTAGTCCAAGGTAAGAGCTGAATTCTTCATGCACTTATGTGGGCTTGAGCATGTTTTTTAACTTGTCTTTCCAATTTCTCAAGTTTAGAGGTGTTAGACAGGTGGGTGCATTGCCACATATGCCTGTAATCCCAGTGACTCGGGAGGCTGAAATGTCTACAGAGTCCCTGAGCACTGTTGCTCAGCCCTCCAGCCCATCCACCAGCTCCAGCCTCAACAGCAACTACCTCAGGATTCCCCCCCAGTGGCAGATGAGAGCAGGTTCTTTCTCTCAGTAAGCTTCTCAGGAGGAAGATTCCCTGGCAGCTTTCCTGAGGTATCTGAGTCATTGGGCCAGGCAGGGGATCACTAACTGCAAGACAGGCATGCATGGCAAGGAGAGGCTTGGGCTGACAGGGCACAGACAGACCTGAGGGTGGGAACATGAAGTTAAGGGAAGAATTTTATAAAATGGGCCCACTGTGCTAACCCCCACATGCTTTCTGATTTAAAAAGTAAGTTACCAGCTGGGCACAATGGCGCATGCCTGTAATCCCAGCACTTTGGGAGGCTGAGACAGGAGAATCCCAAGTTCAAAGCCAGCCTCAGCAACAGCAAGGTGCTAAGCAACTCAGTGAGACCCCTTCTCTAAATAAAACACAAAATAGGGCTGGGGATGTGGCTCAGCGGTCAAATACCCTTGATTTCAATCTCCAGTACTCCAAAAAAGAAAAAAAAAGTAATTTACCTGTAATACTGCCTGGCTTGAGTCAACAGGATATGTTACATTCCTCAGCAAACCACCTGTTATCTGCAGATGAAATGTAGGCACGAAATGCCAATGATAAGAACACAAGTCAGCTGAGTATGGTGGTTCATGCCTATAATCCCAGCAGCTTGGGAGGCTGAGGCAGGAGAATCACAGGTTCAAAGCCAGCCTCAGCAACTTAACAAGACCCTAAGCAACTTAGCAAGACCCAAATAAACATTTTAAAAAGGGATGGGGATGTGGCTTAGTGGTTAAGCAACCCTGGGTTTAATCCCTGGTCACCAAAAAAAGAAAAAAGAAAGAAAAGCAAAGAAAAAGAACACAAGTTACACTGAAGGGGGAGACTTTTGTGACCCTTACACAGACAGATCCTGGAACTTAGGTAGATAAGTATAATTTCCTCTAACCATAAAATCTGTAAGAAGAAGTTCCAGCATGGTCAGTATGGGCCAAAGTCACTTAGAGTGGTCATGGCAGTAGAGACTTGAAAATCTGATGTTATCCTGCTGTCAAAGATCAAGCGGTGGCGGGCTGGGGCTATGTAGCTCAGTGGCATTGCACTTGTCCAGCATGTGTGAGGCACTGGGTTCAATTCTTAGCACCACATAAAAATAAACAAATAAAGGCACGATGTTCATCTACAGCTACAAAACAAAAAGGCGAGTGGTGGACCTGGACAGGACTCTCTGGAAACCTTCCTGGGACCCTCGGTAAAACTGGAGGGCAGCTGGGGTTGTGGCCCAGTGGTAGAGCACTTGCTAGCACTGGGTTCAATCCTCAGCACCACATAAATAAATAAAATAAAGGTACTGTGTCCATCTACAACTTTTTTTTTTTTTGGTACTGTGGATTGAACTCAGGGCTACTCAACCACTGAGCAACATTCCCAGCCCTGTTTTTTGTGTTTTATGTAGAGACAGGGTCTCACTGAGTTGCTTAGCGCCTCGCCATTGCTGAGGCTGGCTTTGAACTCACGATTCTCTTGTCTCAGCCTCCCTAAGTGCTGGGATTACAGGCTTGCCATCTACAACTTTTTAAAAATTTTAGAAATAAATAAAACTGGAGGGCAGAAATTCAGAAGGTCAAAAGTCGTATGTTTTCTCTCATTTGTGGATGCTAGAGAAAAAAAAGGAAAAAATGGTGGGAGGTGATGCATTAAAAGCAAAGGGAGATTAATAGAATGGACAAAAAGGATGAAGGAAAGGGTGGAAGGGAGGGAGAGGGGAAGTGCTGGGGAGGAATATTGGCCAAATTATATGGTTATATCACACATATACGAATATGTAACAACAAATCCCATCATTATGTACAACTATAATGCACCAATAAAAAAAAATGTGGAGGAAAAACCTGGAGGGCAAGAGAGGTGCACTGTCCCTTTCCTCTTGGAGGGCCCACTCTCTCCCTTGAGAGTGTCCCCTTGTCCCCATTCCTATCCCTTCTACTAAATTCATGTATGTTGCTCTGAGCAACATGTCTGAAATCTTTCTGATTTGATCACAAGAATTGGGTTTTAAAGAGGATCTCTGTGTTGCCTGTTTCCCAGCAAATCCCAGCTGGAAACCCCATGTGTCCCTCCTCATCCACCTGGCTGCTCTGCAGTCAGAGGTACCAGGTTCCAACTGGATGCCAGCATGGAGGCAGCCTCCTGCCATGGCTAAGCACTACTCTGAAGTCAGACACCAGGTCTTATCACAGCTCCCACTTAAGATGTGACCAGGCATGGTGGTACATGCTAATAATCCCAGCTACTTAGGAGGCTGATGCAGAAGATCACAAGTTCCATGACAGCCAGGGCAACTCCATGAGACCCTGTCTCAAAATAAAAATTTTTAAAAAGGTGCAAGGATGTAGTGCAGTGGTAAAGTGCTTGCCTAGCATGCATGAGGCCCTGGGTTCAATCCTCAGTATCACCAAAGGGAAAAATATATATATGAGTGAAAGGCACTTAAATGACCAAAGCTATTTTTTTTTCTTGTGGTACTGGGAATTGAACCCACAGGTGCTTATCCCACGAGCCACATCCCCAGTTCTATTTATTTATTTATTTAGGTGCTGGGAATTGAACCCAGGGGCACTGAGTCATATCCCCAGCCCTTTTTTTAGACTTTTTTTTTTTTTTTTTGGTACTGGGGATTGAACTCAGGGGTACTCGACCACTGAGCCACACTCCCAGCCCTATTTTGTGTTTTATGTAGAGACAGGGTCTCACTGAGTTGCTTAGTGCCTCGCCGTTGCTGAGGCTGGATTTGAACTCACGATTCTCCTGTCTCAGCCTCCCTAAGTGCTGGGATTACAGGCTTGCACCACCGCACCCAGCTTAGACATTTTTATTTTGAGACAGGGTCTCACTAAATTGCTTACGGCCTTGCTAAGTTGCTGAGGCTGGCCTTGAACTTGTGATCCTTCTTCCCCAGTCTCCCAGATTGCTGGGATTACAGGCATGTGCTACCACAGCCAGCTTATTTTTTTTAATTTTGAGACAGGTTCTCACTACATTGCTTAGGCCCTTGCTAAATTGCTGAGACTGGCTTTGAACTTGTGATCCTACTGCTTCAATCTACAAAATCACTGGGATTATAGATGTGCGCCACCACACCCAGCCAAGGTTATTTTCCAACTCATAACAAACTGATTAAATGTGACAATGAAGTACGCATCAAGCATTCCACAAACAGAATTAGTTATCATTGATTCATATTCATTAATTTGATAATTGTTTACTAGGCTGCAATGGGTTATCAACAAGGCGGATAAGTCCATACCAATAAGAAGTGCCCAATACAGCAGCAAACCCAGGCAAGCAAAAGCAAAAGGCAGTGGAAAGGTTTTAGTGGGGTTAGGGAACAAAAGTGGCACCCAATCCAGTCTTAGCAGGGAAGGCCTGGTGCCATTAGCAAGAGATTTGGTTCCTCTCTCTTTATAGAGTATATAATTTGGTTGAGAAGGTAAGCATAGGAATATAATTTTTTAAAAAATGCATGGAAATACCAGAGACTGTCATATTGGGCATCACAAGATATTTCCCCCCACCAAAAGCCTCATTTTACCAATCCCAGTTTCCAATACTCCCCATGAGAAGGGCCTAAAAGCCCAGTGCAGGGCCACTGGAGTAGGTGTCCTATTTTTTAGGACAGACAACGGCCTAGGATCCTTAAGCCTCACAGAGGCTCAAAGTATCCTCATCCAGAAGAGAACAGAAGGCCAGCCTAAGCAGAAACCTGGGGTTCCTGTAAATTCTGTAGCAGCCTGCAGAAGCTCCACACCTCCTCTCAGGCCTTCCCCTTCAGTTAGGCTCAGTTATAAATAGCTAGCTGGTTTCCAGCTGGGGATCTCCCAGCCCTGAAAGGAGCAAGCACCGCCTCCTCACCCTGAACTGCCCTCAGCCCAGAGCAGGAGAGGGGTTGGCCAGCAGGGGGCAGAAGGCAGGCGGGGAGAGGGTGGAAAGGAACCCCTTGGAGCCTGGTCTCTGTGGACTACATTACCCACAATCCTAAATGGCAGCTCGGCAGAGGCAGCTTGGGGGTTGGGGGTGCTGCAGTATAGGTAGGAAACAAAGCAAGAGGAATCCTAGGCGTTGGGTGTGAAGCCTGAAGCCCAGTTTTTTCTAAAATCCAGTTCCTAGATCTGTGAGGTCTTCTCCATGCACCCTACTCACAGGCACTCAGCCAAACTGGAGGGTGGGGGTGCTGAAGAGACACATGAAATTCCTTTAACTTTGGACCTTATTTGTAGTTCACAGCACGCGAATGTGTGTGCACACGTGCAAGCAAGTACAAACTACAAGCCTGTGAGTCATTTTTATTCTGAATCAAATCCAGAGGCTACCTGGCATTAGATGCCCCTTCCCTGGCATATTCCCCCCACTCAGCCCCAAGCTTTGCTTTTTTTCTGGTTCTCACCTGAGGCAGAAAAATCAGGGCTCACAAGTTGATCCAGTTGGCAATGTGGGGGCTGGCTTGTCTCCTCCCACCTGAGTCTGGACTTTGATGATAGTTGTGCTGTTGGTGTCTGCTGAAGTCTAGTCCCTCTCTGACCTTTGCTCATGGCAGATGACAGTAACCATGTGGCTGGTCAAATTTAAGGCTTTGTAGGGCTTGCTGGCTCTAAGGGTGGTGGATTAGTCAAAGCTGTCAGGGTGAGCAAGAGGCCACTCTGGGTGGTGGCGGCACCTAGTGGGCACTACCCCACCCCCATCTACTGTGGCTGCATACCTAGTACAGCTGTGGTACCCCACCCCCAACATCCCCCACAAAGCCAAACTACTCTGGTAGGGTTCTGAGGCTTATGAGCCCCCAGACCACAGGGAGCCATGGCCTGAGATCTTGAGGACCAGACCTAAATAAAGTCAAGGACCTCTATCCAAGGTGAAAAGGATCTGTAGAGGCGTGTGAACAGGGTCCTTTCTCCTTCACTCTTACTCATTTTCTGAGGTAGGAACAAGGAGTTCGAAGATGAGTAAGAGCAAATCGCAGTTGCAATAAACAAACCATGTGTGACACTGTGAAGTACCTAGGTCTGTGGACCTGTAGACTGGGGTGGGAAGGATTTCCACAAGACCCAAAGTCTGAACCAAGTAGAGGATGCTTAGCAGTAGCATTGTTTTTACCAGAATGGTGTGGGAAGGGCATTCCAGCAGAAGGAACAGCTTGATTAAAGGCTGGGAGGAGTGAAAAACAGAAAGGAAGAAAAGCAGAGCGAAACAGAAGCAATTGGATATTACCAAAGACCAACCTGCCAAGTGCAAGGGGAGGAGGAGAAATCGAGGCCAGCAGGCTCTAACAGCACGCTTGGAGTTCGGGCTTTTGGTCCTGGGCTGCCAACCACTTAAGGATCTCCAACCAGGGTGTGCTGTGTTCAGGGGTGGGGGACAAAGGTGAAAACGATAGAGGACAGTGGGAGCCTCTGACCTTAGCGGGGTGGAGGAAGGCGCCTTCCCAAAGGACTCCCAAGTCGGCCTGTCCAGCGTTTTCCTCAACTGGGCCCGGACGGCGACGGGGCGAGGCTGCGCGTTCCTGGACCCTCCCGCTGGCCGCTCCCTCCTTGGCTGGGTCGCTTGGCCGCGGGCTCCCGGGCGCGGGTGGCCCCCGAGGGCTGGGCTCCCAGCCCGCAGCCGCCCGCTGGCCGCCAGCCAGACGCGCCGGGAAGGAAACGCCTTGTATGGGCCTGGGACTGGGAGGAAGCGCCTTGTAGGGCTCGGGGAGGAAGCACCATACATGGCGCGGGGCGGCCGGGGCGGGCTGGGGGCGGGGAGCCTGGCCGGCTTGGAGGCGATTCCGCCGCCACGGGTGGCTGAGCCCGCGCTGCGCCCGGAGCCCGGGACCTCCGCCCGGCGCGGGCTGCGCGCACTACGGACCGGCTCTCCGCGGCCCCGCGCGGCCCTGACGCCTACGGAGCCAACCCCGAACCCCGCTTCGCCTCGCGGTCGCTCTGTTACCTTGGGCGAGAGCTTTCGTCTGTGAGCCTTGGGTCCTCTGCAGAGGGTGGTGGGGATAAAATGAGAAGATGCCCCTGGACCACCTCCTTATGAGGTCATGGTCCGCGGTGGCCACTCGATTATTGGAAGCTGTGGGCCAAGACAGTCTTCCCAAACACCAACTGTCTGAATCGCGTTAGCCTTTTTCCAACTAACCAGGCCTCTGGAAAGCCTAAATGAATGGTGAAACCTGGAGCTGATAGCTTCGGCAGAGATCTTTCCAGAAGAAAATAAGGCACCCTTAAGCTCTGGAGTTTTCCAGGGTTCACGTGAAGTTCCAATCCCCACTTCTCCCCTTACCAGTGGATTGACGCTGGTGGAGGGCTTCTCTCCTCCGAACCCCTAAGTCCTCAGTGAAATGGGGAAAACAATGCTTGTTTTGCCGGTCTGTGACAATCAAATGAAAGAGTGCGTGTGGCTCCTATAAAAACCTGGAGTAAGTACAGGCTTGAGCCTGTACATGGCCGCTCTTCTGGAAGCTTTGGCCTCCCTGGGGGAGGCTGTCCTTCTAGAACTTTTTTTTTTTTTCTTCTCGATTCCAGACATTGAATCCAGGGCCTCCAGCATGCTAGACAAGCTGTTCTACCACTAGCCACATCCCCAGGCCTTGGGGACCTTATTGCCAAGATTTTAATGCCTTTTTCAGAGCATGCCTGTGGCACTGACACTCCTTGTCTCAGTTCAGCCACTGCTCTACCCACCTATTATCCCTGCCCTTCTCTACCTCCTCCAAAGCATAGGTGACCTTCTGGATGGTCTGAAAAGGGCAAATAGAACCTGGAGCAAGTTGAGGTTCCCATCACAGCCAGAACCTGTATCTAGGACACCATCCCTTCCCACGCCGGCTGTCAGTACCACACCCACACATTTCACCAAAAGATGGGTATCACTCTCAGAAAAGCATTTCCCGATTCTTTCTTGTTGACCCTGCCCTGCCCTCATCAGACCTGCCTGTCTCAAGTCCCACTGAAACCTAACCTGAACCTCCCTTGCCCTGTCCTGCTGAGCAGCAGTTTGCAGCCCCTAATAGGCTCCAGGCAAGTTTGTGGATACACAATAGATGCCTGTCACCCATGGCCTTGTTTCCCTTCATCCCTGTTGGGCAAGGAGTCTGTGGTTGGCATGGTAACCTTCCCTGTTAAAGTAGCAGCCCTCAAGGATGCTTTTTTTTTATATTTATATTTTATTTTTTTAGTTGTAGGTGGACAGAATATCTTTATTTTATTTTTATGTGGTGCTGAGGATTGAGCCCAGTGCCTCACGTGTGCTAGGCGAGCACGCTACCACTGCACCATAAACCCAGCCCTCAAGGATGCTTTTCAATTCCATCATGAACACAGATGCACCACCACCCCGACACACACACACACACACACACACACACACACACACACACTCTAGGCCATCACAGAGTGACATGGTAGCTGTGTCATCCAGGCCTCCCCAGAACAGAAATGTGGCTTGGGTACCAGAAAAGAAGGACTAGTTCCTGGAACACAGCCAAGGACTCAAGGTAGATGCAAATTGGATCTCCTGTTCTGGGTGTCAATCCTTGGCTACCAGAGAAACTGATTCTGAGGCAGAGAATATCAGGGAGCCTCTGGGGATCCCATGGTTAATGATAGAAACATTTTCACTAAAATCAGGCACCTACCCAATGATGTGATGCCTCATCCTATAGAATAAGCTGATAAATCGCAAAACTTACAGAATTCAGTGATTTCCTTTCAATTCAGCACCTCTGTGGAATAAATGAACACTTATTAAACATCACCCATGTTCCAGTTTCCCATAGTTATTTCAACTAATTCTCCCCCAAAGTTCTATGAAAAAGGCTTTTGACACTTGTTTTATAAATTGGGAAGTTACAGACTGGGGTTGTAGCTCAGTGGTAGAGCACCTGCCTAGCATGTGTGAGGCACTGGATTCGATTCTTAACACCACATATAAATAAATAAAATAAAGGTCCATCAACAAGTAAAAAAATATTTACATAAATAAATTGGGAAGTTAGAATTTGGGGAAAAACACTTAAATAACTTGAGCAAAAATCACATGACCATGAAGTGATAGCACCAGGAATGGGACTAAGGTCTTGAGATACCAGGTACCAAACCCTTTTCATGATGTTCTGTGCTCTTTTGTATTCTCTTCTGTGCTACTGAGAAAGTAATCCTTCCCCAAGACATTGCCTTTCTAGGGAATGCTCAGGAAGGAAAGGTGCTATCAGCATGTCTCTGTGGCCCACATGGTCCTGTGTGTCCCTGCCTGGCTCTGCAGCAGCCCCAGCAGCCTCAATCCAGAGGCTTCTCCCTGCCAGCTGCCTCATCTCCGTCATGGAGTTTCCCCAGCAGAGGGCAAGCCGAGGAAAAGTGGTTCCCAGCTGCCAGCTTCATCTAGGCAAAATCACATTAGAGCCAGCCCGGCTTCCCTCAGTCCCTCCAGAGCGAGCAGTCAGCTCCCCCGCAAAAGGGAGGGGAGAGAGTCAGATAAAAAGAGGAAACTTCCATTTCATTCTCTTCCTAGCTGGGAAGCTCTTGGCTTCAAGCTGCCATATTATAGGTAGGGAAGATTAATACTGATCCTCTCGGGATTACAGAGTCTCTAAAATGAACCCTTGGGCAGAGCTTGCCCCAAGAGAAACACTACTAAGAATACTAGTAAGAAAGCCCTGGGTTGGAATGTGGAGAAGCAAATGTCAGGAAGGGGAGAGACTCTAGGATGTTCTCTCCCTACATGCTTTTTTTTTTTTTTTTGGTACCAGGAATTAAACGAAGGAGTGCTTAAAAACTTAGCCTTATTCTCAGCCCTTTTTAATATTTTATTTAGAGACAGGGTCTCATTAAGTTGCTTGGGGCCTCACTAAGTGGCTGAGGCTGGCTTTGAACTCATGATTCTCCTGCCTCTGCCTCCCAAGCCACTGGGATTACAGGAGTGCACATGATCCCTACATGCTTTTTTCTGGATGTCATTCTTCTGTCAGCCAGTCTTCTTTCAAAAAGACAAGAAGGGTCATTTCCTGGCAACTGGAAAACTTTAGGAAGTAAGCAGTAGGAGGAGGAAACTCTCAGGTTGTGACTTTAAACAAAACAGGGGAGATGGGGCTAGAGATCTAGTTCAGTTGGTAGAGTGGTTGCCTCACGTGCACAAGGGCCTGGGTTCAATCCCTAGCACCACCAAAACAAAAGAGGGGGGAGGAAGGTGTTAATAATCTTTTTTTTGGTACCGGGGATTGAACTCAGGGGCACTCAACCACTGAGCCACATCCCCGCCCTATTTTGTGTTTTATGTAGAGACAGGGTCTCACTGAGTTGCTAAGCGCCTCGCTGTTGCTGAGGCTGGCTTTGAACTCGTGATTCTCCTGTCTCAGCCTCCCTAAGTGCTGGGATTACAGGCTTGAGCCACCGCACCTGGCTTATGCCCATTTTCTATGGATAAAAACTGAGGCTCAGGCCGGGCGCAGTGGCTCAAGCCTGTAATCCCAGCACTTTGGGAGGCTCAGACAGGAGAATCGCAAGTTCAAAGCCAGCCTCAGCAATGGCGAGGCGCTAAGCAACTCAGTGAGACCCTGTCTCTACATAAAACACAAAATAGGGCTGGGGATGTGGCTCAGTGGTCAAGTACTCCCGAGTTCAATCCCCAGTACGAAAAAAAACCACTGAGGTTCAGTGGTAGAACACTCGCCTAGCATGTATAAGACCCTAAATTTAATCCCCAGTACTACAAAATAGAAAACAAAAGCAAAAACAAAACTACGACTCAGTAACATCAGGAACTTGCCTGCAATCATTAGTATGTAAGAAGCAGAATAAAGGGCTGGGGTTATGGCGCAGTGGTAGCGTGCTCGCCTAGCACGCGGGAGGCACTGGGTTCGATCCTCAGCACCACATAAAAATAAAATAAAGATATTCTGTCCACCTATAACTAAAAAATAAATATTTAAAAAAAAAAAGAAGCAGAATAAAAGATAGGAATTTAGATCTGTGTGAGCATTTGCATTTAACCACTTTGTCTTGCTGCCTCCTGACTCACCAGGGCTTCTTCACTCCTGTAGGGGCTCCTACTCAGAAAGACAGACCACAAAAATCTGCCCACACTTCATTTTCCTTGTGCTTGGCACATAGATTAAAAAAAA
>CM053405.1:82873473-82899303 GCA_028644305.1 Xerus rutilus | reverse complement strand
CTCACGCTTGTAATCCCAGCACTTAGGGAGGCTGAGACAGGAGAATCGCGAGTTCAAAGCCAGCCTCAGCAATGGTGAGGCACTAAGCAACTCAGTGAGACCCTGTCTCTACATAAAACACAAAATAGGGCTGGGGATGTGGCTCAGTGGTCGAGTGCCCCTGAGTTCAATCCCCAGTACCAAAAAAAAAAAAAAAAAACCTGTCCAGTGTCCATTTGGCTTAATTCAGAGCACTTATAGGATCAGGATAGATTGGCATGGATGGGCAACGTGCAGCCCTGGGTCTGAGTTTTCTTAGAACTCAATGTCAATGGCCTCCCACTCCAATCATAGACTCCTGAGGCAGGAGGCTTTGATACAGTTCCACTACCCTTCCCAAGCCTTGAGATTTCCCTGAGTGATGCCACGGTGTTGAAATTGAACAGCCCAGCTGGGCGCGGTGGCGCAAGCCTGTAATCCCAGCACTTAGGGAGGCTGAGACAGGAGAATCGTAAGTTCAAAGCCAGCCTCACCAACCGCGAGGCGCTAAGCAACTCAGTGAGACTCTGTCTCTACATAAAACACAAAATAGGGCTGGGATGTGGCTCAGTGGTCGAGTGCTCCTCAGTTCAATCTCTCAAAAAAGAAAGAAAGAAAGAAAGAAAGAAAGAAAGAAATTAATTGAACAGCCCTCAGGAGGTTTCAGACTCAGGGAGGTGTTTCTTGGAGACAGGATGGACAGCCCAGCAGATCCAGTCCAGGAGATGGAAGAGCTGCACTCATCTCTCCCTGAAGGCCTCTGGCAGCTTGGTTCCAGAGCCCTTCTTGGAGCTCATCTGCACTGGTACAGGAGCATGACTCCATTGCTCCCACCCCCACAGCAGGCCTGTGGGGGTGGGAAACACTTGAAATCCTGAGTCACGGGAAAGGTTCCACTCCACTTTCCCTGGAACAGAAAGTCAAGGATGCAGCAGTCTCTATGGAGAGGAAAGGGAACTGGAAAGTGAGAAAGAACAGTGCTTACTTCCTTCCCTACCATCTCTTTTATTTATTTGAAAAACATCTTATTTATTTTTTATTCCACCATATGCGGTACATGTTCATTGCAGACAATACACGTGATGGAATTAAAATTTAGTAGTGTGTTTCTCCCTTACCCAACCACAGAAGGTTTCCAGATCAGAATTCAGACCCACTCCTCAGCTGCAGAGCTTGGTCTCTACCAGCTCTTTCGTAATATAGATTTGGAATGAGGGGTGCTGGGGGTGCTACTTTGAGAGAAAGAATAAGATGTGAGCCCAAGAGTTGGTAGGGGGGAGAATTTGGGCAGAGAAGTTATATTGATCTATATAGTAAAGAACAAGGAAGGGGAAGGGAGAAGGGAAAAAGAGGTAAGCCAGGAAAGAAAAGAGGATGTTTAAAAGTATTACTGCAGGGTGTTAAGTGAACACCTGTTCATAATAACTTTTCATTTTCATTTTCTTGCTTCAGAATCATAATTTTTTCTTTTCAACAATATGGAGAACTTTGACCATGTAGACATTCAAAATTTTATTAGGATTCCATACAGTAAAATACAAAATATCATTATTTGATAAATGAAAGGAGTCAAGTGTTTATCTTGCCTTTTTTTTTATACCTATGATTCAGTAGAGAAAAATTCTGGCTAATAAATGCAAATGGAATGATAGAATTACAAAATCACCATTTTGCAACTCCTAATGAGATAATGGATTTAGACTAGTATCATCAATAATGGAGGAAGGCTGGGTGTGGTGGGAGGTACCTGTAGTCCTAACACTTGGAGGTAAAGCAGGAGGATCCTTTGAGCCCAGGAGTTTGGGGTCAGCCTAGACAACACAGCACTCTCTCTCAAAAAAAAAAAGTGGGGGTGATTCCTTTAACCATGGACTGAAAGGTAGAGGGGCACTTTATATTACCAAAGATACTTGAACCCACCAATCAACTTTAACATCACAAAAACAATCTATGATAATTGAAAAAACATGTACATAGGAAGCCTGTACATAAATGTTCATAGCAGCAGCATTATTCCAACCCAAATGTTTGTCAACTGATGAATGAATAAACAAAATGTGTCATATCCATATAATGGAATATTATTCATCCATCAAAAGGAATGAGGTACTGATGCATGATACATAAGTGAATCTTAAAGACATTATGTTAAGTGAATGGAGTCAGACACAAAAACCCACATAAAGTATGATTCCATTTGTATGATATTTCCAGAATAAAAGATAGATATATAAAGATAGAAAGTAGCTGGGCGCGGTGGTGCACACCTGTAATCCCAGCACTTTGGGAGGCTGAAACAGGAGAATCACGAGTTCAAAGCCAGCCTCAGCAATGGCGAGGTGCTAAGCAACTCAGTGAGACCCTGTCTCTACATAAAACACAAAATAGGGCTGAGAATGTGGCTGGGTTAAATACTAGGTATCAAAAAAAAAAATTTTTTTTTAAATAAAATATAAAGGGCTGGGTATGTGGCTCAGGAGTTGAGTGCTCCTGGGTTAAATCCACACTACTGCCCCAGCCCCTCCCAAAAAAGAAAAAAGAAATCATATCCAGGCAATTAAAGAGCTAGGAGGAGAGAGAAAACCTAAAATTTGTTATGTAAACGTAAAGCATCACCTAAATATTGTATCTGAATCTGACCCACTCTCTGAGTCTAAAGTCATTTAACAGGAAATTCATGGGATACAAAGACATATTAAATAAAAATTAAAATACAATGCAATCTAACACATTCCAAAAGTGGGAAATTCTTCAGATAAATAACCCAGTTTCTGGGCTGGGATTGTGGCTCAGCGGTAGAGCGCTTGCCTCGCATGCGTGAGGCCCTGGGTTCGATCCTCAGCACCACATACAAAGCAATAAAATAAAGACATTGTGTCCATCTACAACTAAGAAAAAAAAATTAAAAAAAAATAATAACCCAGTTTCTTCAATAAATAACAAGAGGAACTATTATGACTGAAATGAAACTTAAAACATATCAACCAAATGCAAAGTGTGATATTTTGGGATCCTGAAGAAACAAAGGAACTTAAAATACTTACAAAGATGTACAGTGAAGGTGTTACAGAAGAAATAATATAATGTCTGGAATTTACTTTAACATAATCCAGTGTATAGAAGAAACAAAGAGATTCATTATTCATTATTCATTATAATGAATCAAAGAGATTCATTATACTATTCCCTCCTGTTTTTATGAATGTTTGAAGATTTACACAATTAAAAAAAAAATCTTGTAATCCCAGCACTTAGGGAGGCTGAGACAGGAGAATCGCGAGTTCAAAGCCAGCCTCAGCAAAGGCGAGGCGCTAAGCAACTCAGTGAGACCCTGTCTCTACATAAAACACAAAATAGGGCTGGGGATGTGCCTCAGTGGTCGAGTGCCCCTGAGTTCAATCCCCAGTACCAAAAAAAAAAAAATAATAAGAGCCAGCACAGTGGCACAAGCCTGTAATCCCAGCATTTAGGGAGGCTGAGACAGGAGAATAGCAAGTTCAAAGCCAGCCTCAGCAACTGCGAGGTGCTAAGCAACTCAGTGAGACCCTGTCTCTACATAAAACACAAAATAGGGCTGGGGATGTGGCTCAGTGGTCGAGTACCCCTGAGTTCAATCCCCAGTACCAAAAAAAAAAAAAAAAAAAAAGTTTGGGGCCAGTCTCAGCAACTTAGCAAGGCTCTAAGCAATTTAGCAAGACCTGTCTCAAAATAAAAAAATAAAAGGGGCTGGTGATGTGGCTCAGATGTTAAGCACACCTGGGTTCAATCCCTGATGCCAAAATAAATAAATTATACTAAATAAAAGATAAAGAAATTAAATGAGGGCTGGGGATATAGATTAGCTGGTGAGTGCTTGCCTCGCATGTGCAAAGCCTTCCCTAGCACCACAAAAAAAAAAAAAAGAAAAGAAAGAAAGAAAATTTTTTAAAAAAAGAAAGAAATGAAATGAAAGCATATTTAGTATATCGAGTAAGCGTATCTATCTTACTCAAAGAAAAATGGGTTATTTTTGAATAATTGAGTTTGAGGTGGCTCATACTTTATTTATTTATTTGTTATTATTGTTTTACAGTACTGATAATTGAACCCAGAGCCTTGCATATACCAGAGAAGTGCTCTGTCACAGAACTATGTCCTCGGCCCTTCCATTATTTTACTTTGAGACAAGGTCTTGCTGAATTGCCCAGGCAGGACTCCATTTGTGATCTTCCCATCTCAGCCTCCCAAGTTGTTGGGATTACAAGAATGTACAATACCTGGTTTCCTCAGACTTTATTACAAACTGAACATGAAAAGCATGCATAGAATCTGAAGTGATCAGTCTAAATTATTGTTATTATTGCAATAGCTGGATCAGAAGAGGAGTGGGAGCACCAGGACTCTCCTGAGAATGAGGAAATATAAGTATGTAGCCTTTCACATATCCAGAAATAGAGTCAAACCAAGTTGTCCCCCTGTTTCCAAATGCCTTCTGGAAAAATACAACCCACTGGATGTATGTATCACTGCAGTTTTTAAAATCTGGCCTTGATCTGTCTTCCCAGCTATTCGCGCTCCTCCTCTCCTTCTTTCCTGGCCACACTGCTATTCATTCACCATTCTTTTTTTTTTTTTTTTTTTTAATTTTTTTTTAATATCTTTATTTTATTTATTTATTTATTTTATGTGGTGCTGAGGATCGAACCCAGTGCCTCACACATGCGAGGCAGGCGCTCTACCACTGAGCCACAATCCCAGCCCCTCATTCACCATTCTTGAACACCTGAGCATCATGGCCTTTCACACCCTTTTGCCTTCATGTTTTGCAGTTCCCTCTGCCTGCGAAGAATCCTTCTGTGAACTCCCAGTCTTCCTTCTCCACCCTGTTCCTACATCCCTCCTCCTGGACAGCATTAGTCACTCCCTGCCCTGTACACACCTCTAATATATCACACTGTCTGGTAATTATTTATTTCCAAATATCCCCCCACCCAATTCAGTGTGCCCCACATTGTTTATCCTGTTTATCTTCCTGTGCTCAGTGCCTGACATAAAGTAGGTATTTAGTAAATGCTTTCTAGACAAACCCTTTTTTTTTTTGATACTGGGGATGAAACTCAGGGGCACTCGACCGCTGAGCCACATCCCCAGCCCTGTTTTTTGTATTTTATTTAGAGATAGGGTCTCACTGAGTTGCTGGGTGCCTTGCTAAGTTGCTGAGGCTGATATTGAACTTGCAATCCTCCTGCCCCAGCCTCCTGAGCCACTGGAATTACAGGTGTGCACCACCACATCCGGCCATGGACAGATCTTGTTTGAGTGGCTGAAAGAGCAACATAGACTGTGGCCAGGTGCAGTGGTGCACGCCTGTAATCCCAGCACTTTGGGAGGCTGAGACAGGAGAATCGCAAGTTCAAAAGCCAGCCTCAGCAATGGCGAGGTGCTAAGCAACTCAATGAGAGCCTGTCTCTAAACAAAACACAAAATAGGGCTGGGGATGTGGCTCAGTGGTCGAGTGCCCCTAGTCAATCCCTAGTACCAAAAAAAAAAAAAAAAAAAAAGAGCAACATACCCTCTGAATGGCCCAGTACTGAGTGTGGTCCCAAGAAAGTTACCCAGACTTGGGCTCTTCCTTCCTAGAAATGCTTGCTAAATTGGGGAACAACAAAGCAGTCAGTCAGAATCACCAGAAAAGCAACCTGACTAACATCAACTCAGCCAGCAATAAACTGAAGAGAGAAAAATATATTTTTTTGTACTGAGGATTGAACCCAGGGGTGCTTAACCACAGAGCCACATCCCTAGCTCTTTTCATTTTTTAAATTTTGAGACAATGTCTCACTAAGTTGCTTAGGGCCTCATTAAGTTGCTGAGTCTGGCCTTGAACTTGGGATCCTCCTGAGTCCATGGGATTACAGCCATGTGCCACCACACCTGGTAACACCACTTTTAAAAAATTTTTTTTTTTTTTTAATTTTGAGGCAGGATTTTGCTAAGGTGCCCAGGCTGGCCTTGAATTTTTGAATCTCCTGTGAGCCACTGAATAGCAAATTCTAGGCTGGCACCACTATGCCCGGCAAAAGAAAAGGAAACTTAAGAGAAAAGTTCTGAGTCTAGTCGTATGTGTGAATTGTATGTTGGAAATGGAGTGGAAAGTTAATTAAGTAACACAGACAAAATCTCACCAGTTCTCTAAGAAATAGTTGAGAAAGTTGGGTGTGTGTACACTTGAGGCAGGAGGAATACTTGAGCCCAGGAATTCAAGCCAGCCTGGATAACATAGCAAGACCCCCATCTCAATAAACAAACAAACAAATAGATAAATACAAGAAATAGTTGAAGCCGGGCGCGGTGGCTCAAGCCTGTAATCCCAGCACTTAGGGAGGCTGAGACAGGAGAATCGCGAGTTCAAAGCCAGCCTCAGCAATGGCGAGGCACTAAGCAACTCAGTGAGACCCTGTCTCTACATAAAACACAAAATAGGGCTGGGGATGTGGCTCAGGGGTCGAGTGCCCCTGAGTTCAATCTCCGGTACCAAAAAAAACAAAAAAAAAACAAAAACAAAAAAAAAAGAAATAATTGAGGGGGCTGAGGTTGTGGCTCAGTGGTAGAGTGCTTGCCTAGTATGTGTGAGGCACAGTGTTTGATTCTCAGCACCGTGTACAAATAAATTAAGTAAAGGTCCGTTGACAACTAAAAAATTAAAATAAAAAAAGAGGGCTGAGGTTGTGGCTCAGTGGCAGAGCGCTTGCCTTGCACATGTGAGGCTCTGGATTCAATCCTCAGCACCACATAAAAATAAGTAAAACAAAAATAAAGACAGTGTGTCCATGTATAACTAAAAAATATTTTAAAAAAGAAAGAAAGAAAGAAATAGTTGAGAGAGCTCCAAGAACTAACAAAATAACACTTCCTGATTTTTTTTTTTTTTTTTTTTTTTGGTACCAGGGATTGAACTCAGGGGCACTCAACCACTGAGCCACATCCCCAACCCTTTTTGGCATTTTAGTTAGAGATAGGGTCTCTTAGCACCTCACTAAATTGCTGAGGCTGGCTTTAAACTTGTGATCCTCCTGCCTCAGCCTCCTGATCTGCTGGGATTACAGGCAAGCACCATGGCACTCAGCCCCCCTCCTGATTTTTATTTATTTATTTATTTATTTGGTACTGGAAGTTGAACCCAGGGTGCTTTACCACTGAGCTATATCCCTAGTCTTTTTAATTTTTTATTTTGAGACAGGGTCTCACTAAATTACTTAGGGCCTTGCTAAATTGCTGAGGCTATCTTTGAACTTGCTATCCTCCTGCCTCAGTATACTGAGTCACTGGGATTACAGGTGTGTGCCACCACACCCTGCACTCTTCCTGGTTTTAAAAAAAATCTACAGTCTAGATATTTAGAAGCCAGCAGTGGCTGCCTGGTGCTTCTACCCTGCCAACCCCTAAAAACCATCCACTGGGATTAAACAGCCAATTTGCATCCAATCGGCAAAGGGCCTACAGCCCCAAGTCTGTAGGAATACTTTCTCCACTTTATTTTTAGCACTCTTCTTTCTTTCTCTCTTTCTTTCTTTCTTTCTTTCTTTCTTTCTTTCTTTCTTTCTTTCTTTCTTTCTTTCTTTCTTTCTTGTTTTGAGGTACATGGGGATTAAACTTGGACCTCATACATGCTAGATAAGTGCTCTACTATTGAGCTACATCTCCAGCCCCTTAGCACTTTTCTTTGACACATTATTGTTGTTATTGTTATTATTATTACTATTATTAGTACCAGGGATTGAATCCAAGGGGGCTCAACCACTGAGTCACATCCCCAGCCATTTTTATTTTTTTATTTAGAGATAGGGTCTCCCTAAGTTGCTCAGGGCCTCGCTAAATTCCTGAGACTTGCTTTGAACTTGCTATCCTCCTGGCTCAGCCTTTAGAGACACTGGGATTACACTGTGAGGGTCTAACATCTTATTACTGAAGGAGCAGACACTTGCAGGGGAAGAAAATACTCCATCAGAAGACCTTCATAAAGACCCCACATGACACCAGATTCTAGAAAATGATTATTTGCTTAACTAAGGTATTTTTGTTCTTCTTCCTTAAACAGAATGATTTTTTTTTTCTAATGACAAAAAACACCTGGTCATTTGGAAAAGACAGAAAAATATCAAAAAAAAAATTAAAATTACTTGCAATCTCACTGCCTGGATATAAAAACCATTAACATTTGATGCATGTTATATGCATATACATTTTATAAAACTGGAATAATGTTGGGGCTGGGATTGTGGCTCAGTGGTAGAGCGCTTGCCTCGCATGCGTGAGGCAATGGGTTCGATCCTCAGCACCACATAAAAATAAATCAATAAAGATATTGTGTCCACCTACAACTAAAAAATATTTAAAAAAAAAAAACTGAGCTGGGCGCGGTGGCTCACGCTTGTAATCCCAGCACTTAGGGAGGCTGAGACAGGAGAATCGCGAGTTCAAAGCCAGCCTCAGCAACAGCGAGGTGCTAAGCAACTCAGTGAGACCCTATCTCTACATAAAACACAAAATAGGGCTGGGGATGTGGCTCAGTGGTCGAATGCCCCCTGAGTTCAATCCCCAGTACCAAAAAAAAAAAAAAAAAAAAAAAAACTGGAATAATGCCATGTAATGTTTTATTTCTTACTTTAATTAATTAGAATTATATTGTGAGACTTTTTTCAGGTCAACAATTATTTCAAAACATGATTTATAATGACTGCCTCATAGTCTATCAGATGATTTAGCAATTTATTTTAGCCATCAACCATTGGACATTTATGCTGTTGCCATTTTTTCTCCATTACAAATAATACTGTGATAAACAGCAGTCCTGGCAGAATTGTGAGGAGAGAGGGCACAGACTTTTGGGAGGGAAAGGGGGAAGTACTTGGATTGAACTCAGGGGTACTAGACCACTGAGCCACATCCCCAGCCCTATTTTGTGTTTTATGTAGAGACAGGGTCTCACTGAGTTGCTTAGTGCTTCGCCATTGCTGAGGCTGGCTTTGAACTCGTGATTCTCCTGCCTCAGCCTCCCAAATCACTGGGATTATAGGTGTGCGCCACCTCGCCCAGTGAGGGCACAGACTTTTATAAGGCTCTTGGCACATGCTGTTGAATTGCCCTCAGGAAAAGGCTCCGTGTAGCTCAGTGGTAGAGTGCTTACCTGACATGCATGAGGCCCTGATTTCTATCCCCAGCAACCCCCAAAATAAGTCAGGCCCCAATTCATTCTCCCTTTATCAGCACATGAGAGTTTCATATGAAATATGTCAAAGTGCATCCCCACTCCCGCCCTGCTCCCAGTACTGAGATTTGAATCTTGGGGCACATTACCACTGAGATGCATCCCTGGCCCTTTTTATTTATTTTAATTTGAGACAGAATCTCACCTAAGTTTCCCAAGTTGGCCATGAACTTAACAATTCACCTTCCTCAGCCTCCCAAGTAGCTGAAATTGAAGGCATGGACCACCATGGCCAGATCAGGATATTTTTTTTTTAATAGGTGAAGCCATCCTCTCTCTATTTAACCCCAACACACTAGACTATCATCAAGTGTCAGTTTATTGATGCTAAGGATCTTAAGCCAGACCTCTCCTCTTGCCTCAGCTGCCCTTTATATTCTCAGGTGATCTTACAGTCCCAGACTCTTTGTGCCCATCGAGGAGAGGTGCCTTCCCAGGGCTGAGAGGTGGAAATGTGGTAGATTAGAGTCTATGACAACTAGTGGGTGAGTGGGTCCTGAGTTCCAGAAAACCTACTGGAGAAGAGCTATAGGAGAGAGCAATAACGGCAAAGAGTACAGACAACCTCTTAGGACCAGTCTGCTGGGGGGGGGGGGCAACTCCCACATCATCTGGGCCTTCACCCCTTCCTTTTTTTGGTACCCAGGATTGAACTCAGGCACACTCGACCACTGAGCTGCATTCCCAGTCCTATTTTGTATTTTAGTTAGAGACAGGGTCTCACTGAGTTGCTTAGCACTTCACCATTGCTGAAGCTGGTTTGAACTTGCAATTCTCCTGTCTCAGCCTTCCAAGCCGCTGGGATTATAGGTGTGTGCCAGTGTGCTTGGCTCACCCCTTCCTTTTTGAAAAGGGAGTGTCTTATCAGTTCATGGCTCACCCTCTGCCACATACCTTACCTCCTTGGAAAAGTATTCCTAAAAACTTATGTACACTTGCCAAGTTGAATCAATATACAATATACCTTGCTTAGCCTAGACATTTCATTACCAGGAGGATATAAACAAATAGGAGAAGTTTGGAATAGAGTAACAAAAATTATGAAGGGATTGGCTGTTTACTCAAGGAAAGATTAAAAGAAGCAGGCTGAGCCCTGACTGTGATTGTGAGGGGAGATGGGTGATTATTGCTTCATGAACCAGGGAAGTAAGTAAATAGGGTTGTTGTGAGAAGGAACCAGAAAATTTGAGGAACACTTTGGAGTAAATGGGGACACATTCACATAAACACTTGTACTCAAATATTCAAAACAGCTTTCTTTGTAATAGCTCCAGAGGGAACCAACACAAATGTCCATCCATAAGTGAAAGGATAAACAAAGTGTGGTATAGCCATACATTGGGACACTACTCAGCAATAAAAATGAGTGATTAAGACACACAGCATGAATAACTCTCAAAATAATGATGCAGACTGGGGGTATAGCTCAGTGGTAGAGTGCTAAAAAAATTAAGTTTACAAAATGATCCTAAGTTAAAGAAACCAAAATAAAATGAGTACATACTGAATAGTTCAATCTATAAGGGACTCTAGAAAATAAAAACTGATATATAACAACAGAAAGCACATAAGTAAGCCAGGCGCAATGGTGCACACCTGTAATCCCAGTACTTCGAGAGGCTGAGATAGGAGGATCGCGAGTTCAAAGCCAGCCTCAGCGACGGCGAGGCGCTGAGCAACTCAGTGAGGCCCTGTCTCTACATAAAACACAAAATAGGGCTGAGGATGTGGCTCGGTGGTCAAGTGCCCCTGAGTTCAATCCCCAGTACCCCCCCAAAAAGCAGATAAGTAGCAATGGTTGCCTACTGCTGACAGGAAGGGAGAAAGATTACCAGGGAAACTTTGGGACCTGATGGATGTGTTCACTATTTTAATTGTGATGATAGTTTACCTTGCGTACATATATGTCAAGACTCATCAAATTGAACTCCTTTTTTCCAGTGCTGGGAATAGAACTCAGGGCCTGGGACATGCTAGGTAAGTATTCCAGTCCCAAATAGTATATTTTATATGTATAGTTTGTTATATCAATTGTACCTCAATGAAATTGTAATTTTTTTTTGTACTAGGAATTAAGCCTGGGGGCATTTAACCAACGAGCCACATCCCTACGCTTTCTCTTTTTTTTTTTAATTTAAAAAAATTATTTTTGTAGTTATAGATGGACAGCATGTCTTTATTTAATTTATTTATATATCTTCATTTTTTATGTGTGCTAAGGATCAAACTCAGTGCCTAACACGTGCTAGGCAAGTTCTCTGCCTAGCTATAGCCCCAGCCCCTCTTTTTATTTTATTTATTTGTTTGTTTGTTTATTTTTGGTACTGGGGATTGAACTCAGGGGCACTCGACCACTGAGCCACATCCCCAGCCCTATTTTGTGTTTTATGTAGAGACAGGGTCTCACTGAGTTGCTTAGTGCCTCACCGTTGCTGAGGCTGGCTTTGAACTCGTGATTCTCCTGTCTCAGCCTCCCAAAGTACTAGGATTACAGGTGTGCGCCACCATGCCTGACTCCTCTTTTTATTTAAAAAATTTTTTTTCTTAATTTTGAGACAGGGCTCTGAATTGCTTAGGGCCTCACTAAGTTGCTGAGGCTGGCTTTGAACTTTCAATGCTCTTGCCTCAGCCTCCCAAGCTGCTGGAATTATAGGCGTGCATCACTGTGCCTGGCTGAAATTATAATACTCTTTTAAACCCTTAGTATTGAGAATGGGCTTGTTGGAGAGTTTCCCTCCAAAGGTAAATGACATAAAACTATCGGATCTGAGAAGCTGACCTACCATCTCAGCCTAAGAGATCATCTCAAATATGCTTAGCCAGCCGGGCGCGGTGGCTCACGCTTGTAATCCCAGCACTTAGGGAGGCTGAGACAGGAGAATCGTGAGTTCAAAGCCACCCTCAGCAATGGCGAGGCGCTAAGCAACTCAGTGAGACCCTGTCTCTACAAAAAAAAAACACAAAATAGGGCTGGGGATGTGGCTCAGTGGTCGAGTGCCCCTGAGTTCAATCCCCAGTACCAAAAAAAAAAAAAAAAAAAAATATATGCTTAGCCACAAAAGGCTCTCTAGGATTCCAGCAATAGGAAAAGGAAGACTGGGAAAGAAAAGTTGCTGAAGCAGTTGGCTAGATTTGCTATTTGGGTGCGAAAATCTTATTGGCACCTAAAGATTTCTGGGTAAAATGTTGACATCTTATTTATTTGACATCTGATTCTTTTAGACTTGGCCTCATTTCCCTTAGGACACTGGGACCTCACTGGGTCCCATGTCTTTCTCTCACAAACCGCACCAAGTGTGGCCTGAAGCTGTGAAAACAGCTGGGATGGAGGAAGGGAGACCTAGCGGGGAATACCTTGATACTGTAGTACCATACCTGGCTCCATTTCTTTCTGGTGGGTTGGGGACTGTGAGTTGGGGGAGGTAGGATGAAGCACACTCCAAATAGGCTAAGCTCACCAGGCTAAGTTCTGCCTTCCAGAGTGCTTATTACCTTTCAAAATGGTTGAGGTTGAACATTCCTGAAATTCAAGCTAAAAGAGTATCTCTCAGGTACTAGGAAGAGGGACAGGTCTAGGGTTCTTAGGGCCTGGTTCTTTTAATATTTAAACCTGTTTCATATTTAAACCTGTCTTTGGCTAGTCAAGTTTCCCCCTTCCCTCCTTCTCCTTTTCTACTCTCCTCCTCTCCATCCTTCCCACATTCTTGAAGTCCTAGACAATGTCCACAGGAAGCAATCAATTGTTCAACATTCTCTAGGTCCCTTCCAAAACATCAATGTTTATGATGGGATGAAAGATTTTTATCAGGGGGCTGGGGCTGTAGCTCAGCAGCAGAGCGCTTGCCTAGCATGCATGAGGCACTGGGTTCTATCCTCAGCACCATATATAAAATAATAAATGAATAAGATAAGGATCCATTAATGACTTAAAAAAATTAAAAAAAAAAAAAGATTTTTATCAGTATTGCCCTGTGCCTTTAGTTTCAGATTTCCCTCCCAGGAGTTAAAATCAACACTTTTGCTGGGCACTTGGTACATACCTGTAATCCTAGTGACTCTGGAGGCTGACATCAAGTTCAAGGACAGCCTGGGCAACCTAGTTTCAAAACAAAAACAACAACAACAACAAAAAGGGCTGGGGATGTTGCTCAGTGTTAGGTCACCCCTGGGTTCAATTCGCAGTACCAAACAAAACCTCAAACACCTCAGCAACACTATGGTGTGCTAGGGATCAAGCCTACGTCTTCCTCCATGCTAAGTGCTCTACAACTGAACTACATCCCCAGTCCCACATCTTTGTTATTTTTTTACATCAGTCAATATATTCACTATACTACAGGTGTGTAAAATGGGCGATTTTTTTTTTTTGTACTGGGGATTGAACCCAGGGACGCTTTACCACTGAGCTACATCCCCAGCCCTTTTTATTTTTTATTTTGAGACAAGGTCTCGTTAAATTGCTTAAGGCCTCACTAAATTGCTGAGACTGATCTCAAACTTGCTATCCTCCTGCCTCAGCCTCCCAGATTGCTGAGATTATAGGCATGTGCCACTGTGCCTGATTGGGGCGATTTTTTGACTCATGCCCTATTTCAATCATGTGAAGGATCTTGAGTCTGGACTATCTGAACCTAAAGAAAACCCTGGAAACAGGGCTAATAAAAATGGGCTGGCACTAGGTACTGCTTGGAAGGCTGAAGCAGGAGAATTCTCAGTGTGAGGCAGGCCTGGGCAATTTAGCAAGACACTGCCTCAAAATAAAATAAAATAATATAAAATAGGGCTAGGGATATAGCAGCGGTAGAGCACTTGCCTAGCATTCACGAGGCTCTGGTGTCAGTCTCTGGTACCACACACACACACACACATACACATGCAAAGCAGCTAGCAACCGGGCTTGGTGGTACAAGTCTGTAATTCCAGCAGCTTGGGAGGCTAAGGCAGGAGAATTGCAGGAGGATTGCTAAATTGACAGTCTCAGCAACTTAGTGAGATCCTATCTCGAAGTACAAAACAAAAAGGGTTGGGGATGTGTCTCAGTGGTTAAGTGCCCCTGGGTTAAATCTCCAGTACTAAAAAAAAAAAGTAGCTAGTGTCAGAATGGCCTTTTATAAGGACTCCATGCCAGAGGTAAGGTATCAGTAGGATGCTCTGGGAACTGGGCCTGGGAATCTCATCCTGATGCACTGTAATTTATGAGACTCTGGCTTAAAGGAATAATCTCTTAGATTCTTTTTTCACATATTACTCTTGCCGGGTTTTGTTTCTTGAGAGTCTGGAGTGAGAAACTCTTAAGAATGTGTGACAGGCAGAGACTTGTGTTCCTGAGCTAAGAGTGAGGACAGGTAGGCAGGGCTTGGAAGAGGTGTGCCAAGACAAATGTCCCAGCTAGACCTGGCAATTTCGCCAAAAGGCTTGCAGGGATGTGCCCTTGTCTAGAGAAAGTACCTTGTTGTCCCTGCTCCAGGCTGAGGAATTAGGGGTAATGGGAAAGAGCAGAGAGACCAACAGTGTTGGTGGGGGAGGGCTAGAAGGCAAGAGAAAGAATTGGGCTAATACCAAAGGGGCTATTGAACTTCCCCTTGCCCCCAGAGGTGTGATTTGAAAACCTGGGGAACCCAGAGGGAGAGAGGGGGTGGAATGGGTTGACTTTGATTTCCCTCAGGGCCTGATAACTATATTAGGTAGAAGGGATACTTCATTGTCACTCTGATTTCAGGGGTCAAAGGTTGGGAGGAGAGCCAAGGACATCAAATCTATTGCACCATCTTCCCAATTGATGGGTTTATCTGACCAATCCACAAAAGACTCAGATATCAAGGCTGAAGGTAGCTCAGTACTCCATTTCATCCATACTCCTGGATTAAGAATTTAGCCAATATCCTCTCTGCCTCCAACAACAACCAAGGCAATTATGTTGACTTTATATATATATCACACACATATATATATATATATCACATATATTTTTTTTGTTATTGTTGATGGACCTTTATTTTTTTTCATTTATTTATATGCAGTGCTGAGAATCGAACCCAGTGCCTCATACATGCTAGGCAAGCACTCTACCACTGAGCCACAAACCCAGCCCCTATGTTGACTCTTATTCAGTATCCTCAACTCCACTTTTCCACCTTTGCTAAGACTCTAGGTGGGTTGGGTACCCTTTTATGTGCTTTTAGAGACCCATGCTTGCCCATATTGTATAACATAACATCATGTTCTAATTTTTGGCTTAAATCTCTGTTTCTCCAACCAACAATCTGTATTCCTGGAATAGGAACTGATCTTGCTGTGCCTGTCATGACCAGGTTAAGGCCTCTCACAAGAGTGGCCAAATGCTCACATACCCACAAGGATTGTTCCAGGGGGCCCTTAGGGGGCTGGGACCCAAAGAACCTAGCACTGTATGTCTACACAATGGGGACAGACTTGGCCTGGATGGGAACTTTAGATACCAGGCTAGCCTCCTGCCCATTCTGCCCTGTGTCCCAGGAAGCTGCCAAGGATGGCAGTTCCAGCTGGCAACTGGTAAGAATTTCTTCCTGGAAGGATTCTTGGCTTGAGAACTGGCCCTTGCCTCTTCTAAGCTTCTTTGATGCCCTCAAGTTGCTGGGGCATGGAGAAAGGGGGAGAGGGGTTAGTTCCAGTTTTGTTACTATTTCCCAAATCCTTGTGCCCACCTCTTATCTCCCCCAACTGCACACAGCAGGAATTCCCGAGAACAGATTTTCCAAACTTTGGGTAGAGGTGGAAGGTGACGCTGGCCCCATATTTGATACCAGAGGAGTAGCACTGCCTCTGGCCACAGGTCCCATGCCCAACTGCAGTAACTAAGGTAAATCAAAGTAGCAGCCCATCAGATTGAGGCAGAACAGGCCCAGCATCAAGAGGAGATCTTGCTCGACATGCATGAGGTGTGAGTTTAATCCTCAACACAAGAGAGAGAAACCCAGACTCAGTCTTCATTAAGAATTTCTAAGGGGCTGGGGTTGTAGCTCAGTGGTAGAGCACTTTCCTAGCATGCGTGAGACACTGGGTTCAATTCTCAGCACCACATACAAATAAATAAAATAACTAAAAAATTTTTTTAAAAAAGAATTCACTTCAAGCTGGGCATGGTGGCACCCACCTGTAATACCAGCACTTACGAGGCTGAGACAGGAGAATCGTGAGTTCAAAGCCAGCCTCAGCAACTGCGAGGCACTAAGCAACTCAGTGAGACCCTGTCTCTACACAAAACACAAAATAGGGCTGGGGATGTAGCTAAGTGGTTGAGTATCCCTGAGTTTAATCCCCAGTACCAAAAAAAAAGGAATTTACTTCAGGGCTGGAGCTGTAGCTCAGTGGCAGAGTGCTTGCCTAGCATGTGTGAGGCACTGGGTTCAATCCTTAGCATTGCATAAAAATAAATAAAGACATGCCGTTCATCTACAACTACAAAAAAAAATTTTTTTTTAATTCACTTCAGACTTGGTACAGTGGCATATGCCTATAATCCCAGCAACTCCAGAAGCTGAGACAGGAGGATACCAGGTTTGAGGTCAGCCTCAGCAACTTAGCAAGACTCTGTCTCTCAAAGAAAAGAAAAACTCACTCCAGGGACACAGTGGGCATGGCTCAGAATCTTGAGAAAACCTCAAACTTCTAAGAATGGGGAGCCCTTCCCTCAGCCCAGGAAACATACCCACTCACATCTACTTTATTTTCTTTTTAATTTTTCTGAAGGATATACACCACATATCCCATGGGCAATAAAGCGCATTCAATGTGTTTATAAGCCAGTCACTTTGTTTAAGCAAACACAAGTACAAAGTAAAATAAAACCACAAAATAATGAACTGCATGTTCATAACATACAAAAATTGCCGCCTACTCAGTAGGTAACTACAACATTCCAACTCCTGAATATATGTATAAATTTACATTTTCAGTTAAAAAAATAGACTTTTGAGAGTTCAGATTTTGTTTTAGATTGTTTTCTTACATTCTGGAGAACCAAGGCTCAGCTCAGCCCTCTTTCTTATTTTGCTCCCAAAGCCTCCCCCAAATCAGCACTCCCTGCCCCCCTTAAGGCTAGAGGTGAGCATGTCCCTCACAATTGCACATGTCAAGCCATCAGCAAGGCGCATCACACAAAGGCACCAAGACGTGAAACTTTTTAAACCAAGAGGACGGAAAAAGAACTTTAAAAAAAAGAAAAGAAAAACCAAACCCTATTTTGCCACATGTGAGAGTACAGTCAAGCAATATTTACAAAAGGTTAACGGAACAACACTCTGACACATGCTCTGATTAATACCTAGGACTGCTGTTTCAAAAAAGCTCCAAACTTATTGTCACAGCATCATCACAAAATAGAGGATCACCATTGGTTTGCTTGGCTTTTCTTCCCCACCCCCCCAAAGTGAGAATTTAACTCCAAATACAATAGAATATGCAAATTATCTTCACATCAAGAGTACCCCAAGGAAAAAAAATCCATGGCACAGACACTGTACAAGGGTACAGGGCAGGGCTCTAAGGGGCCCAAACCCCATTTTGCCAACTCAGTTTTCTAGCATTGAAGGGAGCAAGGGGTCAGGCATACGATGGAGATGATACTGAAATGATTTATCCAATATCCATGCAAATCAAGTTCTTTGGATAGAGGTGAAGAACTTGGACATGGCTGTTTCAGGCAGCTGAAGTCAAAGGGAACAGGAATTGGGGAGGAAGGAGAATCGGGAAGAAAGGATTGTTGGCCAACAGACCTTCCACTCTGAGTAGAGAGGGAGGACTTGGCTCGGAGAACCTCCATCTAGGAGATTCTCCTCTTTTTTGACCATCTTCTCCTGCTGTCCTTTATGTCTCTTGTGTTTCTTTTTTCTCCCTTTTCCCTTTATTTTCCTTTTCCCTTCAGCAAATTTCAATTGTCCTGGGAGAAAAGGTTGCCGTCATGTCCGAAAGACCTGTGGAGGCGCTGAAGGAGTTGGTGACAGCCGATGAAGGGAAGCTGCTGACCTGGGTGGGGAATGCAGGGGGAACCGAGGCATAGGTGGTGGCCACAGAGGGTGAGGGGAAGCCACTGTGCACAGGGGATGGATAGGTTGAGGAGCCAGGAGAGGAATAGGAGGTGGGCACTGGAGATGGGTATGATGTGGTGGCCGGGGATGGGTAAGAGGTAGTGACAGGGGATGGGTAAGAGGTAGCAACTGGGGATGAGTAGGAAGAAAGGGAGGAGGTGGCTGACGAGGCCACAACACTTTTGTCTGCTTTCTTGTCCTTCTGCCGCAAGTGGATCTTGGTATGCCTCTTGCGTTCATCACTCCTGGCAAACTTTCTCCCACATATGTCACAGGCAAAGGGTTTCTCGCCTGTGTGGGTGCGAATGTGAGTGGTAAGATGGTCACTTCGGCTGAAGTTGCGCATGCAAATGCGACACTGGAAGGGCTTCTGGCCTGTGTGGATTCGGATGTGGCGAGTGAGCTCGTCGGATCGGGAGAACCTGCGATCACAAGATTCCACCGGGCAGGCATAAGGGCGTTCGTGGGGGGGCGTCTTGCTGGGCCGGTTGGGGTACTTGCGCATGCGGCTGGGTTTGATAAGCTGGGACTGGTAGGTGGTATTGAGGGCCTTTAGGTCCTGGGAGCCCGACTGAGTGGCAAAGGCCTTTATAGTAGAGAGTGGAGTAAGTGAAGGCTGCTGGGTACGGCTCTCTAGGCCCTGGAAGGGCTTCTGATCTGGGGTGCCCAGGCCCAGGTCTCCTTGCTGCTGTGGAAACAGGTAGTCAGGGATCATGGGAACCTGGAAGCCACTCTTGGCAGCAGGGTAAGCAGGAGGCGGGTACTGAAGGGCTGTGCCTGTAGAGCCCGGAAAGGCCTGGCCTTGTGGCTCAGGGAAAATGTCAGTGTTGGGAGTGGGGAAGGTGGGTGCTGCTGAGTAAATGGGACTGCTGTCGCTGGATGGCACTGCACAGCTGAGTGGTGGGCTCTGGGAGGCAGAGGAGGAGGAGGAGGCCGCTGGAGAAGGTGTTGAAGATGAGGAGGCCGGTGGGTTGGTCATGCTCACCAAGCCACTGACTAGACTGAAGAGGGGCTCAGGCCACAAGGTGTTGCCACTGTTGGGTGCAGGCTCCAGAGAGAAGCGGCCAGTGTAGGTGATGGGGGGCAGCCGAGTGGTTTGGCTGGGGTAACTTGTCTCCACCATCACCTTCTCATTGTTCAGAGAGATGTCAGGAAAAGACTCTGGCAGGAGACAGAAAGGGAAGAGGCCTGGTTACTGGAGAACAATCACTGGAGAACAAGGAGGACTCTGAGCTGCCAGGCAAGAGGTCGGCCGGCTACCATTGACTCCTGAGCTGGTTAATAATTGATAGCAGCAGATTGCAATGTTCCTGGACCTGCTCCAGTGGCAGAGCCCATTTCAACAGCTGACGCAAATACGGAGAATCCCCCTCCACTGCAGCTCCCAGCGCTCCGCAGCAGCGACTGCGCGGGTGAGGGATTCCCGCCAGCAACCCCACGGCCATGGCTAGTGCGCGCCCCCTACCCTGGGCTGCTGGGACATCCCAGGCCACAGATCTCGCCCCTTCCTTGGGGACAGGCAGTAGGCAAGGCAAGCCTTTCTGGAGGGGGATGGGGGCCCGGCACTGCTCATCAAAACAAGCCCTCCCCCTCTCCACCCACCCACGCAGCTCTAGAGCTCTCCATCTAAAAGCTCGGTCTTCTGCGCACCACTAGGGTCGAGGGTGGGGGTTGTCTCCAGGCATCCTTCTAACACATGCCCCTGGAGATGCGTGAATGAAAGGGAAACCCCGGTTGCATCCCTGTGGTACGGGAGCACTCCTGTGGTGAAGGATTAGCCGTCAGGATGGTAGACAAGGGGGCTCATCGTTGGCTAGGCCACTGCTTACCTGCGGTCAGGTGCTCATAGGGCTGCTCGCCCGGCTCCCCCTGAGGGTTGAAGGCGCTGCTGCTGCTGCTGCTGTTGCTGCTGCCCCCTCCACCTCCACCGCCCCCGCTGCTGCTGCTGCTGCTGTTACTGCCGTTGCTCTCTGGAGCGCCGGCGGCACCGAGGAACTGGGGTGCCCCGTTGCTCAGCAGCATCATCTCCTCCAGCTTGGGGTAGTTGTCCATGGTGGGCGAGTGAGGAAAGGAGCCGAACGGGTCGGAGATCTGCAGCGGGGACATCAGCTGCATCTCGGCCTTGGCCGCGGCCATCCCAAACGAGCGGGCTGGAGAGCTGGTGTTGGGGCGGGTGGGCGCAGCCCGGGGATGAAGCCGCCGGGGGGACACACTTGCGAGGGACTGGCCGGGTCACATGCGGGGTGTAGGGTACAGTGGGGAGAACGCAAGTGGGATCCCCAGGTTCGCCTTCGCCGCGGGCTGGTGGGGACGCGGCGCTGCTGTGGAGGCTGGGGCAGGGGCCGGTCCTGCGGCGGCGGCGGCGGCGGCGGAAGCTGGCAGCGGCGGATGGCGGCGGCGGCTCCCCAAGTTCTGCGCGCTGGGATCTCTCGCGACTCCCCAGATCCGCCTCTATTTGAAGGGTCTGGAACAGTACGGATCCGCCTCCGTCGTGACGTACATGGCCATATATGGGAAGCAGGAAGCCCTAATATGGCAGGACCGGCGGGGAGGACCCGGAGTGACGTGAAGCCCCCATCCAAGAGCGGTGGACACCTACATTCCGCACCCCGGGTCCCGCGCCCTCTTTCTCATCTCCAGGGTCCAGGCTTCAGGGAAACCTAGTGCTCGAGCCGCAGCTGGCGCCTCCCGGACTTAAAGGTCCGGAGTTCCCGACGTTGCCCCCGCCCCTTCCCTCCTCCTCCTTTCCTTCTCCCAGAGCCGGAAGCTGCCGGGCCATATCGGGCCACTCCAAATAAGGCGCTGCCCAAATAAGGCCTGTTCCGGCGGGGGATCCTTCCTGCTCCTTATATGGCGTTTCCGGGTCGCTGCGTTTTGCTCCCGCGCTCCCTCCCTCCTCCCTGGTTCCAAGCCTGGAAACCCAACGCGCAGAAGCTGGGACGCCCGGGCGGGAAGGCGCGGGGCGGGTAGCTCTGGGCTCGCGGATATTCATGCGGCCCCCGGGCGTGAGCTGGGCTGGGGAAACCCGGACACCGAGCGGAGGCGAGGGCGAGTTGGGCCGGGGTTCTGCAGCCGTCATCCAGTGCCAGCCCGCCCACCTCAGGCACCGTGGGAGAGAACCCGGAGCTGAGGGGAGGAGCGGCTGGGCTGGCTGGGGCAGAGGCCGCCCAGGATAGGCGGGGCCTTGACCCTGGGCCTCGACCAATGACTTGGTGACTTTCCAGAGTCGCTGGGGAAACTGAGGCAAGGAAATTATGGCCACTTGGTTCTTGGGACACAGCGTAGCAGTCTTCTAACCCCACTGTCTGCCAACTGGCTGGGGTTGTAGGGGCTTGGGGTCCCCTATGCCCCACCTAGAACCTAAGGCTGCTTCCTGGACCCTGCTGGAAAAGAGCCCACCTTTGGGTGGCAGGAAGAAGGAACCCGATTGCCCTAGGACAGTCCTGAGTCCTATCCCCACCAGAAGCTAACGATTCTTGTGACGGATGGGCACTTCCCCACCTTTATCCAATCCAGGTGGAGGCGGGGCGGACCCTGCAGGATTCTGAAGATGGGCTTCCCTAAGGGCTGCCTGGGGACCCCAGGCTTAACGCGAAGAGAGGACGTGCTTAGCGGCATGGTGCTGCCCCCTAGAGGTCCCCTTGCCAGCTCCTTTACCGGGCCCCTGGCCGAGCGGGCTCTTCCGCCTCCTCCTCGCTTGCCCTCGCGGCGGCTGTGCTGGGCGCGGAGCCAGGCCGGGGGAGCCTTAGACGCAGTGAGCGCGAACTGAGCAGGCGCCACTGTCTGGGCTCTCCCTGCAGTCCCTGGGGAGGCCGCCACTGCCGAGAGCCCAGACTCAGGGATAACACTTCCCTCCTCGAGCCAGGCCAAGGGCGCGGGGGAGGGGGGTGCTGGGGAAGCGATTTCCGCAGGTCTGCCCAGAGCAAGACGTAAACAGGGAAGCCCTCCCCGCCCCCACCACACAGTCAAATGCACAAGGGGAACAAGGATTCTGGGAAGAGAAGGCTCCTGCTCTAGCTCTGAATTTGGGAGAGGTGGCATTTTAATTTAAAAAGAAAGCAGATAATGCAGGTGTAGAGCGAGGGTGTTGACACTAGAGGGAAGCGAGTGGCTCAGGGTCTTCATGAGCTCGAACAACCTCAGGAGGTCAGAGATACAGGGTTTAAATGTGCCGCGCCTGAGACAGACTCTCTTGGGCTTCATTCCTCTGAATCTGTCCTCTGCCGCTGCCCCCGCCCCCGCCTCATTTTCTTATAAAAATCACCTTACAGAATCCCGCAGTGAACCAAGATTCTTGTATTTGAACTCCTGGCCCTAAGAGCTAAGGCAAGGTGAGGGGCCCACTCCCGTTGTCTACCTCCTATTGTAGGACTGGAAGGCCAGGCCAGACAAGGTCAGATGATCCCGGTGTCTGCATGCCCATTTTGCCACTCTGTGGTGAGTTACACTGGCCACTCTTTTCAACTGTAAAATGGGGTTAATATTCATGATATTCACAAGGATGGATTATTGTGAAGACTGAAATTTACATGGGCTGCCATCTGTTAAATCCCAGAGCACAGTGCCTATCTTGCTGTTGGCATTCCATAAACAGTGGCTACTGTTATTTTCAGGAGCATCAGATCCACCATTCACCCATGCATCTTGAGCCTCCAAGAAAACCCCAGTGATTCTTTTCTGAACAGTTGTGCAGATGGAGAAAATCATTCCAGTCCTGACACAGGATATTGTCCTTAAGAGCAAATCTAAATTCTTATTACAGAACATCCTGTCCTAGAGCAGAATATTTCAACCTTGACTGGGCAGCAGAATAACCAGTTGGGCTCTGGAAAGGAAAGACCAACAGAATCACAATTTTCCTGAACCTGTAAGTGACAGCACTAAGCAAACACCTCAGCCTAGGACCCTTGTGCTGTCTCTGGGGAGCTGCCGGAATAACATCCTCCACCTCATGCTAGGGCAAACCAGTTCCCCCATAATTCTAATGTGCAAGCTGACCTGAGATATCTTCAGGTTCTTGCTGAAGCCAGACACCAGAAATCCTTATAGTCTACATCTTTTGTTTTGCATGCCCAACATCACCCTCCTTCTGTTGGTAACTATTTTACAGTCAGCAACTTCCTTTGGGAACCACCACAATTCATGTGATGGGGGAAGATAAGCACACTTAAAATCTAGGAGTAAGTCTAATTCAGGCCTGCCCATCCATCTAGGATGCTCCATGCTAGGAGAATTTCATCTCCTTCATCATAGATTGAGTCACAGTGGGCACATGACCCAAACCAGGGCAGTGAGAATCACTTCCGTACTCTTAGGAAAGAATTCTCTTTCCTTGGTGGTACTTGGCCAATAGAACATAAGCCTGAGCTGGGTGCAGTGTGTGCATGGCGGCTCGGGAGGCTGAGGCAGGAGGATCATGAGTTCAAAGCCAGCCTCAGCAAAAGCAAGGCACTTAGCAACTCAGTGAGACCCTGTCTCTAAATAAAATACAAAATAGGGCTTGGGTTGTGGCTCAGTGGTCCAGTGCCCCTGAGTTCAATCCACAGTACTCCCCCCAAAACAAAACAAAACATCTTGCTCTTCTGGACTGGAGAGCCTGCCTGAGAATAAAGCCAACGCAGAGGAAGTCAGAGAGCAGTGATATGCATGACAGCAAATGCCTGCTTGTGGCCTGTGCTTTTCAGTTTTGCAGGCCAATGATTTCCTTTTCTATTCAATAAAATAAACAGCCTCAGTTTGGTTTCTGTTATTTGTAGCCCAATAGATTCTTTTTTTTTTTTTTTTTTTTGTACCAGGGATCGGAACCCAGGGGTATTTAACCACTGAGCCACATCTACAGCCCTTTTTAAACTTTTATTTTGAGACAGAGTCTCACTAAGTTACTGAGGGCCTCACTAAGTTGCTGAGGCTAGCTTTGAACTTGTGATTCTCCTGCCTCAGCCTCCTGAATTGCTGGGATTATAGGCGTGAACCATGCGCCTGGCTCAGATTCCAATTAATGAACCCTTTAATAACAACAACCAAAAACTTCTCTGAGGACTTACTATTGGCAAGATTTGGGAATAAGACCTATGGCTTAGGTTCCTGCTTCTAGGAGCTTACACTGGGGTAGAAGGAAGCCTAGATTACATGTTATAAGAAAATTAAGAATAGGAAGAAAGGAGCTGTTAGCCACCAAAAATTGGTGTCACTAAGAGACATAAGAGATAGAGGAGGAAGATGTTCCAGGGGTCTAGAAAAAGAGCAGAGTCAAAGAGATTCTGGAGGAAAAAGAACATGAGATGGACCAACTGATCTTTATGGTGGGGACATGAAAAGTTGTTTCAGGTCAGGCCTGGGGGAAGAATGGCCAGGAGGGCCCATGGTTAGTTTATTTGGGGAAAATGGGCTGAAAAGTGGGGAAACAGGCTGGAGTAGAGGGTTTCTATTGGAAAGTAACAGAGGTAAGGCTAAATAAAACTGATTTTTTTTTTTTTTTTTTTTTTTGCAATGCTGAGGATCAAACCCAGGGGCTGGAGCATGTTAGGGAAATACTCTACTAGTGAGCCATATCCCAAGCCCATGCAGTGCTAAGTCTTACAGAGTCTTTGCCCTTGTGTGAATTACTATTCAATGGAATAGATAAAAAATAGTTATGCAAATAAAAAGAATAATTCCATATTATAGTAAGTGTAACATATACTAGGGAGGTACGGGAATGCATTTTGGAGGAGGCCAGATATACAGTAGCCTTGCAAAGGCCTCAGGAGAGAAATAAATTGGGCCATGATCAGTGTGGATGGTGAGAATGTCCAGGGTTAAACTGTACCCCTCCACCCTCACTCTCTCCTGTTTTAGCCTTGAGGCTCATACATGGAAGTGGGCTTTTTTTAACACTGCCCAGCTCCATGGCAGAAGCTCCTGCAAGACAGCTTCTGCTGGGAACTGTAAGGGAGCTGAGCTCATAGCCCTGCACACTGCCCAGGCTGTAGCCCTCTTAGAGGGGCAGTCAGCAAGAAGGACAACCTGGAAGTTGCCCCCTGGAGAGGTTTATGCTGCTGATCTGGCTTCTCAGCAGCAGTGCTAGGGGCATCCTCATTCTAATCTGCCTTTTGGTCAGTGGCTCCCTTATGCTTGCTGTGATTGGGGCAATAGGACAGGGGTGGAGACATAGTAAAAAGAATTGACCCCTCCCAAGGAAACAAATCTCAGCTAGGGTTTGTCAGTACCCAACTTGTGCCCAACAACCCAGATGGAAAACTGGCCTTGGGCCTACTGGAAACCATGTTGGAGCTAAGGAAGGCTCTGAGCCACTCCTGCACCCTGATCTGAGGGCCTACTGGGCCTCAAGGGATGCTAAGGGGTGACCTGGGTTTCTCAGACCATGCAGGCCAGGTGACTGGTACAAGGAGCCCTATGGAGGGAAGCCCCGGGAAGGTCTGCAAACTGGAGAGGAGGAGAAGGTAGAAGTGAGAGAACTGGCTTGCCCAAGGCAGCTGAGGCTCCAGGAGAAAGCCAGTG
>CM053405.1:82837528-82873373 GCA_028644305.1 Xerus rutilus | reverse complement strand
CCGGGCGCGGTGGCTCACGCTTGTAATCCCAGCACTTAGGGAGGCTGAGACAGGAGAATCGCGAGTTCAAAGCCAGCCTCAGCAACGGCGAGGCACTAAGCAACTCAGTGAGACCCTGTCTCTACATAAAACACAAAATAGGGCTGGGGATGTGGCTCAGTGGTCGAGTGCCCCTGAGTTCAATCCCCAGTACCAAAAAGAAAAAAAAAAAAAAAGAAAGCCAGTGTAGCCATCTTGTCTCAGACACCCAACTCAGGGTTTAACAGGTATAGCTTTCAGAGGAAAACAAGTCCCTTTTTCCATTGCCACTTCCTCCTCCCAGCGCTGTGCTACGTCAGCACCCACATGTGCTGCTTGCTGTGGTTTGCCACCACTGTGGCTGTCCCAGGGCTCAGGAAATGACTCTCTTTTGGGCTCTATCTGGGGTGCCTGTCACACTTTCCGATGGCTGATGGGCTCCACCGGAAACCTGGGGGCCTTAGCCTTGAATGGTTCTAGGGGCAGCTCTATCCTATGGAGGATTTGGCTGCTTGAGTCAAGTCCTCAGAGTTTGCCTCAGGAGCAATATGCCAAACAGAGTTAGGTTAGGCCTAACATATGATAACTTGGGGGGTAGGTGACACAGTCTGTCCTCAAGAGGGCCTGTAAAGGGAGGAGGGGCGGATAGAGGGGTCTGAATACCTAGATAGGTCTGTGTGGGTCTCCTAGGTATTCAGCCTCCAGGCCTGAGGCTGGCAGGATCCTGGGATTAGAGTACAATCCAGCCTGTGGTGGCTTCTTTGCTCCCCCTACCCCCAGCTGAGTGTGCAGCAAAGCCAGCCGGCTGCAGAAATCTCTGGAAGCTCGCTGGGCAGGAGAAGGAGGGGAGCATTACATAAGAGCCCACTGATGTGCAGGAAGTTGAGAGCAGCCTTTAGATTAGAAAGGCAGCATTTCCATCCAGCCCAGAAAGGCAGGAATAGCAACGGCAGTTATTTCTGGCCCCTCACCACCACCCAGCGCTGGGGCTGCTCAGCTTCTTGGTGGGTGAGCTTGGACTCTGCAGACCTGGCAGGAGGGGGAGGGTGGGAGGAGACAGACAGCCTCTGGGATTACCCCATTCTGGCAGTGGCTTCACCCATCCCTACCCTAACAAACCCCGGGATGCTGGGGAAACTAATAGTATCAGTGATGCTTGTTTCTTCTGGTTTTCCTTAATGTCTGGATGCATTCACCTTGCCCACCTTGATCCCAGCATCCATTTACTACATGATAAGCTCTGTGCTAAACACTCAGACAGGTTTTTGTCTTCACAATTGCTTATGGGGAAGGGACCGTTCTCATCCTCATTTCATCGAGAGGAAACATGCTCAAAAAGGGCAGGTAGGATCAACAGTGGAGGCAGGATTCCAGTCCAGACATTCTGGCTTCAGAATACTCTGGTTGAACCCCAGCTGTACCAAGAACTGTTTTGGGGGGTCCCCTAATGAATCGGGCAAATGTTTCACTTGGGAAGGATCTCGAGTCAAGCCAGAGAGGAGGAACAGACAAGTGAACAGATCTTTCTACTCATTCATTTAATATCATGTCTGCTATAAGCATTAAAGATAGAGAATTAAGGAGGATCTTCTTTTTTTCAACCAGGGATTGAACCTAGAGGTGTTTAACCACTGAACCACATCCCCAGCTCTTTTTTTTTTTTTTTTGGTACAAGGGATTAAACTCAGGGGCACTCGACCACTGAGCCACATCTCCAGCCCTATTTTGTGTTTTATGCAGAGACAGGGTCTCACTGAGGTGCTTAGCGCCTCGCCATTGCTGAGGCTGGATTTGAACTCGTGATTCTCCCATCTCAGCCTCCCAAAGTGCTGGGATTACAGGTGTGCACCACCATGCCTGGCTCCCCAGCCCTTTTTACCCATTTTATTTTTTATTTTGAGACTGGGTCTCATCAAGTTGCATAGTTCCTGAGGGCCTTGCTAAGTTCCTGAGGCTGCCTTTGAACGTTGATCCTCTTGCCTCAGCCTCGCTAGCCACTGGGATTACAGGCATGCATCTTCTCTCACAGCCTAATGGGGAAGACAGAAAAGTAAAGAAGCAATGACAGTCATGTGACTCTTGCTGTCATGGGTGAAGCACAATGAGTGGGAGCCCCTAATCCAGCTTCCAACCACTGAGGTGCTTCCCAGGCAATCAGAGAGCCAACTTGCAATTTTATCATAATCAAGGGAGGCTGGGTGGGGAAGGGCAGATGGTAAGACCAGTGGACCACCAGGCCAAAGTCCAGAAGAGAGGAGAGGTCTAGATGCATCAGTACCAGTTATCACAGGGGCTCTCAAAGGGGCCTGCAATTCAGAGGCTGAAAGACAGTGAGAAAAATTGACACCCAAGTTCACTGACAGGCAGCTCAGCCCAAAGGACCATCCATTTCTCTTGTTACAGTGACAATAGGGTGGTTGGGAGGCTGGATGGAAGGGGCTCTCTTCTTCTCCAACCAACTTCTTATCAATTCCTTCCACATGGGAATGCTGTTTTAGGGCAAAGTCAAAATAAGTGTGTGGAGAGGAAGCTGGCAACTTGCAGCAGGATGAAGAGCTTCTGTCCAGATGATCACATTGACAAGTAGCAGTAGAAGGGAGAGTCAGCTGCTGTCCCTAGGACATCTGTGGAGAGGTCTATGTCTGCTTTACTCCGGGCAGAGTCAGACTTCTGTTCCTATAGCAAGGAAATGGAGGGGTCTTTGGAACTTAGACGACCCAGTTCCCTTCTAGTTCAGTTGCATAGAGGGCCACCATGGCTGGATGACAATGTCTCAAAACTGACATTGGACATAGTGTCTTTTAAATTTAAATTTGATTAATTAATTAATATTTATTTGGAGGCTGGGTAGCTCAGTGGTAGGATGCTATAGATATAGAATTTAATGCCACTGAATTATACACATAATGTTCACATGGTTCGTCCATATTGTAACATTTATCAAAATTTCATTTCTTTTTAAGATTGAATAATATTCCCAGTACATTTATACCATATTTTGTGTATCCATTCTTCTGTTGATGAACAAATGGTGGTTTCCACATTTTGGCTATTGAGAATAATGCTGCTGAAAATTGGTGTAAGTATCTGTTTGTAGACTCAGAGTTTTAATTCATCATCCAGAGGCAATAACCTATAACCTATATGGAAAAGGGTATTAAAGTCAGATTTAGAAGAATTTTTGTAGTTTTCCACTACCAGTGACCAAAGCAGCAGCAGCATGTCTCTCTCTCTATATATATATATTTGCAGAGGAGTACCAGGGATTGAACCCAAGGGTGCTTAACCACTGAGCCACATCCTCAACCATGTATTTTTTAAATTTTTTTTATTTTTTAGTTGTAGGTGGACACAATATATTTATTTTTTATTTTGATATGGTGCTGAGGATCGAACCCAGTGCCTCACATGTGCTAGAGGAGCACTCTACCACTGAGCCATAACCTCAGCCACAAACCTTTTTTTTTTTTTTTTGGTACTGGAGATTGAACTGAGGGGCACTAGACCACTGAGCCACATCCTCAGCCCTATTTTGTGTTTTATGTAGAGACAGGGTCTCACTGAGTTGCTTAGTGCCTCGCCATTGCTGAGGCTGGATTTGAACTCGCGATTCTCCTGTCTCAGCCTCCCTAAGTGCTGGGATTACAGGCTTGCGCCACCGTGCCCGGCCACAAACCATTTTTTTAATATATATTTTTTAGTTGTGGATGAACCTTTACTTTTATTTATTTTTATGTGGTGCTGAGAATCAAACCCAGTGCCTCACACATGCTAGGCAAGCGCTCTACCACTGAGTCACAACTCTCACCCTCCTCAACCATTTTTATTTTTTATTTTTTAATTTTGAGTCAGGGTCTCGCAAAATAGCATAGGGTCTCACTAAGTTCCTGAGACTAGCTTCAAATTTATGATCCTCCTGCCTTTGCCTCCCAAGTTGCTGGGATTACAGGCATACACCACCTCACCTGGCTATATATTTTTTCTTAGGGTCTCACTGTGTTGGCCGCTGTGATCTTAAATTCCTGAGTTCAAGTGATCCTTTCACTTCAAGCCTCCCAAGTAGCAGGGACTACAAGTGCTTGTCATTATGCCTGGCTGGATAGTTTTAATAACCAAAGACCATTTTTCTCCCCTGTGATCGCATCCTGACTAAGGAAATGCCCAGTGGCTACTCTGGTGTAGGAAAGTGTCTTTCCAGATCCCCATGGGGTCAGAATTCTGGGTGGTTTATTTTTAGGAGGAGGTGGGGGGATTCATGGTTTTCTCTGGGATTCTGGGTAGGTTTGCCACCATCTCCCAACCCCAAACCTAGCCTCTCCTTACCCTGGCAACATCCAGGCTGTCTCACTTTTTCTCTCCCAGGCTAAATTGGGAGTGTGAAGCTGCTCTTCTTCCCAATTTAGCATTTGAATTAAAGTGAGAAGTGAATGTGGCTGGAAAGCTGACTCCCATCTGTGTGTGAGAGAAGGAAAAGGAGAGCGAGCGTGGGCACCTGCTGGGGGAATCAGAGCAAGGGCAGATTCTGTGTAGCTCAGACATCCATCTTCAGGTGCAGGCAAGCAACTCTGCTAGCAGAGGGAGCTGAGCTTTGAAGGTTGTTTTTCCAGGCATGAGAGAATGCTGCAGGGATATCATTCAAACATTCCACGAAAATGTGCTGAGTGCCTATTGTGTGTCAAGATAGATGCTGGAGAAATGGTAGTGAACCAGCTGGACATATTGCCTATGCTGGGCTCTCAGTCTGGTGGGGAAATAGACTTGAAAACAGGCAATAACCGAATAGGTTGATGGGTACTGTCAGCAGCAAGGACAGGTATGGCAGATGCTTGGAGGGGGCATCTGACAGCTTGGTGATGAGGGGGGTGTGTGGGGTAACGTCAGAGTGGAGACTTGCACTGCTATCAGGAGCTGACCTGGTGAAGCAGGAGAACAAGGGTGCGCCTGCAAAGATTTTTGAGTGGGCGTGGTTTCTGCAGAGCCGGGGAGCTCCTACTGGGTGAGTTGGCTCCAGAGCCTTTTTTTTTTTTGGTACCAGGGATTGAACTCAGGGGCACTGGCCACTGAGCCACATCCCCAGCCCTATTTTGTGTTTTATGTAGAGACAGGGTCTCACTGAGTTGCTTAGCGCCTCGCCATTGCTGAGGCTGGCTTTGAACTCGCGATTCTCCTGTCTCAGCCTCCCAAAGTGCTGGGATTACAGGTGTGAGCCACCGCTCCAGAGCTTTTATTGCCTCCTCCTCTCCCCTTTTCCCTTCTCCCCCTTCTTCCTGGAGAACAAACCAGATGACAGTGACCTGGGCCAGAGAAGTCTGGGGGCACATGAGTACCTTGTGCTTAAGCTCCAAATAGTCCACTTGGTCCTGGGAGGCTGCAGTTAACTGAGTTGGTCATTTAGAAAGCTGGACCTGGTAGGTCCAAGATGGACATGGAACAGAGGAAATGGCATCTGGATCACATCATGGGAACCAAGGGGTCAGGAAGTGTCTCTGCTTGCCTTTAGCTTACTACATTCTTCCCAGGAGACTGGCTGAGTTGATCTCTGGGGTCTCTTCCTTTTAGTTGATGGGACAGAGTCATGATTCTGGCTGAGATAAGATTGGGTAGAAATCTTGGCAAAGAAAGATCCTGTGTTGTAGGGACAGGAAAGAGCTGTCTGGGGAGCCAGCACTCAAGTTTCCAAATGATAGACAACAGCTTAGGGATGCTGGTGTAAAACTTGCCATCAATATTTCAAGCAGCATTATTTATTGATCATTCATCTGGCTGGGACAGAAAAACAGTGTAATTAATGAAGGATGCAGGGCTAGTGGAGTCAGTTTGGGAGAGAGGTCAGGGAAAGTAGGTCACTGAGAAGCCCCACCCTCAGCCCCTTGCAAGAATACTTGGGGATTCCAGGATTTGGGGACTAGAGACTTACTGTTCTCTTTCAACTCTATAGTACTTTGGATGAAAATAAGGGAAGAGGTAGGGGGCAGGGAAGCCTGGAGCAGGCCTCAAGTGGCCACTGTGGTCATGTCCAGGTAACACTGCAGCTGTGTGAGCTTTCCTCCTCCTGGACCTAACTCCCACTTGGGCCCCTCTTCCCCCATGATCATTAAATAGCTCCACCAGCCTCTCTAGATGCCATTTCAGAAGCCCAGGTTGGAACCCTTGATCTGTAGGTTCTCCCAGGGTCACCCTGGCAATTTCCCTGCTCCACGGGGCTGGGGGGTGGGCTGACCCTGGCCTCAAAAGGGTGCTTTCTAGGACTGACCACCTCTGGTGGGGAGTTGGCAGAAGGTGTGTACACAGGCTGGACTTAGGCAGAGATTTCTTGAGAATCCACAGCGGTTCACCCGCAAAGATACACTTTTCATCAGCCATACATTCCATGCAGAGTATGAGGCACTCTGCTCACCAGTCTTGAGCAATTGACTGCAGGAGAGGATTGTCCTCTACGGTCTCAGAATCCCACATTGGGAGGAAGCAGCTCCACCTAGTGGCCTTTTCCTTCCTTGCAGTCAGCTTTCTCGCCATCGCAGCTTCCAGCCTACAGGTGGGACAAGCAGGACCTAAACTGAAGCTGCTGCCCAGCTCTAAGAACTTGAGGTGCCTTTCTTCTCCTGACAGGCGTAACCCAGCACAGAGGAAAAATTGGGGAATTTGGGAGGAAGATGATGCACTGCCTGAAATTTAAGGTAATGGGGAAGTCAGCAGGAGCTTTTGACCTGAAAACAGCTTGTCCCTATCATGCAGGATGCCACAGATCCCGGGATGCCACCACGGCCCAGAGCCCACAAACCCCTCCTGCTTCTGATTGCCCGCCTCCTTCCAGGTGGAGTCTGGGTTCTGCTCTGCTTATCAAGTGAGAGCTAGCACAGGCTGGATGGAGCTTCTGGCTTTCCTCTGACGTCATGGCTTGGAAATCTCATTTTAAACTGGTTCTCTGGGTGTGGGGAGGAGTGGCCTGCTGAAGTGGCTCCAGGCCTGAGACAGTCCTAGCTTGGGGTCCCAAGGAGGCTGCTCCATACAGTGCTAGGCCTGAGCCCCAACCCCCATCGCAAAGCTAGTACCTCTCAGCCGGGTGCGGTGGCTCAAGCCTGTAATCCCAGCACTTAGGGAGGCTGAGACAGGAGAATCGCGAGTTCAAAGCCAGCCTCAGCAAGGGTGAGGCGCTAAGCAACTCAGTGAGACCCTGTCTCTACATAAAACACAAAATAGGGATGGGGATGTGGCTCAGTGGTCGAGTACCCCTGAGTTCAATCCCCAGTAACACACACACACACACACACACACACACACACACACACACAAAGCTAGTACCTCTCAAAGACCCCTGGTGACCCAGGAAGTGATCTAATACCCTCCACCTGGTTCTGGCCATAAATCTTTGTTCTGACATCACTTTTCCACTCCTTTGGCCTGGAGAGATCTACTGAGGCAGAGGGAAGAGGACAGGTGGTCCAAGGGAATGAGAGGACAGCAAAAGGTCACCTAGATCCAGACGTGTCTCATCAGCCAGCCTCCTCCTAGGAACCTTTCCATACATTTTTTGTCACCCTGGATCCAGCTCTCTTCCCCTCCCCTGCACCATGGGGGGCAGGCCCTACCCCGGAGTTCTGGAAGCCTGAGTGTTTCCATGGCAACAGACCAATGAGCTTGGAAATGTTCCTTTTGACACAGGAAACTCAGATGTGCCTGAAGAGCCTGGCAATACAGAATTTGGCAGTGACCTCCTTAGCCAACAGTCATTGTGGGTACAAACATGGACCTAAGTGTAAATAGTGTGTTGTGTGTGTGTGTCTTTGTGTGTATGTGTGAGAGATAGAAAGCAGTAGCTAATGAGATTTAGGTAGAGAGCTTAACCTGGTTTCCTGGCCATATGGTAACTACTGGTGTGGGGCCACAGAATCTTACTCTATGAGGATCTTTCTGGAATGAAACTATTCCTGAGTTTTACCCTGGCACCTTCTTCTCTTTTTTGGGGGGAGGGTATCAGGGATTGAACTCAGTGGCACCCGACCACTGAGCCCCAGCCCCAGCCCTATTTTGTATTTTATTTAGAGACGGGATCTCACTGAGTTGCTTAGCACCTCACTGTTGCTGAGGCTGGCTTTGAACTCTCTTGAGCCGCTGGGATTACAGGCATGCACCACTGTGCCTGGCCTTCCTCTCTTTTTGAATACAGAAAGAGACCATATTGCTCAGGGGTCAGTGGTGAAAGGAATGGCCTTCAGAGAGCTGGTTTCTTGGAGGACACAAGGGACCTGCCCCCACTATGACCTCAGTGCAGGAGGTTCTTGGTAGCTTGGCTCAGATGTGGCAGGTAGATTTCTCAGTGATACTAGAGAAATCCTTGTGTAGGGATATTTTGCCAAAGTTGGAGAGCCTGGCCTCTATCCCACCCCATTGTCTGTTTCCTCCATTTTCCTACCACAGGCTGAGCTATTATTTCTCTTTGCCCTCTCTCCCTCTAAGCTCTTTTCCTTTGCTAATTTCTCTGCAGTCACACCCTCTGCCGTCCTTTCCCTTCTCCTGGGCTTTGGCCTACCAGGCTCTCATGCTCAGCTACCTGTGTCCCATGCTCTTCAGCCTGCCTTCTCTCTTCCAGACTAGCCCAGCAGTTCAGGGCTCTACCCTCCCTATCCTGGTGCTACACTGAGCATGCCTTAGGTCCTAGCCCAGCCCATAAGTGTCCTGTTTCCCTTGCCTGTCCCCAAGAACAAAGGGGCTGGTACTCCCACAGCCCATCTTAGCTTCCTTTTTTCTGCCCCTTCCTTCAACCCCCTCCAATGTTTTTGACCTTTCTGGGCACTGTGACTACATATTCTAGCCCTACCCAGCAGATTCCATGTCCTATCCCCTCTCCCCTGGGGCTTCACTGAGGTCTTTGTCCCTAGAGCTTATCCCTGGCACTTTCTGTGAGATACCAGAGGATCTACTGGAGTCTTGGGGCAGGATTATGAATGACAAGACAACTCTCAGAGGCTGGGCCCTCTTAGATACCTGGCTTTATCTTGAACACCAAAACCATTTTCCCAGACAGAACCAACCTAAGGGCGACTCTTCTCTGGAGATCAGTGCTACTGGGTTCACAGTCTGACTTTTCCTTTCCTACCACCGGCCCCTAGCTGGGCCCTTCTTCTCACTGGGGGTCCTTCCCACCTGTGTACTGCGTGGAGCAAGAACAACACAGAGCAATTGTATTTTACATCTTATTGTCTTTAAAAAAATTTTTTTAAGTTGTCGATGGATCTTTATTTATTTACATATGGTGTTGACAATCAAACTCAACAGCTTACACATGCTAGGCAAGCACTCTACCACTGAGCTACAACCTCAGCCCCATCTTAAATGTCGAAAAAACATTTTCATAATTATTTTTAGCAAGATTTTCTTTAAATTTCATATACTAGTTTCTACAATTTGTATTTGAAACTTCTCAGTGCTGTGTAAAGAGGAAAAAGCATCGATTTGTTTAAAACCAGTGTTTTTAGAATTTAAGCTTAGAGATACTCATTATCTTAGAAAATCTAGTTTAGACTGTTTTCTTCTAGCTTGAAAGAATTAACTGAGAAAAACCAATTGTTTATCTCTGAGTTATATTAATCAACAGTGCCAAACAAATTCTTTTTTTCGTTTTTGTTTTTGGTGGTGCTGGGGATTGAACTCAGGGCCTTGTGCATGTGAGGCAAGCACCCTACCAACTGAACTATATCCCCAGCCTCCCAAAAGTCCTATTCTTTTAAAAAAAATCTTGTAAGAATAGACTGGTCCAAGGACATGTCTTTAAATAGTGAATTGGATCTGTGTTGGGAATGACAGATTTTTTTTTTTTTTTACTTGCTAAGCTGAATAAATTGAAGAATTGCATTCAGTTTGGGTTTTGTATATTCTTAAATAGCCACTGACATTTGTATTCTTATTAGGTTAAAAAATAATAATAATGAGCTATGGCTGGGTGAGGTGGTGCACACCTGTAACTCCAGCAATTCCAGCATCTCGGGAGTCTGAGGCAGGGGGATCATGAGTTCAAAGCCAGCCTCAGCAATTTAGCAAGGCCCTAAGCAACTTAGCAAGACCCTGTCTCTAAATAAAATATAAAAGCCTGAGCCGGGCGCAGTGGCACAATCCTGTAATCCCAGCACGTAGGGAGGCTGAGACAGGAGAATCATGAGTTCAAACCCAGCCTCAGCAAGGGCGAGGCACTAAGCAACTCAGTGACACCCTGTCTCTACATAGAACACAAAATAGGGCTGGGGATGTGGCTCAGTGGTCGAGTGCCCCCCCCAAAATAAAAATAAAAGCTGGGTGCTGTGGTGCACGCATGTAATCCCAGCACTTCAGGAGGCTGAGACAGGAGAATCTTGAGTTCAAAGCCAGCCTCAGCAACAGTGAGGTGCTAAGCAACTCAGTGAGACCCTGTCTCTTTTTTTTTTTAAAGTTTATTTTTTAGTTGTAGGTGACAGAATATCTTTATTTTACTTTTATGTGGTGCTGAGGATCGAACCCAGTGCCTTATGCGTGCTAGGCAAGCACGCTACCACTGCGCCATAATCCCAGCCCCGAGACCCTGTCTCTTTTTTTTTTTTTGGTACTGGGGATTGAACTCAGGGGCACTCGGCCACTGAGCCACATCCCCAGCCCTATTTTGTGTTTTATGTAGAGACAGGGTCTCACTGAGTTGCTTAATGCCTCGCCATTGCTGAGGCTGGCTTTGAACTCGCGATTCTCCTGTCTCAGCCTCCTTAAGTGCTGGGATTACAAGCGTGAGCCACCGCGCCCGGCTGAGACCCTGTCTCTTAATGTAAAACATAAAAAGAGGGCTGGGGATGTGATTCAGTAGTCAAGTACCCCTGAGTTCAATTCCTGGTACCAAATAAAGAAATGAATGAAATATAAAACGGGCTGGGGATATGGCTCAGGAGTTGAGTACCCTGGGTTCAATCCCCAGTACCAAAAAAAAAAAAAAAAGTAGCTATAAGTTTATGCTCTTTCCCTTAGACATTATTTTCTTTTAAAAGGCGTTTTTGGAGCTGGGCGCAGTGGCTCAAGCCTGTAATCCCAGCACTTAGAGAGGCTGAGACAGGAGAATTGTGAGTTCAAAGCCAGCCTCAGCAATGGCGAGGCGCTAAGCAACTCAGTGAGACCCTGTCTCTACATAAAACACAAAATAGGGCTGGGGATGTGGCTCAGTGGTCGAGTGCCCCTGAGTTCAATCCCTGGTACCAAAACAAAACAAAAACCAATTACTGGGGCTGGGGTTGTGGCTCAGTGGCAGAGTGCTTGCCTCGCACATGTGAGGCACTGGGTTCAATCCTCAGCACCACATTAAAAACAAAACAATAAAAAAACAAAACAAAGATACTGCATCCATCTATAACTAAAAACTATTAAAAAAAAAAACAACCAATCACTTTATACCTTGTTTGTAAGCATATTTCTTTACTGGACAAAGTCAATGTTTGGTTTTATACTGAATTTTGAGCTCTGAAGGATAAATTATTATTCTTTAATGTGTTAAACAATACATAAGTCTAGCACAGTATAGTTTCAGCCACTTAAAACTTCATGTTTTCTACAAATGTTGATTTTTTTTTTGGTACTGGGGATTGAACTCAGGAGTACTTGACCACTGAGCCACATCCCCAGCCCTATTTTGTGTTTTATGTAGAGACAGGGTCTCACTGAGTTGCTTAGCACCTCGCCATTGCTGAGGCTGGCTTTGAACTCGCGATTCTGTTTCAGCCTCCCAAAGTGCTGGGATTACAAGCGTGAGCCACCGCACCCGGCTCAAATGTTGATTTTTAATTAACATGCTAATTGTAAGAACTTAAAGTAAAAGCCTGATTTGATGAATAAAATATTGAAAACCTTAAAAAGAAAAAGAACACAGAGGCCAGAATAAATGATGTGCCAGAACAGAATTTGGTTTATTGGCTTATCCAGTGCCAAAGGTCCAATGGGCACCATCTTTCCAAGGAATTGAGAGTCCCTCAGCTCCTGCATTTCTTTTATCATAGGTTCCTCTTGGCCCTGACAGAAGCCACAGCAGAAATGAGAAGTGGGGTGGGGATGGAGGCTGGGCTGACAGGGGTCTGCTTGGCATAAGAAGGGCACCCTGGGGCAAGGAAGGACCCAGTGGGAAGAGGAAAGAGCTAGCTCAGCAGGGCCTCTGCAGTGACCCCCCTGGGGTCTGGAGGAGTCAGGGCAGGAGTGGATGAAGCAAAAAGGATCAAGGACAGAAGGGGAGTTGAGAGGTCCCTTAGAGCCCCATCCTGTTGTGGGCTGGGATCCTCTGAGGCTCAGAGATTAGCAGGGAGAGGGAAGAGGGGGAAAGACCAGGGCTGAGAGTGGAAGGAGGTGACCACTGGAGGGAGAGTCCTTCACTCAAACTGGCCCCAGCCCTAGACCCAGGAAAATAAACACTCATACTCACACACACGCTGAACCCCACCTCTTTTTTCAGGGGGGACATGCAGCACACAGCCCTACTGGATGCAGCTCTGGCCAGGCCATCCCAGTCCTTTAAACCCACACAAAACCCATGTCCTTCATTCAAAAGCTGTGCCTAGCAGCCCCATCCAGGTCCCTTGAGGCCAGTCCTATTTGTTCCATTTCTCTCAGTGCCTTCAGGCCCTTCCTTGGTCCATTTGGCTGTGACTGCCCCTAACCCTCATCCCAGGGAGAACAGAGGGGCATGTCAGGAACTCAGAGAAGAAGATGGCCATGGTCTTCAGCAAGGCACCAGGTGGGCAGGACTGGAATGGGGAGAAGAGCAGTGTGGGCTGAGGAGTACCCCCTCCTTGGGAGCTCAGTGCTCAGCTCTGGGGCCGCCTCTACCCACAACCCCCACAGCTAGGCCTCTGTCCTCTTTTCCAAGCCCCCTTCAGAGGAGCGGCCATTGGGTGGGCCTGAGGAACAACTCTCTGAGGGGGCCCCAGAGCCTGAGACACCTAGGCCGGTGGCACAGTATATAGCAAGGCCGGTGGCACAGTATATAGCAGGGGTTAGGGCTGTGGCCCTTCCTTGGGCTCCCCCCTCGTTCTGCAGCCTGGGGGTACGGGGACCTCAAGCTGAATCGCCCCCGCCAGAGCTCTTCTTCTTGGGCCTGGTCTTCAGAGTCTTGGAAGCCAGTGGCTGTGGAGTGGGGAGGGAGAGAGGACTCAGCTGGGTGCCACCATCCCTTCTCCATTTCCTCAAGCTCTGGCCCATGCTCTCACCTCAGTTTTGGGCACTTTTTTGATGGATTTGACCCTCTTGGGGGCCTTGTCTCCCATGTCATCCTCTGAGGTCTCTGTCCGGGAATCTGCTTGGTTTGTGCTAGACCTTATACTCAGGGCAGGGTCATCAGCTGGTTGGTGGGGAGGAAAGGAGAACAAAGGTCCAGGGGTCTCCACCCTGGCTTCCTCCACCCTGTGCCTCCCGAACAGCCCTGGCCCCGGCCTGTACCTAAGTCCTCAATGGTGTCCAGAAGGCCACCAGGGGCAGGTCGGAGACGGCCATCAGGTCCCTGCAGAGGCAGTGCATCCTCGTCTCGGATTAGCGTCAGGTCCTGCATGCTGAAGCTCCGGAGCTTCTCTGACAGCACTCCTTGGCCCTAGGGTCACCACCACACACAAAGAGAGCAGGAGTGGGGGAGGTAGAGACAAAGGTCACTATGGTGCTGGCAGCAGCTCCTGGGCTCAGTGCTTTCCCCACACTGTCCTTACCCAGGCCTACACAGCACTGAGAGGCTGGGTCACACTTTCCCTGTGGTCACATGAGGAAACTGGCTGGACAGCAGAAGTGACTTGGCTGGAAACAGACAGAGCTAGGACTGGTAGCCCAAGCTGCACAAGACCAAAGTCTCCATGGTCCTGAGGATAGGGTAGATGCCAAGGGACTGGCCAGGAGCACGAGATAAACAAAGTGGGGGTCCTTGAAGTCTGGGCCCACCCCCTCTCACCTTGGCAGCAGCTGTGACTGCGGCATTGGCAGCCAGGTTCAGGCCTCTCTTGCCCACTCTCATCATGGTCTCGTAGCTCTTGTCACGGGCCTGTGTGATGTACTCATCGATCTCCTGAGAGGTTTGAAGGGAAAGAGGAAGAGGTCAGGAGTGGGTGCTGTTGGTGAAGCCCTGCTCTTTGTTCCCCTAGCACAAAGGTATTGCCTACTCCAGGAGGCTGGGGCATTGCCAGGTCACTTTAGGTTCCCAAAGGGAGAGCCAGGAATATATGGCACAGGGCTGTGTGGCTGCAGGTGCAGGGCTGCCTTGGCCTACCGGAGGCTGGGAAGCAAGCTGAGTGGGGCCAAACCTTCTCCTTGTTGGACAGTGTTGGGTGCACAAACTTGCGATAGAGTACGCTGGAGCCCTTGGTGTAAGGGGACAGAAGCCATATCACAAAGGCGATCTTGAGCTCAAAGTAGAAGGGAAACCTGGGGGGACAGAAGCAAGTGTAAAGCATGAGGCAGGGTATCAGTGGGTATGCTAGGCTCAGCAGCAGTGACCTCTGCTTAACCCTGGCTAGTCCCCCCGCCCCTTAGTACTGGGGTTCTCACAAGGCTCCCAAGGGGACTGGGAGGCTCAGCTGAGACTTCATGCAGGATGGTAAGATATGATTTCAGAAGAAATTTACCCAGCAATGGCTCTCCTTGCCCTATTCTAAAAGTCCTGCCCTCTCATTCCTATAGAAGACCCCTATTCTTCTGGCCTGGGGTCAAGACCAAGGCAACCTCCCTAACCTTTCAGGTTCATGCCTGCTCCTCACCCCCTTCTTTTCCTGCCCTCCCTCCATGAAGAGGGCTGGGATGGGTTCTGAATCCCAGTATTTGCTGCCATGATACACACACACACACACACACACACACACACACGTATTTTTTTTTTCTTTTAGTACTGGGAATTGAATTCAGGGGTAGTCTACCACTGAGCTACATCTCTACTTTTTATTTTTTATTTTGAGACAGGGTTTCACTAAATGGACCAGGCTGGCCTTGAAATTGCAACACTCCTGCTTCAGCCTCCTGAGTTATGGGGAGTACAGGTGTGCACCACCATGACCATTCTCAATGTTTTTTTTGTTTGTTTGTTTTGGTACTGGAGATTGAACTCAGGGGCACTTGACCACTGAGCCACATCCCCAGCCCTATTTTGTGTTTTATGTAGAGACAGGGTCTCACTGAGTTGCTTAGTGCCTCGCCATTGCTGAGGCTGGGTTTGAACTCGCGATTCTCCTGTCTCAGCCTCCCTAAATGCTGGGATTACAGGCTTACGCACAGGCTCTCAATGTTTTTAATTAAAAAAAAAAAAATTTTTTTTTCTACTGGGAGCAGTGGTGCATGCCTGTAATCCCAGCGGCTTGAGAGGATGAGGCAGGAGGATCTCAAGTTCAAGACCAGCCTCAGCAACTTAGCAAGGCCCTAAGTAACTTAGTGAAACGCTGACTCATATAAAAATGGGGAGAGCCAGGTGCAGTGGCCTGTAATCCCAGCACTTTGGGAGGCTGAGACAGGAGAATCACAAGTTCAAAGCCAGCCTCAGCAACGGTGAGGTGCTAAGCAACTCAGTGAGATCCCGTTTCTAAATGAAACATAAAATAGGGCTGGGGATGTGGCTCAGTGGTCGAGTGCCCCTGAGTTCAATCCCCAGTACCAAAAAAAAGAGGAGGGGGTGGCGGGAAACTGGGGCTAAGTGGATAACTGCTCCTGGGTTCAATCCTTGGTACCAAAAAACAAAACAAAACAAAACAAAACCACTCCAGGGCTCTACTCAGCCTCCCAAGTAGCTGAGTAGAGGCAGGCATAATATACCCTGCACCCCTCGCTTTTTTTTTTTTTTTTTGGTACTGGGGATTGAACTCAGGGTACTCGACCACTGAGCCACATCCCCATCCCTATTTTGTGTTTTATGTAGAGACAGGGTCTCACTGAGTTGCTTAGCACCTCACCATTGCAGAGGCTGGCTTTGAACTCGCGATTCTCCTGTCTCAGCCTCCCTAATTGCTGAGATTACAGGCTTGAGCCACCGCACCCGGCTTGTACCCCTTGCTTTTAAGAACTGTTTTCCATTTCCCACAGCTGCCACAAACTTCTTCAGGACTCCAATGTCCTCACAAAGCCCTCATCACAGCCCTCTCCTTCCCTGTGTCAAAAGGATCTAGACTTACCACTATCCTCAATCTTGAAGACATCTCTTTCCTTTTTTTTTTTGGTACTAGGGATTGAACTGAGAGGTACTTGACCACTGAGCCACATCCTCAGCCCTATTTTATGTTTTATTTAGACACAGGGTCTCACTGAGTTGCTTAGTGCCTCACCGTTGCTGAAATTGGCTTTGAACTCACAATTCTCCTGTCTCAGCCTCCCAAAGTTCTGGGATTACAGGTGTGCGCCATAGCAAGACATCTCTTTTATAATCTCCATTTTCTATTAACACAATTGTTCTCAAAAAAACAAGGGCCTTATCTATAAATGCTATGGTCTTTTTGTCTTCCACCTCTAGGTAAAACTCTCTTGACTTGCAGAGTACTGTTTTGTTAGTTCTTTCCAAGAGGCATTTGTTCAATTAGCAGATATATTTGAGCTCCTGCTGTTACTATGTAGATGATTCAGACATATTCCCTGTTCTCAACTGCACAGTCTAGAATTACCTGGGAAATGCCTTGGAAATACAAGCATCCCATGTCTACAGGATTGAATCATATGTCTATTTCACAAATAAGAAGCCAAGGCCTACAGAGTGGTGACCTGCCTAAGGTCACAGTAAGTATAGTAGTTAAGTTTCCTAAATTCCACTATGGCTTTGGCCACCCCCAGAAAGAAATGTGGGGGTTATGACTTTTTTTGAACCCAGAGGCACTCTACTACTGAGCTATATCCCTAGTGTTTTTATTTTTTGTTTGAGACAGGGCCTCGCTTAGTTGCTCAGGTTGGCCCGTAATTCTCCTTCCTCAGCCTCCCAAATCACCTGGGATTACAGATGTGTGCCACATGCCCATCTATTTGTGCTTATTCTGCTGATCAAGTCAGACAAGGAGAGAAATATCAAAGATTCTATGGGACTGTCAGGAGTTGGGGGGACTCCACTGTGGGGCTCAATCTTCTGTCTGGATGATGAGAGAAGCATAGAGGCCTGGGCCCTAAGGTGCAGAGAGGGATGCTAGACCTCACCAGGAGAGCACAATGTCGGTCAGTGTTTCAGCTGTGGTGAAGAAGGCAAAGACGATCCAGTACATCATCCATTTCACCTGAGGGGACAGAGGGCAGCATTTGCTGGGGCCCAGGGCTGAGGAGTCAGGAACACCTAGAACTTCCCCATTTCCTGACTCCTCATACCAGGGCTGTGGGGAGGAACACCCAGGACCCCAAATTTCTGGAACATAAGGCTGGGCAAAAGGAACACCCAGGAACCTCCCACAGGGTCTTGTTAATGGCCAACAGTACCAACACCAAGTCATCTCCATGACCCACTGCTCTTTCCTATCTCTACCGTGTGGGTTGGGTAGGGGGTTTAGGTCATCCACTCACATATTCCTTCACGTTTTTGGTCTTCACGGCCTTGTAGGAAGAATAGGCTGGGTACAGGGTGCCAAAGATGAGCCTAGGGAGGCAGGCATAGTTACTGGGCCCCTCTCCCTCCCAGCTCTGCATTGGCCCCTGGGTAGGTAAGGGGGAAAGGGACAGAACTCCAGAGAGCTACATCAGCAGAACTGATGGAGTCTAGTCAGGGGTTAGAGTCAAAGCTGTTAAGACTCAGGGGATACATAAGCATGGGGGACTCAGCCAGCAAGGGAGATGCCCCTCTCCCTCCACTGTTCATTTCCTCTTTAGCCCTGGAGGCCCAGAAAGACCCAGGAGCCAGAGTGTCCAATGTGGTCCCTTCAGCCATGATCCTTGGGAGTCCAGTCACTGCCATGGAACTATCTTCCTTTTGGGCTTCATGCTATTCAACCCAACAGCCCTTACCTTCTATCTCCTTGTCTCAGAGCCAGGCTGGGTAGGGCCAGCTTGGTAAAAGAACCTGACACCACCTAACATGACACTCAACCTGGCAGTTAGAGGCACTATTGTGGCCCTGGGGACCAGAGGGCACAGGGGCAGGAGGCCCTGGGAGAAGCAAAGAAGTTTATTCCATGTCAACTTCTCCAAGATCATGCTTAAGGAAGGGCCCTGGGCTCAAGGCCTTGGCTAGTGATTCCATTACAGGCCACAGACAGGTCACAGGTTGGACAGGAAGAAGAGCAATGCCTCTTAGGGGGCTCCGTCAGGCCACAAAGCAGCAGCCACCCTGAAGGCCACAGAGAGGTAATAAAGCCTATATATTCTCTTTGGAGTGGGATGGGGAAAAGGAATGGTTCTAGAGGAGACCAAGACACAAGCACATGACAGCACTGAATGAGAAGACAGTAGGGTGGGGCTGCTGAGATGTCAGTCCCCATGGTGGAGACTGAGGGGCAGGGTCCTGAGCTAGGGCAGGGGTTGGCTCTGAGGCCAACAAGGAGCGCCCCGGAAAACTTGTGGGGGCTGCCTGATGGAGGCAGGTTACTTCCAAACCAGCCTTTGCAGATGGGATATGGGGCAGAATCCTCAAGGACAAAATTTGGGGTTGTGTGTGTGGGTTCCCTTTGGAGTTTGGGGGAGGTGCTAGGGACATGGCTCCACAATGTGGCTGGCCGGTGAATGAAGGCCAACAAACATCCTTCCTGCAGTGGTTTTCACAACCCCAGGCTGAACACACACCTCCTTTCCCAGTTACCTCCTACACTTTGTCCTACCAGCATCTCTGCTTCCCCTTACTCAGTCTTCCTTTCTGGGGTCTTTGGGGCAGGTGCCTTCATCCTAGGTCTCCGGACAGTGAAAGCTGGAGGAGGGCGAGAGCCCTCTGGAAGGCCCAGGGAAACGGCCATGGCTCCTGAGCTATGGAATGATGAGGCCCTGCCTCGCTCCCTACTCTTTCCTACTCTCCTCTTCCCCCAGGGAAAGGAGGCCTGGTTGAAGGGGTTTCTCCAGCCAAGATCTGCTAGGTGGAAAAGAAACGTGCCCACCTCCCCTTACAAATCAGTCGCTGCTTAGCCCCTAAGATGGGGGAGGGCACAGGGGCAGGGCAATTAAAAATAAAAAAGGTTATGAAAAAATAATGTGGGTGAGATCCCTGGGAATTCAGGCCTGCCAACTCCCCTAGTGTCCCCCCTTCCAGTCCTGGGTCCTACATATCTGGGGACCCCAAATAGGAACGATATGCCTTTAGTTGACTGCTGCATGAAGCCCCAGGATAGTCCATTCCGGGATTTAATACCCCCACCCTCCATCACTGGCCCCCATAGCCCCCAACCCCGGCGCGCCCCGCTGCCGCGTCCGCACTCACACCACCAGGCGAGAGATGATCCAGGACACCATGGCTGGGCCGGGCGCTGCGCGGGGCGGGGACCCGGCCCGGGTCGAGGATGCAGCTGTCTGAGGCCGAGCGGCCGCAGCAGCAGGCGCTGCAGTAGCAGCAGCAGCCGCCGCGGGGGCAGCGGAGCTCGGAGCTGCCGCCGTTAAAGGGGAGGTCCCTGCCGCAGCGGCGGACCGTGGGCGGTGGCGGCTCTTAAAGGGGAGGCCGCAACAGCCGCGGCGCGCCCCTCTAGCACCTGCTGTGGCTGGGCATGCGCCTTCACCCTGTGTGCCCTGCCTTTCTCTAATCGCTTGTTCACCTTTCTTAGGCTTTGGGCCAACCCCTCCCGCCCGCCACCCGCTGAGGTCCTGCAGGCCTTCTTGATTCCATCCTCATAACAGCCTCAGCCCACCCGCTTCCCTGCCCACATCAGGCTGAAGGCTAAACACTCCTAGAAGGAATAACACCTATGATTTGTTGAGTGTTTATTGTGAGGCAGGCTCTGTCCCAAGAGCGTCACATGCATTATTTCATGGAATCCTCCAAACACCCTAGAAGGCAGAAGTTATATTTATCTTCATTTTAAAGACAAGGACATGGAAAGTTTAGGGAAGTTCAAGAAATTGCCAAGGGTCACAAAACCACTGAGTCACGCAGCTAAGATATGAACCCAGGCAGTTTACTTCAAGCAGGCTACATAACCTCAGCTGCTGACTAGCAGATGCTCCTTCCCCATTACAGGCTGTGTAAAGACATCCACCTGAGCTCCTGAAGTGAGAGAGACGACTACACCTGCCCACCTCACCCCTTCTCCACAATTACTAATCTGTAGTTCAAAGAGGCCCTGCTTGAGCCATCTGTTCTTCCAGGTTGTCAGTAAGCTTTGCAGGGGAACAGAGCAGGGTCTGGGGAGGTGTGAGCCTTAAATTTCAAACGGGCTGGGAGAGGGGCCTGGGTCCCAGATCAGTGATGAATCCAGGGACTCCAGTTCCACCCCCATCAGTAAGCACTGGTGGCAGTGGATGTCCTAATTCTGAAGACATTTATATCCAGAATGTAGGCTAGCCTGCCTCCTGATTTTCACCAAAGCAGCCAAGCTTCAGTGCACCCCCAAATTGCTCTCCTTTCCTGTTCCATTTTAAAATTTCACCATTTCTTTACCCTTTGAGGTGTAATCCTTCTGTTGACCACAGCATCAACCTGTGCCCATCCAGACTGACTGGACATGCTGAGTTCTATATTCAAATAGAGGTATGGTCTTATTCAAACTTAGTATCCTTGAACTATAAAATGATCTATTTTCAACCTGATAATTACATTCCCAGGCTACAACAGGTTCCAGAGAAGCAACCTCTAATGACCTCCCTTGTTATTCTATTTTTTTTATTAATTTAAAAAATATTTTTAGTTGTCAATGGACCTTTTATTTAATTTGTTAATTTATTTATATGTGGTGCTAAGTATCGAACCCAGTGCCTCACACATGCTAGGCAAGTGCTCTACGGCTGAGTCACAACCCCAGCTCCCTCGTTATCCTTTACAACTTCCCCTCTTAAAGGGCCTCTACTAATTGCAATGCAGTCTGCCCTTACCCCTCAAACCACTTTGTTGTTTGATAAACAAAAATAAATATCAGTTGGGCCATTCTCCCCAGACTCTGTCTGCCCTAGAGGTAAGACTCCTCTGTTCACACAGCATAAACTGGGAAAATCCATCTCTCCACCCTACCGCTAACTCATGTGGCTCCTTGCCTTTAGCCCCAAACCACACCTTACTTCACCATGGCATTTCTCCTTTCTCCCAAGTGGTAACAAGTTCAGGAAGCAAAGAGCACTAATCAGATGCAGTGCAATAACAAAGACCTGGAAATGAAACCCCACCTCTAAACTAGCCCTCAATATGGCCTTGACTTTAGAAGGGTTGGCACAGGAAGAATTTAGTCCACTCCAAACAGATTTGTTAGATTTTTAATAAGAACATGGAAATCCCAATCAGCCCTTCGACAAAATTAAAATACAGAAAGTGAAATTAAAAGTATTCTACAGTAAATGACTTTTATTAAAAAAAAAAAAAAAAAGGTAACTGTGAACATATAAACAAGCCTGCAGGGCACTACAGTACAGCTGGAAAGAGATACATTTCCCAATGTACCTATGGGCCAATGAATTCCATCATTTTCAAATAAATTCTTAATAAAAACTCCACTGAGTTGGAAAGTTTTGCTGAAAATATTTCTGGAAAAAAACCTCAAAAAACAAAAACCTTCATGTTGGAAATCAAACTTTCCTTAGCATTTGGAAACGAGGAGTCCCAAGGGAACGCTGGTAATAGGTGAAAATGGTTCCTGGAGTCACCAGTGTGTTTATGTGGGGACACATCACAGCTCAGACATGACAAAGTTCTTTCTCAGATGACTGTTCCCTCAAGATAAGACTGAGAAGGGAGAGGGAGAAACTAAAAGAATTCTAAAAAGCCAATTCTTTTAAATTCTGCTTTGGCTAATTTTGTGCTATAATGGGCAGCTGATTTCTAAAAATCATATTTCTTCAAAGAGTTTTATCGAAAGGAAGACTAAATGTAATGTGCCTTTCCTTATAATCCAGGAAAACAACTGTGGTATTTCAAAAATTCTAAAAATATCTACTTTCATGAAATAGTAACTATTTCACTACAAACCTATTTTTCACTAAATACACACGTTTCCTAATCCTGGAGCCTCCTGGGAAAAGCAGTGGGTTCTCCCTGGGTCCTGCAAGACTCCAGTGTTCATGGGAGAGTGTGGGGAATAGCTGTACCCCATCTCCTGGGGCAGGCTGTGTCAGAGGTCATGTGCAGAGACAGTCAGGCTTCCACCAGGCATATTTAAGCAATCACCCTACTTGTACCAGTTACATGATTCCCTCTACCTCCAAACACACCCCCACTTAACTAGGCACAAGAGGAAAAGAAAAGTGTGCCCACATTCCTGGATTCCATGATCTCAAATCAGAGAATAATGCACGAAAGCCCAGTGATGTTCAGGCAATCCGGGTTCCCAAAAGGCCACTGGCTGGAGATGTGGCACCCTCGGCTTGGAGTCAGAAACTGTGTATGTGAACAGTGCGACTTTCCTGTGTCAACCTTCAGTGTTGAGGCAGAGTAGAAAGAGTGGCTGGAGAGTTTGTAATACTGACCACACTGGCTCCAGGTGAAGGGCCTCTGCTCCAGCAGAGAACCCTGTGGTTCCCTGTAAGTGTTGAGTGAAAAGACCTGCTTCACAAGGGAGCTTGGAATTTCTCCGTGCCTAAGACCTTGCCAGTTTGGATTCATGAGCCTTGAGGGTACCAACAGCATCTTTCACTGCATGGTAAATGATGTTCTTCACCTGGAGAGTAATTAGCACTGTCAGTTCAATGCAGCTCCATGCTGTGTTCCACAAACACAAATGAAAAGTTCTATTCTGATTCTAAGCCTACTGGTGAGGAAATGACTGCATGCTTCCTAAATCCCCACCAGGATTTATAAATTGTGTACAATATAAGTTCTCTATGTATTTATGTTTATTGTAATACTAGGGATTGAACCCTGTAGCTACCACTGAGCCATACCTCCAGCCCTTTTTATTTTGAGACAGAGTCTTGCTAAGTTGCCTAGGCTGGCCTCAAAGTGGTAATCCTTCAACCTCAGCCTCCCAAATCACTGGGATTATTAGGTGTGTGCCACCAAACCTGGCTACAGGTCTGTATTTAAGAAGGAATGATTTGAAAGGCTATACAATCACCATTATTTATGTGCTAGGTACTATTACTAAGCTATTTATATGGATTTTTATTTAATCCTTGTCATAATTCCATGAGGTAGATTCTATTATTATCTCCATTTTGCAGATGAGAAACGGAGGAAATACAAGGTTCCAAGGTAAAGAATCTTGCCAGAAGTCCTAAAGCTAATAAGAATGCAATAAACAGTGGAAGGGTGAAATAACTTATAGCACTATTTAGTTTTGTACTATTATGTGTTAAAAAAATTTTTTTTTTTTTGGTACTGAGGATTGGACCCAAGGGTGCTTAACCACTGAGCCACATCCTCATCTCCTTCCCTGCTTTTTAAAAAATTTTGAGACAGGGTCTTGCTAACTTGGTACAGTCTCACTAAGTTGCTGAGGCTGGTTTTGAACTTATGATCCTCCTGCCTCAGCCTTAAGAGCCAATGGTATTACAGACATGTGCCATTATACCCAGAGGTGAATTTTTAAACTGTGTTAACTGCATAAATTATATGAACTAAGGAAAAGGAAAGAAGAGAAAAAAACAGTGGAAGGTAGGATTATGGAATATTTTCCCCATTGTGCTTATATGTATTTTTTAATTTGTCTAAAAGGGACAAGTGTTATATGTGAAATTGGAGGACATAATTAAAAAGTTATTAAAATAAACAGCGGGGCACAGTAGTACATGCTTGTAATCCCAGCAGCTTGCGAGGCTGAGGCAGGAGGATTTCAAATTCAAAGCCAGCCTCAGCAACTTAGTAAGGCCCTAAGAAACTCAGCAAGATGCTGTCTCTAAATAAAATATAAAAAAGGGCTGGGATGTTTTTCAGCGATTAAGCACCCCTGGGTTTAATCCCCGGCACCAAGAATAATAAATAAGTAATATGATATTTCATTTCATGAAACATAAGGGGCACTTTGTGGTGGGCACACAAGTCCCCCTTATGCTAGTCTCTATCAAGTTTTTTAATTATTTTAACAAATATTTACTAAGTGCCTACTATGTGCCAGACGTCATGCTAAGGAAAGCAGTGAATAAAATAGCAAAGCTAGGTGCAGTAGTATACACCTATAATCTCAGCTACTTGGAAAGCTGAGGCCAGAGGATCACAAATTTGTGTCTAGCCTGGGTAATTTAGCCAGAACCTATCTCAAAATAAAAATAAGAGCTGGAAATATAGCTCAGTGGTAGAGCACTTGCTTAGCATGTGCATTACCTTGGGTGCAACCCCTAGTACTGCAAAAACAAACTTCACAGAGCTTAAATAACTTACATTTGAGAAGGAATAGTGACAGATAAAGTATATACCATATTAGATGATGAAAACTAGTACAGAAGAAACTGAAACAGTAGAAGGGGATAGAGTGGTGAAGCAGAAATCAATGTGGTTATTCCAAATAGGGTGGTCAAGAAAGGCCTTATATAAAGGTAACATGTTACAAGTAGAGACTGAGGTGGTGTCTGAAATATGTATGTTTGAATATTTGTATTGAGTCTATGATACTAATGTGATTATACTTTGTGTAAGAATTTAATGGTTGAAATGTTCCTCCAATTTTTTTCCCTGGTACTGGGGATGGAACCCAGGAGGACACTGTCACTGAAATATACCCCAGACCTTTTTTATGTTTTACTTTTGGACAAGGTGTTGTTAAGTTGCCCAGGCTGGCCTCCAACTTGCAATCTTCCTGTCTTAGCCTCCTGAGTGGCTAGAGTACAACAGGCATGTGCCATCATCTAGCTGATGTGTTTCAAATATTGAAAAATGAAAAGCAGATCAAGCTCAGGGTTGAAGGTGATTGAACCTACCACAAGCAATTAAAAAAAAAAAAAGCAAAATAAACCCCACAAAAAAACTCCTCCAACCTGAGTTGTCATCAACCAAAGAAGACAGAACTGAAACAGGCATGACAGAAGAGGCTACAAGTGAAAAGTCAGGGAGATTGTATATTCAAACTATTAAAAGTTCTGCATGGAGAATCCTGTTTCCTTATTATTTATTCTTTTTATGTTACTGAAGTGCATTAATAATGAAATTATCCTTAAAATTCCAATCCATTTCAAGACCACAAAAAACTAATCTGAACATCCAGTTCAGCTATATACAGGGAAAACAATTTTCACCTCTCCAAATGCAGTTCTGAGGGACAGGGACTGCAATCCCTAAGACAGCTCTAAAAAATTGAATCTGCACAGAACTTTGCTATAAGAAACAGTTTTGGGTCTGTATCTCTTCTTCATACTGCCTTAGTGCTGACCAGGGAGGCAGCACTAAAATTCAAAACACTATACCTGGGCTGAGATTGTGGCTCAATGGTAGAGCGCTTGCCTAGCACGTGTGAGGCACTGGGTTTGATCCTCAGCATCACATAAAAATAAATGAATAAAATAAAGGCATTATGTCCATCTACAACTAAAATAAATATTTAAAAAGAAAAGAAAAGAACACTATACCTTCCAAGGGTAGAGAAACAGGGGACTTTAATGGTGGAAATGAGGGGATTTTTTTTTTTTTTTTAGGAGGTGGGTAGGTACAAGGGATTGAACCCAGGGGCGCTTTACTCCTAAGTCACATCTCCAGCCCTTTTTATTTTGAGACAGGATCTCATTAAGTTGCTGAGACTAGCCTTGAACTTGTGATCCTCCTGCCTCAGCCTCCCGAGCTGCTGGGATTACAGACATGTGGCACCACACCTGGCTGGAAATGATTAGGTAAAAAGATGAGTATTCTCCAAACACAACTGAAGAGAATTGAGGACTGATAAGATGTTTCTGAAAGGAAGACTTCATAGGCTGAGTTGGGGTTCCCCGAGTCTTTCTTCCTCCTATATCTCTAGACCACTAGAGAATAGTCTCAGAGAGGAGAATGTGCCTTCTGTGTATGTATGTGAGCATGTGATGAAATGACAGTGTGAAGTGAAGGAGAAGTTATTTACCTGCAGTTTATCCTCATGATTTGTATGAGTGTTGGAGAGATGCCTGAATTCCTGAGTCAGGCGGAAACAGTGCTTCACGTGTTCTGGAGATACAAAGTCTTCTGCTACTTTTATGCAACTGTATAGATTGTGAACCTGGGGGCAGTGGCAGGGGTAGGGGAGTACAAGGTAAAATGTCAGACATTAGAGATTCAATAACTCATGGAAAATGTCTATAATAATAAAAAACAAACAAATATCCATTCCCTGCCTTTTTTTTTTTTTTCCCCTTTTTTTCTTTTTTGGAGACTCTTATGTTGCCCAGGCTCTTCTTGAACTCCTAGGCTCAAGTGACCCTCTTGCCCCAGCCTCCTGAGTAGCTGGGACCACATCTGATTCTTTTTTGTTTTTGTTTTGGTACCGGGGATTGAACTCAAGGGTACCCAACCACTGAGCCACATCCCCAGGCCCATTTTGTGTTTTATGTAGAGACAGGGTCTCACTGAGTTGCTTAGCGCCTCGCCATTGCTGAGGCTGGCTTTGAACTCACGATTCTCCAGTCTCAGCCTCCCAAAGTGCTGGGATTATAGGTGTGTGCCCTGCACCCAGCCACACCTGGTTCTTAATTTTTTTAAATAAATACAGAAACATTATAAGTGCAAACATATAAATTTATAAATAAAAATGTTTGCTGGTCATGATGGTGGTACATGTCTATAATCACAGCTACTCAAGACCAGTGTGGGAAACTTAGCAAGATCCTATCTCAAAATAAAAAATAAAAGGTCTGGGGATATACCTTAAGGATAAAGAGTCTCTTGGTTTGACCCCTACTTTCTAAAACAAAAGCTCTTTTAAACAAAGGGACTGGAGACATAGTTCAGTGGTAGAGTGCCTGCATAGTATATGTGAGGCCCTGGATTTAATCCCCAGCATTGGGGGAGAGAAGTCAGAAAATTTTGAAACAAGACTTAAATTACAAGAAATCTTGTTTATGAGCTGCTCAGAGCAGATTAAATGCTGTGTTGACAATGCAATTTGCAAATTATCTTACAACATCAACAGGCACAAAAATACTAATCAAGCCAATTGCATACATATCTTTGGACACAAGAGGACCATATATTTTCAAGTCTTACTTCCAAAATTCAATCCTTTTTTCTTTTTAAACCTTTATTTTATTTATTTATGTATTTTGTATGTGGTACTGAGGATCGAACCCAGTGCCTCACGTGTGCAAGGCAAGTCATCTACCACTGAGCCACAACCCTGGCCACCAAAATTCAGTTCTTTTGAGATTTATCCCACACTATCTGCAATCTCATTGCTGCAGATGAGTTCCTTTACAATTAATTTTTGACAATACAGGTCTGAACCTCTCCCCCCAGTACTGGAGAATTGAACCCAGGGCCTCACAAATGTTAGGCAAGTGCTGTCCCACTGAGCTACATCCCCAGCCATTTATTTACTTACTTATTTATTTATTTTGGTACTGGGGATTGAACTCAGGGGTACTCGACCACTGAGCCACATCCCCAGCCCTATTTTGTGTTTTATGTAGAGACAGGGTCTCACTGAGTTGCTTAGCACCTCGCCATTGCTGAGGCTGGCTTTGAACTTGCGATTCTCTTGTCTCATCCTCCCTAAGTGCTGGGATTACAGGCTTAAGCCACCGTGCCCGGCTCCCAGTCCTTTATTTTCTGAATTATTTATTTTGAGACAGGATCTACCTAAGATGCTCATGTTGGCCTCAAACTTTCAATCCTTCTCCCTTAACCTCCTGAGTAGCTGGGATTACAAGGCATGCACCACTGTGTCTGGCAACAATGCTGGTTTTATTTTTGCCACATAAAGTCAAATTCCTTATCATAATATAACACTGACCTTTCTTCCAAGCCTCACTTATCTGCCCTACTCCAGACACCCTATACTGCGTTCACTAGGTATTTGCCTCTTAAAAATACCTGTATCAGTCAACCTCTAAAATAATCCCAACCTTCTAGTAGTCATAGCCTTCATACCTTTGTGCGTAGCACTCTCACAAATAACAAGATTGCTCTATGACCAATGTAATGGAACAGAAGTGATAGTTTGTTGCTTGTCAGGTTTATTGTATCTGTTCCTGTATACTTCTGGTGGCATTTTACTATATTGATAAACTACAACTGGATTGTACATTTACCTATTGATGAATATTAGGGTAGATTCCAATTTTGACAACTCCAAATATAACTGCTGTGAACACAGGCATACAAATATTTTGTGGGCATATGCTTTCAAAAAGTGATACCCAAGGTGAAATTACTATGAAAATAAGTAAAATTATAAAGGAAGAAAATTAAAAAGCAAAATAGTAAGTTGTGGTATGGTGAAGCAATCAGTTGAATTCTGCCATTTATATCTCTTCCCAGATTAGAAAGAGAAGCAGAAATAAGGAAGCCCATGGAGCTGTAGAGCCCAACCCCAATTTGGAAAATACCTGGTGTGGGGCTCCTGCAGGTATGAAGACAGCATCACCCAGGAACTGCACAATGGCCCAGCCTTGCACACCATATTCCTCATAGAGACGCTTTCGGAGAGTCTGGTCCAAGTACCAACTTTGGTCATGAATTGGGTCATGATCGGGGGGATTCTCTTGGCCTTGTTCTTCTCCAACCTGAAGCCATGATCAAAAGGCAAAAATAGAAAAATTAATAGTCATTTATTCATAATTTTACTTTCTATGATTCCAGCTACTGGTAATCAGTCATGGTCTAAAAATATTAAATGAAAAGTTCCAGAAATAGCCAGGTGGGGTGGGACAAGCCTGTAATCCCAGCAGCTTGGGAGGCTGAGGCAGGAGAATCGCGAGTTCAAAGCCAGCCTCAGCAAAAGCGAGGTGCTAAGCAACTCAGTGAGACCCTGTCTCTAAATAAAATACAAAATAGGGCTGGGGAGGTGGCTCAGTGGTCCAGTGCCCTGAATTCAATCCTCGGTACCAAAAAAAAATTCTAGAAATAATTCATAAATTTTAAATTGTGTGCTGTTATGAATACTGTGTGATGAAATCCATAGCTCCATGCAACCTTGAATATGAATCATCACTTTGTCCAGAGTATGTATGTTGGCTGTCCATACTACTGCCCATTAGTCACCTACTTGCTCTCTGTTATCACAGCAACTGTCACAGTATCACAGTGCTTGTGCTCACATATTCTTATTTTACCTAATATTCGCTCAAAGTGCAAAAGCAGTGATGCTACAATTCTAATATGCCAAAGAAGCCATAAAGAGCTTTCTTTAAGTGAAAAGATAAAAGTGCAATAAGTTGATAGGTGTGATGTTACATGCTTGTAATCCCAGTTACTTGGGAAGCCAAGGCGGGAGGATCCCAAGTTATGGGCCAGCCTTGGTAAGTTAGGGAGAAACTCTTAAAATTAAAAATTAAAAAGGGCTGGGATGTACTTCAGTGGCAGAATGCCCTTTGGTTCAATCTCTAGCATGGGGGGTTTGTGAGGGATGGTGAGAAGGAGGACATAAGATACTTTGAGAAGCCGAGTGTGGTGGCGCACACCTGTAATCCCAGCACTTTGGGAGGCTGAGACACAAGAATCGTGAGTTCAAAGCCAGCCTCAGCAATGGCAAGGTGCTAAGCAACTCAGTGAGACCTTGTCTCTACATAAAACACAAAATAGGCCTGGGGATGTGGCTCAGTGGTCAAGTACCCTTGAGTTCAATCCTCAGTGCCAAAACAAAAAACAAAAAAAAAACTTTGAGAGAGGGAGGGAGGGATAGAGGGAGACCACATTCACAATATAGTACATTGTTATACCGTTTTATGATGAGTTATTGTTAATCTCTTACTCTGCCTTATTTGTAAATTAAACTTTATCATAGGTATATATGTATAGGCAAAAACATAACATATATAGGGTCTGGTACTATTTGTGGTTTCAAGTTTTTGTCTTGGATAAGGGGAAACTACTATACATAATTTTTTTTGATGGCACTAGGAATTGAACTCAGGGCCTTGTGCATGCTAGACAATGCTCAGTACTGTGCTACATCTCTACCTTCATTCATTCTTTCTTCTTCCTTCCTTCCTTTTATTTTTTTTTGAGACAGGGTCAGGCTAAATTGCCCATCCTGGCCTTGAACTTGCCATCAAGAGGATGTCTCCCAAGTAGCTGGGATTACAGGTGTGCATCATTATGCTGTCATACATAAAAATAAGGAACAGGATAAATCCAACTTGCCACAGCAGTGTTCCTGGTGGGGGCCAAAGTTTCTGGTTATCTCTATTTAATATGCTCTAGGTCTCATTCAGGCCTTCTGGGTATTCTGACAAGAGGTACCATGGCCACTAGGTCTTTAATACTTAGGGACTCCACATGAAAATTCCTTGACAGGCTGTTTCAGTCTCTAAACCCTTAATTTGAGAGCTGGGAGCACAGTTCACCAAGAGGCATACCTTTCGAAGCAGCTCTCGGATCTTCTCTGCATCCTTGGCTGCATAGATGTGCCATAAAGCACCTGGCTTCTCTTTTCCATCATGAATCCTTTGCTTCGTCACCTCATCAGCATCTCCTTCATCAATTGTCTTAAGTACCTCTGAAATGAGCAAAATAACAATTTCAATGTAACCAGTTATTTCAGTATTTCTGAATGAAGTACAATGTCCAAATCAAGTTTGGTCTTTTCTCTATCTCTCTGGAGTTACATAGCAAAGAATCAAAACTCATAAACTGGGCACAGTGGTACATGCTTGTAATTCCAGTAACTCTGGAGGCCGAGTCAGGAGAATCTCAAGTTTGAGGCCAGCCTCAGCAAGTTAGCAAAACTCTGTCTCAAAAATAAAAAATAAAGTTGGACGCAGTGGCACATGCCTGCACCATGCCTGTAATCCCTCCTTGAGGCAGGAGGGTCGCAAATTCAAAGCCAGCCTCAGCAACTTGTCGAGGCCCCAAGCAACTCTAAAGTGAGACCCTATCTCTAAAGAATATAAAAAAGGGTTAGGGATGTGGTTCAGTATTTAAGCACCCCTGGGTCTAATCCCTGGTACCCAAACAAATAAACAAACCAAAACAGAACTAGGAATGTAGTTTAGTGGTAAAGTGATCCTGGGTTCAATCCCCAGCACCAAAAATAGATACATAGACTGACTGACAGATTGATAGGACTAGGTATGTAGCTCAGTGGTAGAGCACCCCTGGGTTCAATCCCCAGCATCCCCTTCCCCACCAAAAGAAAGAGCAAAATTTGTATTGGTCTAAGCTCCCTACACACAGGAAAAAATAACTCTAAACATTTCTTACTTAACAGAGATACATTTCTTTTTTTGAGTCCTGGGGATCAAACACAGAGCCTCATATACACTAGACAAGTGTTCCACAGCTGAGTGACATCCCCAGCCTGTGGTAGTTTCTTCTTTAAAAAATATTTGTAGGGGCTGGGGTTGTGGCTCAGTGGTAGAGTGCTTGCCTAGCATGTGTGAGTCACTGGGTTCGATTCTCAGCACCACATATAAATAAAGTCTACTGACAACTGAAAAAATATTTAAAAAAAATATTTGTAACATTTGTTTATTTTTATTTTTTAGGGGGTGCTGGGGACTGAACCTAGGGACTTGCACATACTAAGTAAGTGCTCTACCACTGAGCTATCTCCCTATCTATCCCTATAAAAAGCTATCTCTTTTTAAAGGAAAAGGTGTTTCTTGCTCAAACTGAATAGCTATTTGTTTTCTTTTCTTTTCTTTGGTATTGGGGATTGAACTCAGGGGTACTTGACCACTGAGTCACATCCCCAGCCCTATTTTGTGTTTTATTTAGAGACAGGGTCTCACTGAGTTGCTTAGCGCCTCGCCATTGCTGAGGCTGGCTTTGAACTTGCGATTCTCCTGTCTCAGTCTCCCAAAGTGCTGGGATTACAGGCATGCGCCACTGCGCCCGGCTTCAAGTTATTTTTCAAAACTGTTCATTTTTCTGAAACTTCCACAATGAATACGCACCCTTCCCTGCCAGGAACTGAACTCAAGAGTGCTTAACCACAGAGCCACATCACCACCACCACCACCACTTTTATTTTTTTTTAATTTTTATTTATTTATTTATTTTTGGTGGTGCTGAGGATTGAACCCAGGGCTTTGTGCATGCTAGGCAAGCACTCTACCAACTGAGCTACACCACTTTTATTTTTGATTTGAGAATTTGAGACAGGGACTCAGTAAGATGCTGAGGCTGGTCTTAAACTTGCAATCTTCCTGCCTCAGCCTCTCAAGCCACTAGGATCACAGATGTGCACCATCTCACCCAGCAACACACATTAATTTTTTTTTTAATTTTTAAAAATTTTTTTAGTTGTTGATGGATCTTTATTTTATTCATTTTATTTATATGTGGTGCTGAGGATGGAACCCAGTGCCTCACGCATGCTAGACAAGTGCTCAACCACTGAGCTACATCCCCAGCCCCAACATACATTAATTTTTTTTTTTTTTTGGCACCAGGGATTAAACTCAGGGTACTCGACTACTGAGCCACATCCCCAGCCCTATTTTGTGTTTTATGTAGAGACAGGGTCTCCCTGAGTTGCTTAGCGCCTCAAAGTTGCTGAGGCTGGCTTTGAACTCACGATTCTCCTGTCTCAGCCTCCCTAAGTGCTGGGATTACAAGTGTGAGCCACTGCGCCCAGCTAACATACATTAATTTTAACACAGATTTGAGCTGCTCTTGGAGGCATTCTGTCCAACTGGCCATTAAATACAATGGGGACGACATCCTTTTTAATGTCTTGAGATAAACATTTAGACAGCATAAGATATGGCAAAGAGGGCAAATACAGCAAAATATCACTTTTACACATCACTTTTCTCAGGTGCCCTGGCTTTAAAATCTGTCACTCCACACCTGATCTGTCTGGTGGGCCAAGTAGATGGGTTTGTCCTTTCTTCATTCCTCTTCTGAGGCTACCCCTTGGTCAAAGATACACAAGATAGCATTCTTCTCTGCTAGAACTTCTCTTTCTCTAGCAACATTCACTAGGTACCTACTACATATGAGTTCTGGTAGAAACTTAAGAAATTAAGTCACTAGGGGAATAAAAAGAGAAAGAAAAAAGAAAAAGCCACTGTTCCTGACCAAGGAGGAAAACACTAAATTCTACTGGAGGCCAAACCTCATCACCTGAAGCAGTTTTTCTAGAAAACATACCTTCATCATGAGCACCCTCCCCGATGGGGATCCCAACATACACCATCACATTAACAGCATCAGACACATCTAAATGAAGATTTGTTGTGCCAACTCTTCTATCTTCTGCAGTTATCAAGCCTAAAGGGTTAAGGAAAATACAAAAGGTGAAGGGAAAATATTCTAAAGAATCCATAGAGAGCCTAAAACTGAAAATATACTCAAGGACATTCTTAAACTGGCAAGTAAAGTATATCTGCTCTGTTTATTAAGAAATCACAGGTGTTAGGGGTGTATTTCAGTGGTAGGTAGAGTACTTTTCTAGCAAGAAAGATTCCCTGGATTTGATACCCAGCACCACAAGCAAGCAAGCAAACAAACAAAAAGAAATAATGCTTTTTTTTTTTGGTACCGAGGATTGAACTCGGGGGAACTCAACAACTGAGCCACACCCCCAGCCCTGTTTTGTATTTTATTTGGAGACAGGGTCTCTCTGAGTTGCTTAGCTCCTTGCTGTTGCTGAGGCTGGCTTTGAACTTGTGATTCTCCTGTCTCAGCCTCCCCAGGTGCTGGGATTACAGGCGTTCACCACCATACCTGACTCAAGAAATCATTCTTCTCATCTCTCTTTTATAATAAGATTAATTTCTAGCACAGGTGACACTATCATTAGCTTTAGCCATGGAACTAATCCACTCCCTGAAGATGGTCCCTCCTTTAAAAGCAAAACAGATATGGGCATTAGGGTCATTCAGATAAAGCTCAACTTTTACAGTGATTTAGGTTATTTCTAAACTTTACAAAGGTCATTTCTATACAAAGTGATAGCTAGGTGGCATGGTATCTGTTTTTTCATTTTGCAGTGTTGGGATTGAACCCAGGGCCTTGCTCATACTAGGCACACACTCTACCACTGAGTCATATCCCCAGCCCTTGGTATTCAGCCTTTTTTGCTGCTATTTTATCAAAAGTCTTTTAAAAAACTAAGAATATGTCTCCTTGAGTAGAATTTTTGAGAGGAAATTATCTACTTCCTAGAAGCATACAGGCTTATAGACTAGGCCCATGTGCATGTTACACAAATCAGTATGACAAAGTAAACATATTCAAGGCCATCCTGGATACCTTAACTTCTATAGCACCTGTCACTTGCCCTCAATCATCTTTACTCATGACCCTGACCAAAGATCTTCTATAAGTGAAATGAGCAATCCCCAAAAGGGGTAATTCTGGCCTTTCCCTCATACCATAGGCGTTGTACATCTTGGGTCCCAGATCAGGCCTTACAAAGTAGCTGGGTAGCCTAGAGGCCAGATTGAGCCTGCCATCTCGTTTGGTATATTCTGGCAGAGGAAGGTTCTCCATCAGATCTTCAAATCTACAAAAGGGCAGGAAAGAAGACAGCTGTTATAGGGCAAGAAAGCAAAGAGGAAAAATTCATTTCTCTGGGATTATGTGATTATTCTGTGATGGCTTTGGCCAGGCACCAGACATCACTAACCTTGTTGGCATCATGTCCCGAAAATCTTCCCCAGGAGGCCAGTCCTTGAGTTTGAGCACCATTGGTTGCCCATCTTCTGATCTTAGTCGTTCTGGAAGATAGACAGTATTCTCACAAACATCTGTGGGGTTGGCTGCTGCTCAATTTTTCCAGTGACTATGCATGAGATAAAAGTTCTTATTTCAGATTTGTAAACCTAGTCCACATAATGGACTAGATTAGTGGGCTTTGTTTTCCTTACCCACTTGCTACATTTCTCCATTTCATAGGATTCTATCTAGTTTCCTCTGAGTTAAAATATTCCACATTTCCTATGGTCTTACAGGCTAAAGCCTGGCCTGTTTTGGGAAGCCACAGGATTGTCATGCAAACTAAATGTTCAGCACCAGACAGAAGGTTCCTTCTGCCAAGAGGATATGATCAGTTATCGCAGGGACAGAGCTGGGCGTATAGATGCTTTCCACTCTGCCATTAGTCAAGTAAATATCAAAGCTACTTACTGCATATTATCTCAAAGCCATCCCAGAAATCCCGAACTTTCACATCAGAAATTATAGCACAGTTCCTGCAGTTCACCAAATCCACATCCTGGTCTCCAAATTCCTGGCTAAAGGCTTCTGGCTTCCAGAGTTCAGACTTGAGCTTTTTATGTACTCCTGAAACCAGCACTGGCTATGGAAACAAAAATACAATCAGGGCTATTTAGGAAATACTGTTAGCTCCATGGCTGAAGGGCTGAATAGGAGGGTTTCCTGGGGAGAGCTCTTCTCCACAAAACTCTATAGTTCCTTTACAGTTTTAAGATTTATGGATTTTAGCCAGGCATGGTGGTGCACACCTGTAATCCCAGCACTTTGGGAGGCTGAGACAGGAGAATTGCGAGTTCAAAGCCAGCCTCAGCAATGGCGAAGTGCTGAGCAACACAGTGAGACCCTGTCTCTAAATAAAATACAAAATAGGAAGCCGGGCGCGGTGGCTCAAGCCTGTAATCCCAGCACTTAGGGAGGCTGAGACAGGAGAATTGCGAGTTCAAAGCCAGCCTCAGCAATGGCGAGGCGCTAAGCGAGCAACTCAGTGAGACCCTGTCTCTACATAAAACACAAAATAGGGCTGGGGATGTGGCTCAGTGGTCGAGTGCCCCTGAGTTCAATCCCCAGTAC
>CM053405.1:82720545-82837028 GCA_028644305.1 Xerus rutilus | reverse complement strand
GTGTTTTATGTAGAGACAGGGTCTCACTGAGTTGCTTAGCGCCTCGCCCTTGCTGAGGCTGGCTTTGAACTCGCGATTCTCCTGTCTCAGCCTCCCTAAGTGCTGGGATTACAGGCTTGAGCCACCGTGCCCGGCTAAAAATTTATGGATTTTAACACATCAGCTAATGTGAATGGAAACTGCTTCTACTTCATTGTTATACTGGATTCTCACTCTGGGAGGCATGCCACAGAAATAACTTCTGTTGCTGTGGTATCTACCACTATTTTGAGATAAGCAGACAAATTCAGCACTTCCTTAAATTGTGAGTGAAAAACTATCTAGACAATTCCATAATCTCCTCCTTCCTTAAGCAGCTGCTAAAGTATAAAAATCACAATTGTTATTGCATCAGCTTATGGGACACCTCCAAACACTTACCTAGACAAGTACCATTCTTTTCTAGCCATTCCTTCACCCTACCCAATAACACATTTAAGGATTCTCCTCCTGAAGTATTGTCAGTTCCAGTTCAATAATGAACAGTACTTTCAGCTGCCCTTTTAAGAATACAGAGTTGTACAGCTTAGAAATAAAATGATACTTGATGTATTTTTTAAATAAATTTCCTTAATTTTAAGGATCCAAGATAACTTAAAAGTAGCAAGGATATCAACAATACACTTAGGTCTAAATCTCTCTGGGGAAAGATCTCCCACAGAAGCCTAGAATTATCCTCTTAGCTATGGCAGGCAGGCAGAAGCTTTATTCTTACTTACCTGGCCTTGCTTCCAACACTCTCGGAAGATCTTCCAATTGTTTTTGTTGCTGGGGTCATGGAGACACAGAAGCCTCCCATCACAGAGCCAGGAGTGTGAAGTATGGGGGTCTAGCACATTTAACCCCATCACCATCTCCTTCACTTCCTTTTGGGTATCAGTCAAGTTGCAGGCCCGCTTTGAAGCATCTGAGGTTTTCTTATTTTCTACCACTGAGGCAATGATGTGGTCAAGAAAGTTGGGTAGACTGGCCTTGCTTTTTACTCCCTGCCAGATATAGGTAAGCTTGACTGAGATGCCATGAGAAAAGCATTCAAAAAAACCATATCATAGTTGCAATTTCTAAATTCTTACCTATCTGATTAAATTCCATAAAAGTTGTCAGAATATCTTATACAATTGGAGAAGGAACAAAAATTGATATTTTTAGTATTGTAAATTCCTCTACCTTTGATATTTTGCCTTGCATTAAGAAAGAAAAGTAGAGAAAGATCCTTTTGCCTCAAGAGACTTGAGACCTAAGAAATACCTTTGACATTCAGCTCTATGTTAGGCGTGTGTGTAGACTGCAGAGTTCACAAATGATGTAACTGATTGAAAAAGATCATTTAGTTTGGGGGGTTCCAAATTTTTTCTGGCCAACAGAGATATTTCATCTAAGTAACTGAAGAGACTTATCATGCATCTCTCATCTATTTCAGCTGATAGCAAAGCACAGGCCCACAGATGACAGTGACATTCCTAACATCACAGAATGAAAGGGAGTGTAGATTTTGTAATATTGACAATCCTATGCCTGAAGTATCACTAATCATTATCTCTATAAAAGGTATGTAACCATATAATATCCTGGAAAAATTAAAAAAGAAAAAAACTGAAAATATGAACAAATACAAATAAAATAGAATAATTTTTGCCAGGCATGGTGGCATAGTCCTATAATCCCGTGACTCAGGAGGCTAAAGCAGGAGGATCTTAAGTTAAGGGCTGGCCCAGGCAATTTAGTGAGATCTTGTCTCAAAATGAAAAAATTTAACAAAAGGGCTGGAGAGATAGTTCAGTGGTAAAGCACCCCTAGTTCAATCCCCAATACGGAGGATAAAAGTTAGGGGGAGTAATTGATTTTTTTAAAAGTTACTTATGTTGAAGAGAAGCAACCCAATTGTATAGGCTCAATCACCTGCAGTTCATCAAATTTCAGCCACTAATCATAAAACAGAATGAGAAACATATTTATATACTTGTTTGAAACAACCTAAAAGACATATAAAGTGAAAAATAGAAAGCAAGCTGTAGAACATTTGTGTAAATGGGGGGACTGTGTACATGACAATAATTCTGAAATGACACTTAAGAAACAATGGTGGGAGCCGGGCGCGGTGGCTCAAGCCTGTAATACCAGCACTTAGGGAGGCTGAGACAGGAGAATTGCGAGTTCAAAGCCAGCCTCAGCAATGGCGAGGCACTAAGCAACTCAGTGAGACCCTGTCTCTACATAAAACACAAAATAGGGCTGGGGATGTGGCTCAGTGGTCGAGCACCCCTGAGTTCAATCCCTAGTACCAAAAAAAAAAAAAAAAAAGAAACAATGGTGGGGGCTGGGGCTGTAGCTCAGTGGTAGAGTGCTTGCCTAGCATGCGTGAGGCACAGGGTTCGATCCTCAGCACCACATATAAATAATAAATGAATAAAATAAAGATCCATCAACAACTAAAAAAATATTAAAAACAAAAACAAAAACAAAACAATGGTGGCTGGGTGCAGTGGTGCACATCTGCAATTCCAGCCATGCAGGAGGATCACAAGTTCAAGGTCAGCCCAGGTAACTTATGGAGACCTTGTCTCAAAATAAATATAAAGGGCTGAGGATGTAGTTTAGTGGTTAAATGCCCCTAGGTTCAATCTCTAACACTGAAGAAACAAAAAAGAAAGGTTACCTCTAGAAAGGGAAATGGGTGGCTGGGAAACAAGGGTGCATAGGAGCCTTATCACTATAACTCTTTTGCATTTTTCAACTTTTTATACCTTGTGAATTAATTTATTCAATAAATGTTAACTAAATATGACTATGGATCAAATACTGTGGCACTAGGAATATACTGGTGAATAAAACAATCAAAAGTGCTTTTAGGAGAGGCAAAAGACAGACAATAAATAAAACATAGCCAGTCAGATGGTAGGTAGTGGTATGAAAACAAGCAGAGCTGGGCACGGTGGCACATGCCAGTAATCCCAGCACTTTGAAAGGCTGAGACAGGAGAATCGTGAGTTCAAAACTAAATAGGGGGCTGGGATGGTAGCTCAGTAGTAGAGTGCTTGCCTCACATGTGTGAGGCACTGGGTTCGATCCTCAGCACCACATAAAAATAAATAAAATAAAGATATTGTGTCCATCTACAACTTAAAAAAAACAAACACAAAATAGGACTGGGGGATGTGGTTCAGTGGTTGAGTACCCCTGCGTTTAATCCTTGGTACTATAAAGAAAAAAGAAAACAAGCAGAGAAGACAGTTATATGTGGAAGATGGAAGTGTGATGAACTTTCTACTTGGTAGGGGGGGACAGCTGTTGGTGCTAGGTATTTTTAATCCAGGGGCAATTTACCACTGAGCTATATTCCCAGCCTTTTTAATTTTAAATTTTGAGACAGGGTCTCACTAAGTTGCTTAGGGCTTTGCTAAGTTGCTGAGGGGATCCTGAACTTGCAATCTTCCTGGTCAGCCTCCCGAGCTGCATGCGCCACTGTGCCTAATGTGATAAACTTTTTTTTTTTTTTCTGGTGCTAGGGACTGAACCCAGGGCCTCATATGTTAGCCAAGCCCTCTACCACTGAGCTACATCCCTACCCCTACTATAATAAACTTTTAAAGAGTGATTAATAAAGAAAGGTTTCCTGAGGGTGACATTTTAGGAGGGAAGAAAGGAAGTTGATGATGAAGCCAGCCAAATGGTTACATAGGAGGAAAATTCTGGGGGGCAGGAAACAAGTGCAAAGGCCCTGCAGAGCAAGCACGACTAGTTATGCTCAAGAAACAGCAAGCAGAAGGGTATGGGTGGAGCACAGTGAACAAGAGGGAAAGACAGGTGAGGTCAGAGAAGAAAAGGCACAGAAAGGGTCAAAGCCTCCTAGTCCATTAGGAGGACTCTGCTTAGCTTATGAGAGAAATAGGAAGTTCTTAGAAGATTTTATGTAGAGGGGACATGATTGACTTATATTTTAAAAAGATCACTTTAGCTGCTGTGTTGAAAATAGACTGTAAAGGGTAGAATCTATTCCTTATAAAATTCTGGTGAGGAATTTACTGCAAAAATTTAGGCAAGAGGGGCTGGGTTTGTGGCTCAGTGGTAGAGCACTTGTATAGCATGTATGAGACACTGAGTTCGATTCTTAGCATCACATATAAAAAATAAAGGTCCACTGACAACTAAAAATATTTTAAAAAATTTAGGCAAGAGAGGATGTCAGTTCAGGTTAGTAAGGAAGAGGTGGAGCTGATGAGAAACAGGTGGATTCTGAATATATTCTGATCAAATTAAGGGATTTACTGATAGATTAAGATAGGAAATGCAAGAGAGGAGAAGCTGGGCATGGTGGCACATGCCAGTAATCCCAGCAACTCAGGAGGCTGAGGCAGAAGAATAGCAAATTCAAAGCCAGCCTCAAAAACCTAGCAAGCCCTTAAGCAACTTACTGAGACCCTGTCTCAAAATAAAAAATAAATAAATAAATAAATAAAAAAGGCTTGGAATGTAGTTCAGTGGTTAAGCACCCCTGGGTTAAATCCCTAGTACCAATGGATCAATGTATTGACTTTTCCACTGATGACTAAAAAAATTCAATTTTTACTAACTTCCTAACATGGTACAAAAAGTTCACTACTTAAATGGATCTCAAACATCCCAAAACTTAAAAAGATATGTTGTCAGCTTGACAATATAGAGAACACAAATCACCCACATGACCTCTATCCTAATTATCAGATCTTTGATGGTTCTTTCATAGAAAAGCAGCAAAGCCTAGAATTGAGAGAGACACTTACCGATGAGGATGTAGAGAAGACTGGGGGGAAGGGTATGCCTGAATCCAAGGGGGTTTGAGGAAGCTTTCCAGGCCCGGAGTGAAGGAGGTCTCGAAGGCTGGAGCCTTCGGTTTTGTTGTTGGAGGCAGTGGGACCCAGTAACAGACTGTTAAAAAGCTTTGGAGTTAACGGAGAGACCTTTGCAGTAGAGTTGAATGAGTCCAGCCCAAAGGGTGAATGAGATTCTTTATTGAGCACCGATCTCAGGGACCCTGCTTCTGTAAGAGCATAACCAGGAATAGCTTTAGGCACAGCAAGCAATACCCATCAGACAATTGACTCCTAAAAATTAGCCAAGTGGAAGGGACAAAAGATTCTCTCCTTTCCCCTACCCACAAAACTGTGTAAGGTTTGTTGGGACCAAGGAGAAACTCTCCTATTTCTACTTTTCCAAATTTGGATTGCTTTTGTTCCCGTCCACCTCTCATCACCCTCACTTTCTAAGACTGTTTCAAGTGGATCTCCAGGGGATGGGGATATAGCTCAGTGGTAAAGTGCTTGCCTAGCATGCATGAGGCCCTGGGTTTAATCCCTATCACCGCCACCACCACCACCAACAACAACAAAAAAGAGCTATTCAGGTGGGTCTCTAGAACATGTATATTGGAACCATCTGGAATGCCTGTTAAAAATGGACATTGTTGGGCTGGGGTTGTGGCTCAGTGGTACAATGCTCGTCTCACATATGTGAGGCACTGGGTTTGATCCTCAGCACCATATAAAAGCTAATAAATAAAATGAAGATATTGTGTCCATCTACAACTTAAAAAAAAGGAGATTGTTGGGGTTGGGGTTGTGGCTTAGTGGTAGTGTGCTTGCCTAGCATGTGTGAGGCACTGGGTTCAATTCTCAGCACTGCATATAAATAAATGAATAAAATAAAGGTCCACTGACAACTAAAATAAAAAAAACCCCATGTATGTATAAACATATATAAAATATATAAATACATATAAAAAATGGAGATTGTTGGCGTTACCCAAAGAGATTCTGATTTAATGGTTCTGGGTGGAGTGAAGGAACCTGCATCTTTAACAATTCCTAGGTGATTCTCGTGCCCACTAAAAACTCTGCTTTAGCTCTCAATATTGGCTGCAAAACATAACCCCTGGGAAGCTTGTTAAAAGCTCTGCATCAATTCTGACTAAGGAGGTCTGAGCGGGGGCCCAGGTGTGTGTCTTTTTAAAAAAGGTCCATTTCTAGAAAGAAATTAAAAGAGATTCCCTCATTTTGTGTGACTAGCCAGAGAAAGCAAGTGGCATGTTTCATTAATGTGTAGAATGAAAGAATCCCATGGGCTTCTGAAGAAATCCATGGGCTCCTCTCACAGGCAAGGCAGAGGTTGGTGTTCATCTCACCTTTTGTTTCTTCTTTAGCCTTCTGAGTTGCTAAATCTGCCAACCAATGCAGGGCAGAGGAAGGAGGAGCCGTGTCAGGGCATGGGGGCCTGATGGCTTTTAGCTCACTATTGCTATTTGATGCTGAACTGTCTGCCTTCAGGGGCTCTTCAGATCTGATGTCAGTGCCCTCAGGTTTGGAAACATGGTCAATCTCTGGTGCTGTTACTGTTGCAGTTCCTCCTCCACCTGAGAAGGTAGTTTCATTTCCAGAAGAGGCACTAGGGTTTATGCTAGGAAGCTAAAGTATGGAAAGTTAAAAGTGTGGTTAAAGTGGTGGGTTTGGGTAGAGAAAATTAAACACAGCTGGTAATGGCTGCTAACACTAAGTAAGTCTGGAAAGAATAATCTGAAACTGTCCCATAAACTGTTATTTCACCTATTCTTTAGTTCAACACATATTGAGTTCTACTATGTACTAGAAATTGTGCTAGGTTCTGTGGAAAATACAGTAGTAAGACTTAAAGTTTATAATCTAAAATAAAGATTTAGCATGTTGAAATAATTTCTCCAATGGTATATTGGTGATTAAAACTAATACACAAGTTCTTCTGGGGGTTAAGTGAGATAGCATATGGAAAGGGCTTAGCATAGTTCTGGCACACATAAATGCTTAATAAATGTCATTACTCTATTGCATTACTGAATTTTCCAAATTATTTGCTCTAATTTATGAACTTGGCTAAAAATATATCTCCAGATCTCTTAGCATCCATCCCTGTGCCTCTTATCAACCAAATATGGTATTCCTAGAAAGACTTCAAAGTGTAAACAGTAGGTTGCAGGTTCTTTTTTAAAAAACAACTGCTTGTTCAAAATAGTCACCATCAAATCAGAATGATCCCTGTCTCTGAGAGGGCAAAGAGAAAATCACTACTTCTCTGGAGGATTATCATTGCTTTGAGGGCAGAACCAATCCAACTCTTCAAATTTCTGTCCTCTGTAACCTAAGATGAATCCATTGATAGGACCATGTACTTTCTCAGATAAGAGGGAGAAGACCACAAGTATTCCCAATAACCTTTTCTGTACTCTTCACCCATAAAAAGACCCTGAGGTATATACATCTTGATAAGATACAGAGAATCTCCATGCAATTTATCAATCAAGAACTGGTTTAGAGATGAATGAAAAGAAGCCATGCCTTAAAATCCCTTTTTTGAGCTCTCTCTAGAAAGGTTTCCCCATTCCCTAATTCTCCAGGAACCCTATAAAGGCCAGGAATAACACTATTGAAAATATGGCATTTCCTGGTACTAAGAATTGAAATTTCAGTTAGTTATACCCACACACAGCACTTTACCTGTGACATCCCATTGGTGACAGCAGGTCTCAACACAGATTTGTTTTGCCGACTAATACAAGGGCAGTTTGCTTTAATTCCCCACTTGCCCCGGGCAGCATGTACCATGTCTCCAATATTGTAAAGAGCTTAGAAAAAAATATATAAATTAAAATTGAAACACTTGTATGTGGCACATATTTTGCTAAGAATCTTCACTTAATCCTTACCACACACATTTTAATGTGTTAACTGTGTTTATCCTTAATTTTTGATGATCAAACTGAAACTCAAAGAAGTTAAACCATTTGCTCAAGTACATAAAGTTAGTAAAAGGAAGTATTAAGACTTCAACCCACATATATCTAGCCCAAAAGTTCTGTGTACTCTTAACCAGTAAGCCAGACTCACTCCCTCCTCTATTAAGAATTAACAAGGTGTCCTTCAGAAGAACTCTAGGTGTAGAATCCTTAATGATCTACAGTACAAACATTCTGCATTGTACACTTTATTACAAATTATACTTTTAAAAAAGGTGAAGAGCCAGGCACAGTCATGTATGCCTGTAAACCCAGTGGCTCAGGAGGCTAAGGCAGGAGGATCGAGAGTTCAAAGCCAGCCTCAGTAAAAGCGAGGTGCTAAGCAACTCAGTGAGACCCTGTCTCTAAATAAAATACAAAATAGGGCTGGGGATGTAGCTCAGTAGTCGAGTGCTGCTGAGTTCAATCGCTGGCACTCTCCAAAAAAAATGAAAAAATAAAATAAAGTAAAATAAAAATAAAAAAGGTAAAGAAAAAAATAGGTCAATGTAAATTTTACATAAGCACATGTTTAACCATGCTAAAACCAGTAGGGGGCAGACATCCTACCACTGTACCCAGGAAGTCCTTAATTGGAAACAATGGGGATGCCCCTCAGAGCTTCCTTAAGTGAAGGAGAAGACAGACAGTAGTTTTGCAAATTCACAATTTCAATACATGTATGTTAATGGAAATTTGGAAGCTGAGATACAGAACTTCTGGAGGAATCACTGCTATAAATTGGAACCGTGACACAAATATGATCATTTGTTCTTACTATTAAGCTAGCTTGCCTTCCTCAAGGATTCATGGGGTTTGATTACCTTCAGCTGGATTTTTATAAGCCTAAAACCAGAGGTCTTTCTGGAACACTTTCTGGACCAGAATGAAAAAGGGACTGGCTTTTTCATTCTGGTCCAGTCAACCATAGGAATGTGAAATGATATCTGGAAATATGACAAGCTCCTACGACCAGAAAGATGGTGTGGAATGTACAGTGGCTGCATGCACTATAAAATACATCTAAAGATCCAAGTTCTGAGAAATCTGGTGAGGCTTAATTTTCTTTTCTTTTCTTTTTTTTTTACTTTTGAGATAGGGTCTAAGTTGCTAAGGCTGGCCTTGAACTTGCAATTCTCCTGCCTCAGACTCCCCATGCTGGGATTAATGGCATGTGCTGCAGGCTCAGCTTAGGCTTAAAAAACAAAAACAAGGGGCTGCGTTGTGGTTTAGTGGCAGAATACTTGCCTCGTACATGTGAGGCATTGGGTTCAATCCTCAGCACCACATAAAAATAAATAAACAAAATAAAGATATTGTGTCCATCTATAACTAAAAACAAACCAAAAAAACAAAAACACAAATGGTTCAAAGTTGAACCACTTCAAATTTTATGGAATGTGAATAATTCAATTAAAATCATTTTTTTTCAGACAGGAGTGGTGGCACAAGCTATAATCCTAGCTACTAGGGAAGCTAAGGCAGGAGGACCCAAGTTCAAGGCCAGCTGGGTCAACTCTGGGAGACCCTGTCTCAAAATGAAAAATAAAAAAAGGGTGGAGGTGTAGCTCAGTGGTAAAGTGCCCCTGGGTTCAATCTTCAGTAGCACAAAAACCAAAGAAAGAAAACTCCAAACACCAAAAAAGCAAAAAACACTAGGCTGAGGCACGAAGATTGTGAGTTTGAGACTAGACTCAGCAACTCAGCAAGACCCTGTCTCTATATAAAATATAAAAAGGGCTGGGAATGTGGCTCAGTGGTTAAGTGCCCCTGGATTCAATGCCTGGTACCAAAAACAAAACAAAACAAACAACAAAAAATACCAACAAACAAAATCAACAAAACACCTCTTTTTTTTGCATTGCTGATAATTGAATCCATGGCCTTATGCGTGCTAGGGGGGAAAAAAAAGAATTTCCTTACCTGTACCAGGAATGATCTGTGTGGGCATGAGATTCTCTGGTTCATGTGACTGTCCCTTTGCACACTTTAACCAGGAGAAAACCTCTTCATCACCCATCTCCTCTGTCTCTGAAACAGAAATGAATGATTTCACTTACTTTATTAGGAGTACAAGATGGATCCCTCTTAATGAGTCAAAGTTTCAAAAACTTAAAGGTCAATTTTCTCATAGTGAAAGAAGGTAACAGCTAACTTTAAACACATCTGCTTTACTCTGATATAATTTACATATAATAAACCAACAATTTAAAATGTGTACCTCAATGAGTTTCAATATTCAGTTTTATAAACTCTGCCACAATCATAATACAGAACACTTTTATCCTATATCTTGAGCTCTTTGCAGTTAATATTCTTGTTGAACTTTAGCTACTACTGATCCACTTTCTTTTCTTTTTGGGGGAGAGGGGTACTGGGGATTGAAGTCAGGGGCACTCGGCCACTAAGCCACATCCCCAGCCCTATTTTGTATTTTACCTAGAGACAGGGTCTGACCAAGTTGCTTAGGGTCTCTCTAAGTTGCTGAAGCTGGCTTTGAACTCTCGATCCTCCTGCCTCAGCTTCCCAAGCCACTGGGATTATAGAAGTGTGCCACCACCCCCGGCTACTGATCCACATTTTCTTTTTTTTTGGTACTGGGGATTGAACTAAGGGGTACTTGACCACTGAGCCACATTCCCAGCCCTATTTTGTGTTTTATGTAGAGACAGGGAGGGTCTCATTGAGTTGCTTAGTGTCTCGCCGCTTCTGAGGCTGGCTTTGAACTCGCGATTCTCCTGTCTCAGTCTCCCGAGCCACTGGGATTACAGGTGTGCGCCACCGCACCTGGCTCCTGATCCACTTTAATACCGAAGTTTTACATTATTAATTTCATATAAATGGAAGCATACAGGATGTAGTCACTTGTGTTGGGTTCTATTCAGCATAACACTTTTGAGATTCACCTGCATTGTGTGTACCAGTAATTCATTTTTTTGGGTGGAGCTGAAAATTGGACCCAGGGCCTTGTATATGATGAGCAAGCGCTCTACCACTGATCTATATCCTCAGCCCCTCATTCTTTTTTATAGTTGGGTGGTATACTTTTTTTAAAAAAAATTTATTCTAATTAGGTTTACATGACAGCAGAATGCATTTTGATTCATGGTACACAAATGGAGCACAACTTTTCACTTCTCTGGTTGTACACAATATAGAGTTATACCACATGTCCAGTCATACATGAACCTAGGGCATTTTTGTCCATTGCATTCCACCATCTTTCCTGCCCCTATGTCCCATTCCTTCCTTTCTCTCCTCTTTGACCAAAGTTTCTCCATTCTTCCCAAGCTGTCTCCCATGTTATGGATCAGCATCATTTATCGGAGAGAACATTTGGCCTTTGGTTTTTTGGGACTGGCTTACTTCACTTAGCATGATGTTCTCCAACTCCATCCATTTACCTGCAAATGCTATAATTTTATTATCTTTTAATGCTGAGTAATATTCCATTGTGTATATATACCACAGTTTCTTTATCCATTCATCTATTGAAGGGCATGTAGATTGGTTCCACGTTTAGCTATTGTGAATTGTACTGCTATAAACATTGAAGTGGCTGCATTACTGTAGCATGCTGTTTTTAAGTCTTTTGGGTATAGACCAAGGAGTGAGATGGCTGGGTCAAATGATGGTTCCATTCCAAGTTTTCTAAGGAATCACCATATTGCTTTCCAGATTGGTCGCACCAATTTGCAGTCCCACCAGCAATGTATGAGTGTGCCTTTTCCCCCACATCCTCGCCAACACTTGTTTTTGTTCGTGTTCTTGATAACTGCCATTCTGACTGGCGTGAGATAAAATTTTAGAGTGGTTTTGATTTGCATTTATGAAATATATTTTCATAAAATTTCATATATTGCATATATGAAATATATTTCATATATGAAATACATTTTTCATATATGAAAAAATGTTGAATATTTGTTGATTGATTGTATATCTTCTTCTGAGAAGTTTCTGTTCAGCTCCTTGGCCCATTTATTGATTGGGTTGTTTGTTTTTTTGATGTTAAGTTTCTTGAGTTCTTTATATATCCTGGAGATCAGTGCTCTATCTGATGTGCGTGTGGCAAAAATTTGTTCCAAAAATGTAGGCTATCTGTTCACCTCATTGATTGTTGCTTTTGCTGAGAAGAAGCTTTTTAGTTTGAATCCATCCCTTTTATTGATTCTTGCTTTTATTTCTTGCACTTTAGGAGTATTGTTAAGGAAGTCAGGGCCTAACCCAACATGATGAAGATTTGGGCCTACTTTCTCTTCAATTAGGAGCAGGGTCTCTGGTCTAATTCCTAGGTCCTTGATAGTTGGGTGGTATTCTAAGGTATGGATATACAACAATTTGCTTATCTACTTATCAGCTGGTAGAATTTTGAATTGCTTCCTACCTATGATGGATGAGTTAAGTGGTTATAGATATTCATGTACAAGTCTTTGTATGGACATGTTTTCATTTCTTTTGTTAATAACCTAGAAGAGTGGGGGCTGGGGCTGTGGCTCAGTGGTAGAGTGCTTGCCTCGCATGCGTGAGTCACTGTGTTCGATCCTCAGCACCACATACAAATAAATAAATAAAATAAAGATATTATTGCATTCATCTACAACTAAAAAAATATTTAAAAAAAAAATAACCTAGAAGGGTGAAGCTGATTCAATCTATGATGAATGAGTTAACTCAACCTATGATGAAGGTTGTTAACTCAATCTATGATGGATGAGTTAAGTGGTTATAGATATTCATGTACAAGTCTTTGTATGGACATGTTTTCATTTCTTTTGTTAATAACCTAGGAGAGTGAAGCTGGATCTCATATGGTTAAGTTTTAACTTTATTTGTTCTTTTTTAAATTTTGAGATAGATCTCACTATGGTTGCCTAGGTTGACCTTGAACTCATAATACTTCTGCCTCAGCCTTCTAAATAGCTGAGATTTACATGTGTGAGCTACTGCTCTGGGGTTGATCTTTTTTTTTTTTCTTTTTGTGCTGGGGATTGAACCCAGGGTCTTATGCATAGGCAAGCACTCTACCACTAAGTTATACTACCAGCCCTCTTGATCTTCCTTTTCTGATCTTTTGCTCATTTTAAAACTTGGTTGTCTTGTTATTATGCTGTGAGAGATCTTTAGGTATTATGGACATAATTCTTTAGCAAATATGATTGACAAATATTTATTCCCAGTCTGTGGCTTCCCATTTCATTTCCTTAACAGACAGTATCTGTCTTCTCAAGAACAAGTTTTAAAATTTGATTTTTTTTTTTTTGGTGGTCCTGGGGATTGAACCCAGGGCCCTGTGCATGCAAGTAAGCACTCTACCAATTGAGCTATATCTCCAACCCCTTATAATTTGATATTAATTTGTTTTTTCGTTTGCTTTTCATGTCTTATCTGAGAAATGTTTGTCTAACTCAAGAACACAAATACTTTCTTCAGCTTAACCTTTAAAGTTAGGACTATAGTCCACTGACAGTATTTTGTATAATGATTACTATAGCATTATGGTAAGTCTTGAAATGAAGTACAAGATAATCCTCCAACTTTGTTTTTCTTTCTTTTTTTTTTGGTACTGAGGACTGAACTCAGGGGCACTTGACCACTGAGCCACATCCTCAGCCCTATTCTGTATTTTAGAGACAGGTTCTCACTGAGTTAAGAGCCTCGCTGTTGCTGAAGCTGACTTTGAACTAGCGATTCTCTTGTCTTAGTCTCCCAAAGTGGTGGGATTATAAGTGTGCGCCACCGCGCCCGGCTTGTTTTTCTTTTTTTGTTTTGGTTATTCTAGATTTTGTATTTCCTTCCTTCCCTCCTTCCTTCCTTCCTCCTTCTTCCCTCCCTCCCTCTCTCCTTCCCTCCCTCTCTCCCTCCTTCTTTCCTTCCTTCCTTCCTTTTTTTGGTACCAGGGATTAAACTCATGGGCACTTGAACATTGAGCCACATCCCCGGCCCTATTTTGTGCTTTATTTAGACACAAGGATTCATTGAGTTGCTTAGTGCCTCACCGTTGCTGAGGCTGTCTCTGAACTTGGGATTCTCCTGTCTCAGCCTCCCAAAGTGCTGGGATTACAGGTGTGCGACACCACGCCTGGCTAACCCTTTTTATTTTTTGAGACAGGGTCTCCACAAGTTACACAGGCTGGCTGGCCTTGAACTTGTGGTTCTCCTGCTTCAGCCCCGAATAACTGGGGTTAAAAGTGTGTTCCACCATGCATTGCCCAGTGACATTTCACTTAAATTTTATTTATTTATATATCATTTTAATTTTTCCATATTTTTATTAGTACATTATAATTATACACAATGGTGGGATTCATTGTTATATATTTGTACATGCTCACAATATAATTTGGCCAATATTATTATCCATTACATAAATTTTAGAACCAAGCTTGTGAATTTCTACAAAAACATCTACTGGGCTTTTGATTTCAAAATTTTTTCAATTATACATTATTTTAGAAGAACTGACATCTTTGTATTCAATCTTCTATAGATGAATATAGTACATATGTCCCTTTACTTAGGTATTCTACGTCTTGTATGGAGATGCTACATTTATTCCTAAGCATTTCTTTTCTTTTTTTTTTGTGGTGCTGGAGATTGAACCTAGGCAAGCATACTACCATTCAGCCATGACTCCAACCCCATTTCATGGTTTTTTTTAGTACCAAGAATTGAACCCAGAGGTGCTTAACTACGGAGTCACAGCCCTTTTAATATTTTATTTAGAGGTCTTGCTAAGTTGCTTAGGGCCTTACTAAATTGCTGAGGCTAATTTTGAATTTGTGATCCTACCACCTCAGCCTCCTGAGCCACTAGAAAGACAGGCATGCACCATAGCGCCCAGCCTACATTTTATGTTTTTTGGTACCAGGCATTGAACTGGGGTGCTTAACCACTCAGAAACATCCCCAGCTCTTTTTTTGTTTTATTTAGAGACAGGGTCTTGTTAAGTTGCTGAGGCTGGCTTTGAACTTGGGATGTTCCCGTCTCAGCCTCCTGAGTCGCTGGGATTACAGGCATGTACCACTGTGCCCGGCTCACTTCATGTTTTGATGCTATTCTAAGTGATACTGATTTTAAATTTCAATGTCTACTTGTTGATTGCCATCATATAGAAATAAAATAGATTTTTTTTGGTACTGGGGATTGAATTCAGGTGCACTCGACCACTGAGCCACATCTACAGCCCTATTTTGTGTTTTATGTAGAGACAGGGGTCTTACTGAGTTGCTTAGCGCCTCGCCATTGCTGAGGCTGGCTTTGAACTTGCGATTCTCCTGTCTCAGCCTCCCTAAGTGCTGGGATTATAGGCGTGCGCCACCACGCCTGGCTATAAGATAGATTTTTGTAGATTGACTTTGTATCCTGCAATCTAGCTAAACTTTTCTATACATTTCTTAGGATTTTCTGTGTAATCATTCCATCTGAGAATAAACATTTTACCGTTTTCCCATCTTATGTCTTTTATTTGTTTATACTAATCACTCCTGCACGATGATGACTAGGAGCTGTGAAACTGGACATTCTTGCTTTTATCCTGATCTTAAGAATGATTCAGGGCTGGGGATGTAGCTCAGTTGGTAGAATGCTTGCCCCTCATGCACAGGGCCCATGGGTTCAATCCCCTCCACCACCAGATAAAGAAACAAACATATAAAAAGAAAAAAAAAGAATGATTCAGTTTTTCATATTATATATGATGCGCCTATCTATACTGATGCTTGAGTGTTTTTCAAGCTTTATAATCCTTTCAAAGAATATATATATATATTTTTTGGTACAGGGTCTCACTGAATTGCTTGGCCCTCACAATTGCTGAGGCTGGCTTTGAACTCACGATTCTCCTGTCTCAGCCTCCCAGAGTGCTGGGATTACAGGTGTGCGCCACAGTGCCCACCTTCAAAGAACATTTTTAAGCTTGTTTTTTTGCATAACTGTGCTTGTCATTCCAGGACATTTTAATACCACATATACTATATGTCTGCTATATCCTGTGGTCCTCTGGATAGGCACAAACCATTGTCATACATATTACGCAACTCTCTCTGAAACTTCATGCGTGCTCAAAATTTTTTGACTTTCGGAGTTTTTTGTTTGTTTGTTTTTGTTTTTACAGTGCTGGGAATCAAACCCAGGGCTTTAAGCACACTAGGTGAGGATCTACCACATATCCCCAGCTCTCAGAGTATTCTGGATTCAAGATTTTCAGATTAGGAATGTTCAATCTCTAAGGTCTAGGGTAAACACTGTAAAATTTTAAAAATTTATCTAAAATTGGAAACATTTTTTTTTGTCTCAAGCATATTGAATAAGGGATAGTAAACCTGTATCTTCTTAGATTCCCCTTCCCCTTAAAGAACCAATTTTCACCATTTAAGAATATATGACCTAATTTGTTGAGAATCTAGTCTATCACTTTAACCACTTGGCCATGACCATTGCTGTTTGTTGAGAATCTAGACAAATAATTTTTCTTCATTTCTTGAAATAATTATATAGTTAGTATTTACTCTACTGATATAATGGATTGCACTGATTGATTTTTTTAACTGTTAAATCAACCTTCCATTAATGGGATAAACCACATTAGATCATGATGCATTCTTCTTATATATTTCTAAGCTTAAATATGCTTTAATTTTTTTTTGGTACCAGGGATTGAACTCAGGGGTACTCAACCACTCAGCCACATCCCCAGCCCTATTTTGTGTTTTATGTAGAGACAGGGTCTCAATGAGTTGCTTAGCACCTTGCTGTTGCTGAGGCTGCCTTTGAACTCGTGATTCTCCCTAATTTCTTAAAATATGGTTGAGTAGCCTTAATTGCTTAAAATAAGTTTATTTCAGGTAATCTATTTCTTCTTGAGGGAACTCAGATGGCTTGTATATTTCATGGAATTTGTCCATTATATTTCGTATCAAATTTATTGACATAAAGTTCATAATTTCATTCATTATCCTTCTAATGTCTGAATGATCTGTAGTGAGGACATCGCATTCTTTTTTTTTTTTTGTACCAGGAATTGAACTCAGAGGCACTCAACTTAATATTGAAAAACTGAATATTTTTATTTTTTTCTAGTTTCTTTAGGCAAGTGAGACATTTCTAATGTAGATGTTTATTGATATTTATTTTATGACCCACAATATAGTCTATTTTGGTAAATGTCCCATAGATACTCAAAAAGAATATATATTCTATGGTTGGATAAAGTATTCTATAAATGTCAATTAAATCAAGGTGACTGACAGTATTAAGTTTTCCATATTCTTATTTTGTCTGTTCTATCAGTTATTATTGAGAGATCTTTAAACCTCTAATAATAGTTGTGGATGATTTTGTCTCCTTTCAGTTATATCAGTTTTACTTACTATACTTTAAAGCTGTTATTAGGTATAAAAATAAAGTTGTTATATCTTGTTTTATACATTCATTTATTATTTTTTTAGTTGTAGATGGACACAATATCTTTATTTTATTTTTATGTGGTGCTGAGGATTGAACCCAGTATCTTATGCATGCGAGACAAGTGCTCCACCACTGAGCCACAATCTCAGCCCCTAATACCTTTGTTTTATTTACCTTTTAAAAATGTAGTACTGAAGATCAAACCCAGTGCCTCACTCTACCACTGAGCTACAGCCCCAGCCCTGTTATATCTTATTGATGAACTGATTCCTTTATTATTATGAAATGATCTACATTACACCTACTAATATTTTTTTGCTCTAAAATCTACCTTGTACGATACTCACATAGTTCCTCTAGCCTTCTTTGAAGTCATGTTAGCTATGGTATGTAATTTTCCATCTTTTTTACTTTTAAATTACGTCTTCACATTTAAAGTAGGTTTCCTATAGACCTATTTTCTATTTGTTGCATTTTTTTTGGTTTCATTTTTCTTGAATTCTTCTGGTTCTATTTTGTTTATTTATTTTTATGTGGTGCTGAGAATCGAACCCAGTGCCTCACACGTGCGAGGCAAGCGCTCTGCCACTGAGCCACAACCTCAGCCCCTTTTCTTGAATTCTTTTGAATTACTTGAATTTTTCCCCCCACTATTGGGGTTTGAACCCAGGGGTACTCTATCATTGAGCTACAACCCCAATCTTTTTAATGTTTTAAAAATTTGAGACAAGGTCTAGTTAAGATGTTCAACTGGTCTCAAACTTGTGATCCTCTTGTCACAGCCTCCCAAGTTACCGGGATTATAAGCATGCACCATTATACCTGGGTGTTTTTTGTTTTTGTTTTTGGCACTAGGGATTGAACTTGGGGGTACTCGACCACTGAGCCATATCCCCAGTCTTATTTTGTATTTTATGTAGAGACAGGGTCTCACTGAGTTGTTCAGTGCCTTGTGATTGCTGAGGCTGGCTTTGAACTTACAATTCTCCTGTCTCTACCTCCCAAACTGCTGGGATTACAGGCATGGGCCATCTCACCAGGCTTATACCCAGGTATTACAAACCTGATAATTATGACTGAATAAACAGCTTTGTGACTTTTATGTTTCTGGGCATTGGATTTTATTGTAATCTTTTAAAAAGAATTTTGGACTTTAGTCTAATGCAGTTAAGTAACTTGCATGTCAGTTTGATTCTTCTGAGGCTTGCTTTACACTTTGCTATGGCAGCTCCAGAAAAGCTTTCATTCTGGTGCTAAATTAAGTCCAGTACTAAGGTGTTATTCTTTTGGACTCTACCAAGTACCTCCTTACTCTGGTTGATGGGAATATAAATTGTAAGTTCTGCAAATTACTCAACTGTTTTCTGAAAGTTCATTCTTGGGCCTTGAGGAGTTCATCTCATGCATGTGCAAACAAAAAATTGAGGGGATCTCTTTAGATTTTTCATGTTCTCTCTCTGCAGCTCCTTCTTCTTCAGTCCTGTGCTTACTCTTCTCAGACTCTGATCTCTGTCTCAACCCAGTGAGGTTGCCAAATTCTGTTTTAGTTCCCTTTTTCTGGGTTAAAGCCTGGAAAATGGCCCTAGGTAATAAGCTGGGACAACTGCAGGAACCATCCTATTTCTCCTCTTCTTTCAGGTATCACAGTCCCACGCTGCCTAATGCCCAATATTTGAAACTTATTTTATCTATGTTATCCTGTTTTCTTTTCTTTTCTTTTTTTAAAATTTGGTACTAGGGATTGAAAGCCAGGGTACTTAATCACTGAACAGCATCCCAGCCCTTTTTTATATTTTATTTAGAGAAAAGGTCTCACTGATTGCTTAGGGCCTAAATTGCTGAGGCTGGCTTCAAACTAACGATCCTCCTGCTTCAGCCTCCTGAGCTGCTGGGATTATAGGTATGTGCCACTGCATCTGGCTCCTTTCTTATTTATGGCAGGAAAGCAATTCCTTTGTTACTCTTTCATGGGTAGGAGTGGAAGACTTTAACAGCTAGAGTACCTAGTGGGGTGTCAGGTCCTACTCATTTAATACACCAATGCTGTGAGGGAAGTATTGATATTATCTTTGTTTCACTCATGAGGAAACTAAGGCTCTAAGGGTTACGTAACTATCCTAAGAGACCATAGTTGGTGTAATAAGATGTGGAAAAAGGTTTCAAATCCTAGTACCATAAGTCCTCTCACCCCCAAAAAATTCACTGTTATAATGCTTATACTAGATCACTGAAGAAAAAAGAATGAGGTGGTGAAAGGGCAAGGATTCTTGGCATATAAGATAAAAAACAAAGAAGGCAAAGGATTTAAATAGACATTTTTTCCAAAGAAAATAAACTAATGGAAAACAAATACTAAAAAGGTACTCAGTATCAGTAGTCATCAGGGAAATGCAAATCAAAACCACATGATGAGGGGGCTGGGGTTGTGGTTCAGTGGTAGAGCGCTTGCTTGGCATGTATGAGACTCTGGGTTCGATCCTCAGCACCGCATATAAATAAATAAATAAATAAATAAATAAATAAATAAATAAATTCATTAACAACTAAAAAATATTTTTAAAAAAAACACTACATGATAAGATACGACTTAATAGCCACTAGGAAGGGTATTAAATTAAAAAAAGATAAGCAGTAAGTGTTGGTGACGATATAGAAATATCAGAACCCTCACACATTGCTGGTGTGATTATAAAATGATACTACTTCAGAGTACAGTTTATTATTTCCTCAAAAGTTTATTTTTTAGAATTATTATATAATTATTATTATTTTGGTACTGGGGATTGAACCCAGGGGTGCTTAATCACTGAGCCATGTACCCAGCCCTTTTTTGTATTTTATTTAGAGACAGGGTCTCACTGAGTTGCTTAGGGCCTTACCAAGTTGCTGAGGCTGGCTTTCAACTTGCAATTCTCCTGCCTCTGCCTCCTGAGCCGCTGAGATTATTGCCATGCACCACCACACCTGGCCAATTATTATTATTATTATTATATTTATTTATTTATTTTGGTACCAGGGACTGAACTCAGGGTTGCTCGACCACTGAGCCACAGCCACAGCCCTATTTTGTGTTTTATGTGGAGACAGGGTCTCACTGAGTTGCTTAGTTAGTGCCTTGTCATTGCTGATGCTGGCTTTGAACTCAGCTTCCCTTCGCCTGGGATTACAGGCGTGTGCCACCACACCTGGCTCAATTATTATTTTTTGAGAGGTGGTTTTGCTATGTTGCTTAGGCTGGCTTCAAACCAATGGGCTCAAGAGATCCACCCACCTCAGCTCCGCAAGTAGCTGGGCTTACAGTGTGTACCACTATGCCCTGCTCCTCAAAAGTTTAAATGTATAGTTGTCATATGACCCAGTCATTCCAATTTTAGGTATATAATCCAGACAACTGTACACATATGTCCACACAAAAACTTGTATACAAATGTTTAGAGTGGCACTATGCATAATAGCCATATGTGGAAATAACCCACATGTGTACCAGTTGGTAGACAAAATGTAGTACTATATCAATACAAAGCAATATTGCTTGGCAGTACAAAAGAAATACTTAAGGATTGGAGATGTAGCTTAGTGGTACAGCTCTTGACTAGAACTCATGAGCTCCGAGTTCAGTTCAGTTAGTTGCAAAAAAAGAAAAAAAAAAAGATTGAAGTACTATAAATGGATGAAACTTTAAAGCATTATGATAATAATTTGGTCACAGAAGACCAAATATTGTATGATTCCATTCACATGACGTGACCAGAACAGGCAAACCTATAGATAGAAATTAGATTAGTAATGGCTAAGGCTGGAGGAGGTAGGAATGGAGACTGAACTCCTAATGGATATGAAGGTATTGTGGGGCATGATAAAAATGGAATTAGTGGTGATGCTTGCACAATCTTATGAATTAAATCATTTAATAATACACTTTAAAAGGGTAAATTTTATGGTGTGAATTATACCTCAATAAAGATATTTAAAAAACCAAATAGTACAAGGAAAGATGAGGAATAATCCTTCCTGGCTTTTTTTAGCCTTCCCAGATAAGCTGAGAATTGGAAATTTTAAGGTCTTACAACAAAAACAAATGAAACTAAGCAGCACAAACTGATTACTCCTTCAATTTCCAAGTCTCACAACTCCACTGACACCTACATAAAGGTTAACTTTAGAATTTCATCAGGTAATATTTGCTTACCACTCCGTGGACGGCTTTTCCTGAGCCGGTAACAGTCAAGGCAGACTCCAAATCCACATTTGCGACAGACCCAGTGGATGTTGAAGAGAGTTGTTTCACATACATCACACATCTCCCGCACACCACGCACAGCTCGCTTCCAAGCCACTTTCTCTGGTGGAAAGAGGAAAAGTAATACTGTTGGCATTGATAATCCTAACCACTAGCAAAAGATCTCAGATTAACTGACGCCCATTCAAGCCATTTTTTACAGTCATAAAACTCAAAGGTGTATGAAGTTTGTGTTTCTTTCTTTTTCTGGGGTTGGGGGGCGGGGTACTGAGGATTGAACTCAGGAGCACTTGTTCACTGAGCCACATCCTCAGCCCTATTTTTTTGTATTTTATTTAGAGATAGGGTCTCACTGAGTTGCTTAGCACCTTGCTATTTCTGAGACTGGCTTTGAACTTGTGATCCTCCTGCCTTAGCCTCCTAAGCCACTGGGATGACAGGTATGTGCTACTGTGCCCAGCTGAAGTTTGTGTTTCTATAATTTTAAGAGGAGAAAAAATATATATAAGGAATTTCTAACATTTCAAAGGTTTATAGTAATACCAGGTTATGATAGCCTGGTGTTAATGAGGAATGCTACATGTTGTCAATTAAGACACTATAACATTTTCAATTGGGGAAAGCTTAAGTAAGAGGATTTGTCACTCAAAATTTAGGACATTATTTCATGTACAGTTTTCCTTGGTCTGGGAATAGTGTATAATATCTCATAGACATGGAACTACTATAAATGTCTTCATAATGTTCTAGGCATGAAACATGGTACCTAGTACTCCTCATCTATTCACAAACCAGAGTATTGCTTATTAATAAAAACATGTTCAAAGCAAACTAAAAATATTCAGGATGAACCAAACTCAAATGGGGATCCAGCTGGGCATGGTGGTGCATGCCTATAATCCCAGCAACTTGGGAAGCTGAGACAGGAGGACTGCAAATTTGAGGCCAGCCTCAGCAACTTAGTGAGGTCCTAAGCAACTTAGCAAGATGCTGTCTCAAAATAAAAAAATAAAAAATAAAAATAAAAATGAGGATCCAAATGTGTCTTCTGTCACCTGTGTGACAAAAATGAATGGCAGGCAGGGAAGAAGCCTCCACATATTGCTGGTGGGACTGTAAAATGGTAAAATTACTTTGGTAAGTTTTTTTGGTTAATTGTCAAAGACTTAAAATAAAGTCTGCTTTCTATAGTTAAGGCCTCAGCTGTAGTTACTACAAAAAGAAATCTTATTGGTCTTAATTTATCTACAGAAAAATGCCATCTTCTACTCCTCTAATCCTCCTTTAAGTGAAAGAAAAACAGTTTACAATGAGAAGTGTCTAGAAACAAGCAAGAGGGTATCTTACGGTGTGGCTCTACCATCATCATGGCCTCCTTCTCAGACATTACAAGCTGACAGAACTGGTCCCCAACATTGGCCAGAATGTATTTTGAGGTCTCTAGGTCTATCCCTTCTGCTAGGGAGGAAGAAGGAATCCACAGGTTCATAGCATCGGGGTCACTTTGTTGAGGGCTTAAAAACCCCTCCACACGAAGCACCCCCTTTCGAGTGAAGATCAGCCTGAAAAAGGAAAAGCAGATAGTCAAATATAGTTGTCCCTTAGGACCCAAGGAGGTTTGCTTTCAGGCCACACCCCTGCCTTACCCCAGCTACCAAAACTTGTAGTTGTTCAAGTCTCTCATTTAAAATGGTGTAGTACTTGCATATAATCTATGCATGTCCTCCTATATTCTTTAAGTCATCTCTAGATTACTTACAATACTTAATAAAATACAAATGCTATGTAAATAGTTTTTATACTATATTAAAGAATAATTAAAAAAGAGAAAAGTCTTTACATATTCAATACCATCACTGTTGTAATCTTAAATATGTTAAATCTGTGGATGTGAAACCAGCAGATATGGAGGACTAACTGTACATGGTCTCAGCTAATACGAAGGCTTAACACTTAGCAGGTACTAATTCTTTAAAAAGCTGTCACCAGTATGATTAGTTTTTCCATCTACCTGTTCTACACCTGCACCCATGCCACTGAATGTGAACAGAAAAAAACAAAGAGGTATCATCATCACATTCTAAATTCATGTTCAGGGCTGGGAATGTAGTTCAGTGGTAGGGCACTCACCTACCACGTTTGAGGCCCTGGATTTGATCTGTAGTAACACAAAAAATAAAATAAAAAAACACAACAAAATTCACATCCACCTACCTCAGGAAGACTCCCTCTCCTAGATGCCTGTTTCATACCTTCCTTCTTTTTGTACTTCTGAAATTACCTTCCCTGTGAGAACCTCACTTCCTGTTCCACTGGTAGAAGCCAGAAGAGAATGTTCACAAGCTCCCATCCCACACATCCCAAAGTGTGGACACTCTCCTGCAAATGGGCCCATGTTCTTCATCTGATCTCTTGCTACTCTGAATGAGGTCCATTTGAAAGTTAATATCTTCATCTACACCCCAATCCTAAAGGTACTCCTCCACTAATTTTCCTCACTTTCCTGTATCATCTAATTTTCTCTCTACTAATTTTTTTTTTTTGCATACTGGAGATTGAACTCAGGGGCACTTGACCACTGACCCACATCCCTAGCCCTATTTTGTATTTTATTTAGAGACAGGGTCTCACTGAGTTGCTTAGTGCTCGCTGTTGCTAAGGCTGGCTTTGAACCCGCAATCCTCCTGTCTCAGCCTCCTGAGCCACTGGGATTACAGACATGCACCATCATGCCCAGCCCAAATCATTATTTATTAATGCTCTATGAAATCAGCATTTAAACTTGCTACAATAACCATCACAAAAATACTCTGAGGAGCTGGGATTGTAGCTCAGCGGTAGAGCGCTTGCCTTGCATGCGTGAGGCCCTGGGTTCGATCCTCAGCACCACGTACAAAGCAATAAAATTAAAAAAAACATTGTGTCCATCTACAACTAAAAAAATATTTAAAAAAAAAAAAATACTCTGAACCCCACATCCTCCTCCATTTGTCTGCTTGTTAGACCAAGTTTCCGTCAGTTTCCTTCAACTCTACCACCAGTTCCTTTCCTTACGTTTTCTCTTCATCCACTACACACTGCCTACCAAACTACCAAAACTACTTTAAAAAAATTTTTTTAAAATTTATTTTTATTAGTTGTTGATGGATATTTATTTTATTTGTTTATTTATATGTGGTGCTGAGAATTGGACCCAGTGCCTCACACATGCCAGGTAAGCGCTCTACCACTGAGCTACGACCTCAGCCCACCAAAACTGCTTTTGACAAGGTCATTCTGTCTTGTTATCAAAAGGTCACTTTCAGTCCTTACCTTATACAACCTGTCAGCATTTGACATAGTTCCTTATTTCTTTCTGGAAATAATTTCTTCAGTTCTCTCTTTCTCCCTTTTTTGTACTGGGGATTGAACCCAGGGGCACTTAACCACTGAGCCACATACCCAGTCCTTTTTAAAATTTTTAATTTTGAGATAGGTCTCCCTGAGTTGCCTAGGGCCTAAGTTGTTGAGATTGGTCTCAAACTTGGAATCCTTCTGCCTCAGCTTCCTGAGTTGCTAGGATTACAGGCATGCACCACCGCACCTAGCCTTCCTGTTTTTCTGTCCTCAGTGGCTGTCTTTTCTCAGTCCCCCTTACTAATTCCTTTTCATACTTCCCATTTCCAGACACTGGAGAGTGCCAAGCTCAGTTCTCAGACTGCTTCTGATCTTTATCTACATGCTGACTCCTGAGGTCTCAAATTAGACTATGGGCTTTAAATACCTGGTGATATTCAAATTTGTATCTCCAGATTGAACCTCTTCCCTTAACTCTAAAGCTGTAGATCCAGCTATTTTTTCAATCTCTGCAACTGGAAATTCTTTCATACTCCAAATTGAACCCATCAGGTAATTCTGAGCACTCTGCCTTCAATAGTCTCTCAACTTCTCTGTGCTTCTCCCCTTGCCCTCATACATAGTCTATTCCCACAAAAGTAGTCAAAGTGACTTTTGGCAGTGTGTGTGGGGATGGTGGTGGTGGTGGTGGTAACTGAGGATTGAACCCAGGGGTGTTTTACTGAGTTACAACCCTAGTCCTTTATTTACTTATTTATTTTGAGACTGGGTCTCACCAAGTTGTCTAGACTGGTCTTGAACTTGTGATACTCCCGCCTCAGCCTCCTAAGTAGCTAGGATTATAGGTGTACACCACCATGCCCAACTCAAAGTGACCTTTTAAAACATTGATCAGTATTACTCATCAGCTCAAAACTTCTAATGACTTCTTTTTCTCTAACAACTTCTTATTTAGAGTAAAAATCAAGGCCCTTAAAGTAGCCCTATTAAGTCTAGACCCATCATTAATTCTTTGACCTTAACTCTATTATCTCCCTTTGCTTACTCTATTTTAGCTACACTAGTCCTATGGATGCATCAAGAATATTCCAGTCTCAGCCGGGCGTGGTGGCGCAAGCCTGTAATCCCAGCACTTAGGGAGGCTGAGACAGGAGGATCGCGAGTTCAAAGCCAGCCTCAGCAATGGCGAGGTGCTAAGCAACTCAGTGAGACCCTGTCTCTACATAAAACACAAAATAGGGCTGGGAATGTGGCTCAGTGGTCAAGTGCCCCTGAGTTCAATCCCCAGTACCAAAAAAAAAAAAAAAAAAAAAAAAAAAAAAAAAAAAAAAAAAAAAAAAAAAAAAAAAAAAAGAATATTCCAGTCTCAGGATGGCTGCACTTGTCTGGAATACTTGTCTTCTGGGTATTTTATTTGATTCCTTTACCTCTTACAGGTTATTCCTCAACCTGTTCTTTCTCAGATCACCTGATTTAAAACAGCAGCCTCGCTACCTTACCTAAATTTCTTTTTTTTAAATATATTTTTTTAGTTGTAGATGGACATAATATCTTTATTTATTTTTATGTGGTGCTGAGGATCGAACCCAGTGCCTCACACATGCAAGGCAAGTGCTCTCCCACTGAGCTACAATCCCAGCCCTTACTTACATTTCAATCCTCTTTTCCTTCTTTATTTTTCTCATAGTTGCCATTTGACATAATATTTACTTAACTTACTTTTTCCCTTATTTTCTGTCTGCCTCTTTAATTCCTCCCCGAACTTTCTAAGGACTGGAATGTGATATTTTATTCACTATTGAATCCTTAATGTTCAGAATAATGACTGGCATACATTAAATGCTCAATGAATATTTGCTAAATAAAGTCATCCACACCAATAAGTCATTTGGATTTTTTAATTTTAAAAATGAAAAAGATTCTTAGCTGGGCATGGTGGTGCATGCCTGTAATCCCAACCACTCGGGAGGCTGAGGTTGGAGGATCACAGGTTTGAGGCCAGCCTCAACAATTTAGCAAGACCTTGTCTCAAAACAAAAACAAAAAGGGACTAGGGATGTAGCTCAGTGATATAGCATCCCCAGGTTCAATCCCAAGTACTGCCAAAAAAAACCCAAAACCAAAACAAATCAAAATCAACCTTGAAAGATCCTAAGTTTCTCACATACAGGAAGAGGAAAAGTGACTAGATACTGCTGTTTTCATTCGTTACCTCTATTTTAAAGATACTCCATTGAGCCAAGTGGGTAACATGTACTTATAGTCCCAGTGCCCAAGAAGCTGAGGCAGGATTGCTTGAGCCTATTAATTCAGGGATAGCCTGAGCAACATAGTAAAACCCATCAAAAAAAAAAAAAAAAAGAAACATGCTTCGCATCATCTCCTAATCTTACTTTTCCTCTCTTACGTGACTGAAGTCACCCTAGCACTGAAGAAGAGTAGTAAGTGATCAGGCAGATTCCTAAAATAAAATAAAGTTCTTCTGCTTATACCACTGGTTTCAAATGGAACCCAAGTTAGGAACAGCTTAGTAGGAATAGCACATGGCAGCAGCTAAAATTGCTTCAGTTCAGTTCTGCAAGGACCAAGCTACACATCATTTTACAATCCCAACAACTAAGTAGTTACTTTGACAAAGCCTCAGCACCAACCCTGAGAGCAAAGGGGTTACAGAAAACAAAGAGGAAGATGGAGAGACAAATTTATAGATTTAGAGAAAGAGTGTGAGTTATATGTCACTAGTGAAAACTGGGAATGACAGCAAGGAGAGGAGTTTAGGTACCTCCGGAAGTGAAAGAAGCGGCAGGCTACAGTAGAATCATCTTGTTCCTGTTCTTTAAACTTCCGATACCGCTCCAGGCGGCACTCACGACATTTGTGCAGGTGAGGTGCCACATTGATGCATGACCCATCCTGCAGAAAGGGCTCGCCAGACTGCTTGAGCTTCTTCACTTTGCTCACATCTTTCAGCACTGACTGTCCAACTGTGGCAAGGAAGGGAGAAGAAAAGGCTGTCATAAGAGGTATAAATAGGGTCCAATAACAAACTCCCCTTGGGAACAAACGTTTGTCATAATCTGGGCTACTCCTCTCTGTGCTACTTGGGTGGGGTATTCCTCTTTGCATTACTTGGGCAAATAATCTACTATGAACCCAGAAAGGGAAAGCAGGGAACAAAGAAGCTTCAGTTGGGAACTAAGGAGAACTGTGTCTCATATAGTGAAATAACTCTGTGCATGTGTATAAAAAACCCAAGGCACACCTGTAATTCCAGCACTTTGGGAGGCTGAAACTGGAGAATTTTGAGTTCAAAGCCAGCCTCAGCAATGGTGAGGCCCTAAGCAACTCAGTGAGACCCTGTCTCCACATAAAACACAAAATAGGGCTGGGGATATGGCTCAGTGGTCAAGTTACCCCGAGTTCAATCCCTGGTACCAAAAACAAAAAACAAAAAAAAACAAAAAAAAAAGAAAACAACCCAAGGCAACAGAAGGTAGTCATCACCTGCACTTAATTCTTCAGTATATGGCTACTGTTGATCAAGGCCTGTTGGGCTCCCACAGGATATTAATTCTTAATGAAAACAGCTACTTTAACCATCAAACTTTCTCTTTTACACTTGCAGACCATAACCTCACATCATAAACTCATGGATTTTGGTAGAGGTGTTAAAATCCTTACATATGTTTCAGAGGAGCAAACCAAGGGAGTGAATCTTTTTGTTTCATCAAGTCTACAAAGGGATGCTATATGGGAATGGAAAGTAGTTCTTAGTAACACCCTGGAAGCAAATTAAAGATGATGAAGTAGAAAGGAATGACAGCAACACAAGGACATATGGTTCCTAATTAAAAACAACAGACTAATAAAGATCACTAGTGCTCTTTTATGAGCAGATAACCCTTTTACAGTGCTGGTATAGATGCAACCAGGCTTGATAAAGGGCCTCTTGCCAGGTTCTTTGCCACTATAATTCTATGAGATTCTAGAACTTTCCATCAACGTGAAGGCATCTGCCACACAAAAGCACAAGCATTTGAGGCAAGTGCCAAAGCAAAGCCCATATATAGCCCGAGCAGGATCACCTTTCAAAGGCGCAGTCCGAGGCCGGCCTTTGGGGGCCTGTTTCCCTTTGCCCTTGCCGAGCAACAGCTCCGCATTACGCTCCCCATTGGGGCCCAGCTTCCCCATCAGGTGTTCTGGAATCCCCTTCAGGCCAGTCTTGGCCTGCAGCTGCTCCTCTGAGTCACTCAAATCTGACAGGTCACTGTTGGTGCTGGAGTCTGAGTCCTGTCTGCAAGCCAAGCTTCGCTCATCCAGTGAGAATCTTTTCACAGCTTCAAAAGGAGTTTTGTTCTCCTGTGAAAAATCTACTGGGGAGGACAGAAAGCAGCCTGAGTGCCTGCCAAAGACATTACTAAAGGTTTTGAGGAGGGGATTGTCCTGTTGCCCAGGTCCCACAGTTGGCCTCTCCTCTGTGGGGCTTGAGGAGAGAGTAGGCATCTCAATGGGTTGGGTGAGGCTGCTGGTGGGTGAGCTGGAGCGGCCATTCCCCATGGCAGAGAGGCTTGGACCCCCAGTGGTAAGAGTTGAGCCCAGAACACCAGGCACCAGCTTGGAGGAATCGGTTGTAATGAAGAGAGTTTTCTTCTTTGCTAAAGATGCCGAATCTGCAGAGGAGTGAGGCTCGGGCCAGCCGGTTGCTGCCTTAGAGGTGACAGTGGTAGCAGAGGAAGAGCTACCTGATGCCTGAGATGCAAAGCTGCTGAAAGGACTGTGTTCAACTTTCTCCACAAATGCCAGGAAAGGGTTAGAAGGCTCTTCTCGGGACAGTTTAGGGGGCTGTAAAAATAGATTTTCATGACTTTCTGGGGTGCGGGTATTAAGGAGGCTCCGGGGGAAGGCTGGAGTAAGGGTGGGCATGGACTCTGCAGGTACTTTCCGGTCCACAGCGCTGCCAGCCTTAGAGCCTGGCTTAGTGTCTGCTCCAAGAGTGGATCTGCTTTTACATAAGCCTGAGCTCAGACTCTCAAGGCTTTGTTTGAATGAGTCCCGACTAGAGGAATCATCAGCCAAACTCTCTGAAACCGTAGTGAAGTAGTTACTGGTGGGTAAAGTTTGGGACATGCATTGAAAAAACAAGTTTTTGGAGAGATCAGAGTCTTTCTGAGACTCTGGTGCAGAGCTACAGGCAAAAGAGAAGCCCAAAGGTTTGTTCTCTGTAGCTAGAACCCCATTGGACTGGCTCCTTCCACTTCCAAAAGTCAAAGGTTGTGTTAAGCTTGGGAGAGATGTTCCAAATCCGGAAGAGGCCAGAATAGAATTTCTTGAATTCTGAAAGGAAGATAGCCTGAGTTAGTGACACTGGCTTCAGATGACAACCTAATGAGTTCGCTCTTTGTCCTATCCTTGAAATACTTGAATCAGTATTTCTTGTGGATCAATCAACTTTTCTCTCCTACAATTCCACTAATCTGCTTTTCTAACTGGATTTCACCAGCAATGGAAGGGAAAAAACTTGGCACAAACCACAGAGGGCATTTTAACTTTAGCAAGATGAGCCAGAGATAGCAGGATGTCATTCAACCTGCTCCTCCCTTGCTTGTTACCCAATGGGTGGATCAGTGCTAGGAAGCTGTGTAGGCTTCTTTGTATTTACAGTATTTGAAAACAGAGACTCTACTAGGGAACTGTGGGAAAAGATTCCTGAATAGATGTCAGCTTTTACTTTGAAACTCACCTAGTGACCTCTGTAATATCTATTTATCTGAATGACCTCAAGAAGTATAGTAAAGTTTTGATTTATTTAAGCTATTGCAAATATCCTGTCTTATAGAAAGTAACCACTTCCATGATAAGTCTACTGCACATTAAAGAAAAGTATCTTTATTAATTTGAAACTCCACAAATGGATCCTTTTAGAAATTGGCCATTTATTGGTTCAAATTTACTTAAAATTTGCAGTTAATGTTACCCCTGAAGATGCTAAAATAAAGAAAGCTATTCATTGAGATCTTATAATTATGATCTAACAAAAGTCCCCAAAGGAAAAATGTACACCAAATATAAATATTTGAAATATTCACCAAATAAAAACACTTAGCCTAACAAATTGAAAATGAAATGATAAAACGCTTTCCATATTAACTTCTGCATGTGAATGATTATATGTATAAATAAGGGTAGGGGTACTTTCATATACATTATGCACCCATATACATACACAGAGACATGCATAGGTAGCTATGAGCCCTTATTTAGTACTCGTTAATTTAATAAAAGTCAGATCCTAGCACTTGACTTGGGAACCATAGATGAACTAAAACAACAACAACAACTTTTAAGTAGTTAGAGAATGATACCTAAAAATTCATTTTAAAACATTGGAAATAAAAAATTATTCCATGGGCCGGGATTGTAGCTCAGTGGTACAGCACTTGCCCCCCATGCATGGGGCACTGGGTTCGAACCTCAGCACCACAAAAAGATAAATAAAGATATTATGTCCATCTACAACTAAAAATATATTTAAAAAAAATTATTCCATGACTGCTGAATGCATATGGGGAGAAAAATTATTTTAGGGGAGAAAAATTTTCTGGATCTCAATAGTGGTAATGGTTTTATAACACGGTGAATGTACTAAATGCCAAAGAATTATACATTTTAAAATGGTTACAATGCTAAATATCCTTGAGGATGGCATAGAAGGATAAGAACCAGGGACATTTCCTATGGCTTGCTTCCAGTTGACATCTGGTACGGATTTGAGAGTTAAAAAATTAAAGTTCATTTTTTTCTCGCTAACCATAAAAGCATTCACTTAAACCCCACTCCACAAAACAGAAAAGACTGACACACCCCACAAGTTTTGCTGTTGTTTCATTAGCAGGATTTGGCTCAGAGCCTTGACACCTGCATGACTATAAGAAAGGTCATGTTTCACTACTAGTATTACCTTCAAAAATAAATACACGCATGAATGAAAAATAATTTGGATGGTCTTTCATTTTCCTTTAAATTATTAAATTCCAAATCCTTTCCTTATAAGAAAGTGATGACAAACTGATTTCAACTAGTTCTTAGGGAAAGAAAGTCCTGGTGGCTATTTCTCTCTTCCAGATTAAGAATTGTAATAGAAATATTCATTCTGTAATTTTAAATCATATTGCAGAAAAAGGACAGGCTAAAGCATGAGCAAAATGACAGTCACAGAAATTTCCACAATCTGTTTAAAAACAATACCCACTGAATCCACATTTCATCTATCAGCTTTGCTACTCCAAGAACAGTGACATTCACTGGATCTTTTCTTGTAGGACATACATTTAGTTTACTTTGTAAGTCCCACTTACATTTACACTGCCTTTGCCATGGAGTTGATTTTAATGGTGCAGGTATTATGATGAATTTTTTACACACTGGAAAAATCCACCTATGATCCTTACCTGATTCTTTTGGGAATACAGGTCAACTAACTGAGGAAAAATCACAACAGTGTGAAATTTGCATTTACCAGCCTCTTTTACCTGGGTATTTCATCTCACTCTCTATTCCTGCACACTAGGGGTTAACACATTATATTTGTTAGAAAGGGGGAGAAGTCAGATGAAATTTGTATACAATGGGGTTTTTTTTGCTTTGTTTTGTCCTCTCTGGGGCTGGTGATCAAACACAGGGCCTCATGCATGCTAGGCAAGATTTTTTTCTATTGAACTGTACCCGCCAGTCCAATGCCATGCTTTATCTGCATTGTTATACCTGAAATGATTCTATTTTAGTGTGTGAGCTCCTTCGAGTAGTGATTTGAAGTATGTGTAATGCACAGTACTTAGCACACAGTAGTTTCCTATATATTATTTTGCTTGTTTTTGTTTTCTTTTTAGATGAGGTCTTATTGTTGTCCAGGCTGGTCTCAAACTCCTGGGCTAAAATGATCCTCCTGCCTCAGCCTCATGAGTAGCTGGGCCTATATGCACGTGCCCCCATGGCTGGATCATGTACTTTAAAAAAATCATTAAGCATTTCATCTTTGTATTTCATATTCTAGCTTGAGTTGACCTGTTTGAATCACAGTTTGGTGACCAAAATTAGTAAAAAAGAATAGATTTTGATACTGTTTTAAACTTGGATTGCACTGTCAACTTGACATAACTTACATTTAACAAAAGTTCCATTTTAGCAAAAAAAATTCCTATCAGATAAAGACCAAAGCAATAACTGCTATGATTAAATTCATCAAGTAAGGCTTATTAAAAGGATTAAATTAGTGAGGGAAACAACTTTTATGGCCATACCAAATGATGAAATGTAACCTAGACTCAAGGGAAACTATCACAGAAATGATGAACTGAAAATAGGGTAATGGTAGCTTGGACTCACAGCCTTAATTATAGTGTTCACTATTACCAATACTGTAATTCATTAACCTTGCCTCTCGTAGACCTGGTGGAGGCTCAACCACTGTGTGAACTAAATAGATAATTGAATTAAAAAGATTCCCCACCAGATCTATTTTAAATCTCATTAAATTGGGTTGTATAACCAGATTTTGACCCAATTGTTCAGGTGACTTTTTTATTTGTACTAGGGATTGAACCCAGTGGCACTTAACCACCAAGCAACATTCCCAGTCCATTTTTATTTTTTGAGAGAGGACCTCACTAAGTTGCTGAGGCTGGCTTTGAACCTGCAATCCTCCTGCCTCAGTCTCCCGAGATGCTGGGATTACAGGTATGTGCCACCATGCCCAGCTGTTCAGGTGGCTTTTAAGAACTGATAAAGTTATTAAAATATACACATTTGCTCAGTGAGCAATAAAGGCCTAGCCACAGAGTATAATTTAAGCACATCTCAGAAATACTCTTTCCTTAGGGAATTTGAGATGTTTGTGAAGATGTTAACAATAAGGAAGGGTGAGAGAGTAAACCCAAATCTGGCAAATCTGCCCCTATAGCAACTCACCTCTCCTGAGGCCTGTGACCGGCTGCCTTTCTGTTTTTCCGGCCCAGTCCCTGTTGCAAGGCCAGTGTCTGAGATCCTCACCGTGGTTGGGGTGGAGCTGGCGGTAGTGACCACAACTGCTGAAGCCACCATGCCCTGGCCAACTTGTTCCAGTGTTTTTCCTGCCTCTTTGTTTTCGGCTCCACCCACCTCTGGGGCCAAAGGTGTCTGACCTGTGGCTGTAGAATATGGAGTGAAAGGTACAGGTGTGTCCCCACCTACAGGCTCATCCTGTACCACCAGAGTCCTGCCGTTTTCTTTGGTGTAAGTAGCAAAGCGAATGTTGCGGTTAATCTGGGGAACAAATGTAGATGGTGGCTGCTTGGCTCTCTGATCCAGCCCTGGCTCTCCACTGGCATTACCTCCTTTCCAGGGCCCTCGGCTTGCCTCACCTCCATCGCTCCCATTACTCTCTACTTCACCCCTGTCTCCTTTTAATTTCTTTGATGCAGAGTCACACCCAGAGTCCGAAGCACTTTTCCTCCTCCGGCCATCTTTCCCCTCTATGCTCTCTCTCTTCTTCTTTCCTTTGGAAGATTTTACTGCTTTTAACGTACCCCCCTACAAAACAAAATTCAAAGAAGATTTATTATAAGGGACCTTTCATCCTGTGAAAACCATAATCCATTAGCTCTTTCCCATTTCTAGAAACAGAAAAAGCAGGCAAAGATTGCCAAGTTATGATGCCAGCTCTAAGACATACCCTTAGTCAAAAAGCTCCAATCTTCCTGTGATTCCATTTATACACACACATTCAAGATAACAGTTAACTCTCTTGGCAAATCTTCTCTTACATCAAATAAACTACTTCAAATGGGACTTTTTTTGAGGGGTTTTACAATTTGGGGGACTTATTTTACAAAATAAACTGCCAGAGCTAAGCTAGGAGCTTATTTGTACACTGATGAAATAACTTGCTTTATTATATATTTATTTCTTGGTTTTGACAGAAACTTGTACAACTTCAAGTATTAAAATATAAAATTTCCTCCAACCAAAAGTCACTAGAACTAATATTTGTAAATCTGTGAGCAAAGGAAAAGTGAATCTGATAGAGAGATTTGGATTGCTCATAGACACTACAATGATTCAGCTGATCTCCAGACCTTATTTCAGAGCATTAAAGAGAAGAAAGGTGGTGGGTAAGGGAGAGCAGGCCACTGCAGGCCGAAAGCCAAATCCTCTTCTCTCTTCTGGCAATGTCAGACTATCTATCTCAGAAAATTATACTTGTACCTTATTTGAAAGGCATGACAAGATATGGATTAAAAGGGAAAATACCCATCTCTGAATAAACTCCTTCTCTGAGAAGGATATGGAGAACGGGGCATGAGATGCAGCTAACATTCTCTACAGCATTCTTTGTGCAGCAAGGATTAATATGAAGTATATAGGTATTTCTTTTACCTAATTTACTCAGAAACATGTGCTAAGATGGTAATAGGCTAGTGAAACATTGTTATCTAGGTATTAATATTTGTCAACTTCATTCATTTATTATTACTATCCTTAATACTTACAGATTATTTGTAGATCTATTTCTTTTTTATTTTATTTTATTTTATTTTATTTTTGGTACTAGAGATTAAACTCAGGGGCACTCGACCACTGAGCCACATCCCCAGCCCTATTTTGTGTTTTATGTAGAGACAGAGTCTCACTGAGTTGCTTAGCACCTCACCATTGCTGAGGCTGGCTTTGAACTTGTGATTCTCCTGTCTCAGCCTCCCTAAGTGTTGGGATTACAGGCTTGCAACACCGCGCCCGGCTTATAGATCTATTTCTTGTAATCACTACTATAGCTTTTCAATGGAAACTTTTTTCGAATTTTGTATTTCTTTGTCTTGTTAGTACTAGTTTCAGTATTTTTCCTTTTTGCTATCTTCCCTTCCAGTATTTCCTTTAATTTTCCCCTGTAAGTCATATATATATATATGAATGAACACACACACTCCACACTCCCATATATTTGGGGGAGGGTAACTGAGTATTGAACCACTAAGCTACACCCTTAACCCCTTTTTATTTTGAGACAGGGTCTCACTAAGTTGCTGAGACTGGTTTTGAATTTGTGATCCTCCTGCCTCAGCCTCCTAAACCGACTGGATTATAGGCTTGTACTCCTATACCTGGCTTCCCCTACAAGTCTTAAGGCTCAAGATTTACTTCCATTTCCCCTTACTTCTGAATATTTCCTGAATTTCCAAATAGATAGTATTAAGTAATAGTAATAAATAATAAGTAATAACACAGTTCTGGCAGTATCACCCAAGTTTTCAAATACTTTCTTCATTCAAAAAGTATTTGCTTGCTGAACGTTGTTTTCATTTCATCCTCTTTTTTTGAGACAGGCTCTTGCTGTGTTGCCCAAGTTGGGCTAGAACTCTCAAACCTCCTGCCTTAGCCTCCCAAGTAGCTGGGATTACAGGCATGCACTACCATGCCCAGCTTAAATTTACCCATTCTCTTTTAAAACTTTATCCTTTCTTCAACCTTGATTTTTTATTTTTATTTTCTTCTTAAATTACAGGGTAAAGCACAGGAAGCTGAGGCAGAAGACTGTGATTTCAAGGCCAGCCTTAGCAATTTAGCAAGGCCCTAAACAATTCAGCGAGACGCCGTTTCTAAATAAAACATAAAAAAGAGCTAGGGATATGGCTCAGTGGTTAAATGCCTCTAGGCTCAATCCCTCCCTGGTACCAAATAAATAAATAATACAGGGTAAACCTGGGGATGGGCATATTTTTGTCCTTTATTTTATTTTTGGTAATGGGACTTGAACCCAAGACACTATCTCCAAGCCCTATAGATGTTTTGAGATAGGGTTTCACTAAGATCCTGACGCTGGTCTCAAACCTGTGATTCTCTTGCCTCAGCTTCCCAAATCTGGGATTATAGGCTTGTGCCACCGAGCCTGGCTGAAATCTGTCTTTTCTTTCTTGCGTGTTCACTCATACTCACTATTAAAGGAGATGAAGCAATCACAGATCTCTAAGAAGGATTACTGGAAAACCTGGCAAACTATAATTGTACTTGGCTAGCCAAGAATATAAGCCATACCGGGCATAATGGCACATGCCTGTAATCCCAGTGGCTCAGGAAGCTGAGGCAGAAGGATTACAAGTTCAAAGCCAGCCCCAGGAACTCAGTGAGGCCCTAAACAACTCAGTGTGACTCTGTCTCTAAATAAAACACAAAAAAGGACAGAGGATGTGGCTCAGGGGTTAAGTGCCCCTGGGTTCAATCCCAGGTACCAAAACAAACAAACAAAAATATATGTCACATCATGGCAAAGCCAAAAAGGAAAGAACCAAAATGTACTGCTAAAAACCATACTTCCCACTTCTAACTACTGTAGTCAACTTGAAGAACCTGGCTCACAGCACCATTCCCTACAATAACTTATGGTGAACTACTCACATGCAAGAAAGTAGCCTAGGACACTAAGAATAATACTTTCCAGTTATATTGAGCCAGCTGACCAGTATCTGGCATACAACAGGTGCTTAATGAATGAATGAAATAGGAATGGATTAAAAATAGAGCCCAATACAACATCAAAGTAATAGGTTTTTCAGCCATGTAAACACAGTCAAGGGACTTAACCTATTCATGATTAATAGAATACATAAATAAGAAGCTATTAAATTTAATACTGAGTCTTCCTTAGTCTGATCTTTTTTTAATCAAATCAAGAATAACTAGATAAAAAAGATGATGAAGGACTATATATTTAGCAAGAAAGCAATATTTATAGAGGTGATAAGATACTATGAGGCATGTGTGGACAGTTGACCTACTGAAGGATATTCACACAGGATTCCTTATTGGTTCAGGTGGAGATTTATAATGTACTTACTTATTTATTTTCAGCTATAATAATTCTGAATGAATCAAGTGTTGGCATAGTCTGTAATTACAGAATAATCCACTGTGTGCTAAGCACTGAACTAGGCACCTGTTTGTTTGATTCTATGTGGGAATATAAAATTTCAGACTCTGTTGGAGCTCATTGCCACCTAATAGGAAAAAAGAGGATGTAGCTTTTCCTCCATTTCTAGTTACTGGGTAAGGTGATGATTATTACTACCACTTATTATAGTTTTAACTATCTACTACCTCTTTCAAATATACCTAAGAAAATATAGAAGTAGTTATGACTCAGACTTTACAACAACTATGGAACAAATCAAATTAAAAGGGTTTACTCAAACTAGGTCTCTTTCTTGAGATCATCCACCCTTACCAAGCCAGTCCCTCTGCACAACCCAAGGGGCACCCATGGAAAACACAAACATAGGGATCTACATAATGAGAAAACGCAAGCTCTTAAGTCTGCTCAAAGACTCAGTTGTTCACTATACCTCATTTTGAGGTGTTGTGTTATCCATCAGCATCACATGGATGAGTCTGGGGTCTACTGACTTAATCTCACCACTCTATGGTAGCAGCAGGATAGCAGAACATATGGAAGAAAGGGGGAGAAAAGATATTATTTAATGGCTTATTCATCAAGACTTTTCCTAATCTATGTAATTATCTTTTTTTTTTTTTAAATATTTATTTATTTAGTTTTTAGTTTTAGGTGGACAGAATATCTTTGTTTTTATGTGGTGCTGAGGATCGAACCCAGTGCCTCATGCGTGCTAGGCGAGCACGCTACCACTGCGCCACAATCCCAGCCCCTGTAATTATCTTTTTATTGTTTCTATTCCCTTACTAGAAGAAAGCTCCATAAGAGAAGGAATATTTACTGTCTCAATCACTGCTATAGCAAGAATATCTGAAACAAGGGGTGGAATATGGTGAGCATTAATATATTTGTTAAGTGCACAAATGAAAGGAACAATTGAGTTCAATACCCAGGTATGTCTTTTAGGGATTTTAATTTCAAATTCTGCATCTCTAAAACATTTCTATTCAGTGTATTATGAAACCCCAAATTTTCAGAACCAAAAATCATTACAAAAATCAATATATGGGGCTGGGGATATAGCTCAGTGATAGAGCACCTGCCTTGCCTGTGTGAGGCCCTGGGATTAATTCCCAGTACCATCAACAAAACAAAACAAGACAAAAAACCCCAAACCCACAAAAACCAAAATGACAAAAAACACCCAAAACAAACAAACCCATTCTACTACTAAAGAATAAAAACTCTGGGAGAGGGAGTACTTTGACATAAAATTATCAAATTTACTGTATAGTGCTGGGAATATAGCTCAGTGGTAGAGCACTTGCCTAGCATGTATGAGGTCCTGAGTTTAATCCCCAGTGCAAAAACACACACACAAAATTTTTTTTTTTACTATGTATATCTTTTAACTTAGCAATTGCACACCAAGGAATTTATTACAATAAATCATAAATGTGAAAAGATGTTCAAGTATGTTCACTGTGTCATCACTTGTATTAGTGAAAATGATTTTCACTAATACAAATATTTAAATCATTGCTAAAATATTTGGCAATGATTTAAATGTCCTTCAATTTTAGATTAAATTAGTTATGATATATTAATTTTTTGGAATAGCACACATCTATTTTAAAGGGATAAGTCAGCTGGGAACAGTGGCACATGCCTCTAATTCCAGCAACTTTAGAGGTTGAGGCAGAAGAATCCAAAGTTCAAGGACAGCCTCAGCAACTTAGTGAGATCTTGTCTCAAGATAAAAAATAAAAAAGGCCTAGAATGTAGCTCAGTGGTAAAGAACCCCTCTGCGGTTCAATCCTCAGTACTGTAAAGAGAAGAAGAAGAAAAAAAGACGATTCACATCTCTATATTCACAAATAAAGATTAAAAATGCTTGTTATAAATCAAGTGTGGTGGCATACACTTGTAATCCCAGCAACTCAGGAGATCAAGGCAGAGGGATTGCAAGTCTCAAGCCAACCTTAGCAATTTAGCAAGACCCTGTCTCAAAGTAAAAAAGAAAAAAAAGGGCTGGAGATGTAGCTCAGAGGTAAAATGCCCCTGAGTTCAGGCCCCAGTACCAGGGGGTGGGGGGGTATATACAATTAAGTAAATAAGATACATTATATAACTATATGTACACTATCATCTCATTTTTAAGTATAACTTATATATGTCACACAAATACATAATATGTTATTTATATACAAATAGATACACATACAGAAATACACATATAGAAAATATTTGGAAGAATATGGAATATAGGGCTGGGTTTGTAGCTTAATGGTAGAGCACTTGCCTAGCACATGTGAGGCACTGGGTTCCATGCTCAGTACCACATAAAAATACATGAATAAAATAAAGGTATCATGTCCATCCATCTACAACTAAAGATAAATAAAAATAAAAGAATATGGAATATATACCAAATTGTTAATGGTGGTTGCCACTGAGAGGAGTGATATTTACTTAGGGGAAGGGGTGGCTTTCATTATCTAGTTTATATATGTATATAATGTTTGCAATTTTTAAACGAAGATGTATTACTTTAATAATTTTTTAAAATTTTCAAATAAATAAATAAAAGCACTTATGCTTACATTATATTGTGATCGCAAAGGGCAAGTCTGAAACCAATTCAAAGATGTCATAAATACCAAATTGTCTGCTTCAAAATACTCAACTATTGCTTCTTCTAAATAATTTTCCAGGTATCTATAGGTGTTATGTTCTTTTCTGTTCATTAGAAACAATTTTTTTTAGCATCTAGGATATAGTGGCAAAAGTATTACAGAAGCCAATGCTAACTGATTAGTCTTTAATATAAACTGTTATGAATATGATGAATAATACCACCTTACAAATGCATATTGTTTTATAGATTTCAAAGCACTTTCAAATATATTATTCCAGTCTTCAAAACAGCACTGTGAGGTCAGTGGAGTTTTACACAATTACTTCAAACTTATAGATGAGAACAGTGGGATGAAAAAATTGCACACTCCTTCTAAGGGTCACACATCATTAAATGATAAGAGCCAGGGATAAGCCGGGCGCGGTGGCATATGCCTGTAATCCCAGCACTTAGGGAGGCTGAGACAGGAGAATCACAAGTTCAAAGCCAGCCTCAGCAACAGCGAGGCGCTAAGCAACTCAGTGAGACCCTGTCTCTACATAAAACACAAAATAGGGCTGGGGATGTGGCTCAGTGGTTGAGTACCCATTAGTTCAATCCCTGGTACCAAAAAAAAAAAAAAGCCTGGGATAAAGTGCTCACTTTCTTTACACCATACTCTGTAAGGGGACTGATAGAACTTAGATGGAATTAACACAGCCTCACCTCAGTTATAGACACATCCATAAGACGGGTGATGGAGTCTTGATGGCTTACGACACCATAGATCCACCCTTCTTCCCCCTCTGGCTGGTACACTTTGACCCTGTGACCTTGAACACTGTAGGGACCTAAAAGAGAGATCAGTCAAAACTGTATTTTTGGCTAAGCTATGTTTGTTTCATAATTGTTTCTGAAAGCAAAAGGAAAACTACATGATGTAAATACTTGGCATTTTCAAATATCTGTCCCCTTGTACAGAGCTAATGAAGTAGCAATTCTAGATTTACCACACTCAGCACTGAGTCTTTTTGCGGTGTTGGGACACAACCCTTGGCCTCATATATCCTAGGGAAGCACTCTGATGTTGAGCAACATCCTCAGACCCTATATGCAACAATTTAAAAATAAAACATAAAGGTTTTGCTCAGTGATTTTTGTAAATTCTTTGTTTATCTGGAGATCATGTAGAATTTCCCAGCCTACCCTTGCCTCCACCCATTCTATCTTTCCTCAATTTTAAAATTCTGGATATAATATACAAAGGGAAAGAAACTTACTAAAAAAAAAAAAAAACTACCAACAAGAGGTAATATAGGAATGTACTCATTATACTTGACATGTACATGAAGAAAATGGGAGATCACTAAGTTGAATGTACCTTTTTTCTTTTTTCTTTGTGGTGCAGAGTATCAAACCCAGGGCCTTGTATATGCTAGGCAAGTATTCTGCCACTAAGCTAAACCCCATGTCCCATTGGATGTGCTATTAGGATAAATGACCACAGGAATGATACTCGATCATTAACATTCTGCTGCCTGACTTTCAATAACAGTTGAGAGTTCAATTTATGAGGTTTCCAGCCTCTGCACTAATAATAGTCTGAACAAATATAGCACCTGTCTTCCTAGGAACACAGAGTTTCAAAAATATTACTTTATCAGCAGGTAATGTTACCCTGCAATTTCAGCTAGTCTTCCAAGGACAGTTTCTCTCTCCCACATACTATACATTTGAGACTATATAGCTAAAACACTGCTAATTTTAGATTATTCTCTCTCAGAGTTATAATAAAGCTTAATTTTTCTATACATACTCACATATCACCATCTTTTATTCTGTGCATTCAATTTTCTTCTCTGTTACTAATTTTTCCTCACATTTTTTCTTTCTTTATATCATTCCTTGTTTATTAAACATCATTTTATCCCGATCTTTTTTCTCTGTAAAGTCAGTATTCCTAACTTCACCTGTTTAGATTTATTTGACAAAAAGAGAACTGAGGACACTACTTCACTAAAAATAATGATTATCATAAGGCCCAGAAATGAAGGTGAGTGAATGCATGACATGAAAGGAAGGATAAATGAAGTAGTTTACCCTTCATGTAGACTCTTGGGCAAAACTGGTATCTGACCTTGAAAGCTAATAATTCTTTCTGTTGGTTTTCTGTTTATTTGTTACTAAGGATCAAACCCAGGGCCTATATAGCTTGTTAGGCACAAGTACTCTACCACTGAGCAACACCCTAAGCTCATTTATTTATACTTAAAGCATACTATTCATGTGAATAAGTTTGTGGATGCATTGTTTGATGAACATACTTTGCACTCTAAATTATTTGTTGGTGTTAAGAGTCTTTAGCTTTTTCTTTTTGGTAATGAGGATTGAACACAGGGATGCTTCATCACTGAGCTACATACCAGACCGTTTTATTTTTTATTTTGAGACAGGGTCTCACTAGGTTACTGAGGGTTTCACTAAATTGCTGAGGCAGGCCTGGAACTTGTGATCCTGCCTCAGCTGTCCAAGTTGCCTAGACTACCAGTGTAAGCCACCACACCCAGCTAGTCTTTAGTTTTTTAGAAACCTGTAGATAGTAAATTCAAAAAAGCCAAGAGTCAGTTGGGCACAGTGGCACATGTCTGTAATTCCAGCGACTGGGGAGGATGAGGCAGGAGGATCGCAAAGCCCTAAGCAACTTAGTGAGACCGTGTCTCAAAATAAAAAATAATAATAAAAAAAAAGACTAGGAATGTGGCTCAGTGGTTAAGCACCCTTGAGTGTACCAAAAAAAAAAGAAAAAAAGAAAAAGAAAGAAAGATTTTATACCTACTGGCTATATCCTCAGTGTCTTAACATTGTTTCTAGTACTTTTTTTTAGTTGTAGATGGACACAATGCCTTTATTTTATTTATTTATTTTTATGTGGTACTGAGGATTGAACCCAGTGCCTCATACATGCTAGGCAAGAGTGCTACTACTGAGCTACAACCGCAGCTCCAAAGAACATGTGTTTTAATAAATATTTCTAGTGTCCTTAATAAATATTTAAGAGCCAGGCATGGTGGTGCAAGCCTGTAATCCCAGCACTTTGGGAGGCTGAGACAGGAGAATCGCGAGTTCAAAGCCAGCCTCAGCAATGGCGAGGCGCTAAGCAACTCAGTGAGACCCTGTCTCTACGTAAAATGCGAAATAGCACTGAGGATGTGGCTCAGTAGTCGAGTGCCTCTGGGTTCAATCTCCAGTACCGATAGATAGATAGATAGATAGATAGATAGATAGATAGATAGATATTTAAGAAATTGGGGGAGGGGGACTAAACTCACAACAAAACTGTGTTTTATGAAATGTACAATAATGAGAAAACAACGGTCTGAGTGAGATCCTATTTTTCTAGTTTATTCAGAGATTTAGCTAATCGGAGATACCTTTGTCTCTACTCATGAAAAGAGGATGAGGACAGATGTTTAAAGCTATGTAGTATCCCATTATATCATTCAAAACTGACAATTCACCTAATTCAGAGTTCAAGAACAGAAGACCACCTGTTTTTACCTCGGCTGAATATCTCTTGTAGCTTTTGGTCACTGATCAAAGCATTAACTGTTTCTCTCAGAGCAGTATGTTCTAAAAGAATCTGGTTTTGGCTATCTGTTCCCATCTGGTAAAGACAAAAGAAAACAACTGAATGTTAAAATGAATAGCAATAACATCTAACTAAATGAGAAAAATCACATAGCAAGGAGTTCTATATCAACATTTGCTAAAAATGCATTAAGAATTCTAGCCTCATGAGGATCTCTGCAAAAATTAAGGATGCTAGTATAAATAGGCTTAGAAAATATTATATACTGTATCTTTCTGCATACAGGATATGATTTTTTCCTAAACCTAAATTTATATATGTTTCTGTATACAACAGCATATTAAAGGTTCAGAGAAATAATGTAGGAAAGAAAAATATTTAGGTCAGGGTTTCACATACTTATTTGACCACAAAACATTTTACTCTATATAAATCTTTTTGCTCATTTTGGTGTTTATCCAACATTTCCTGAATGCCATCTCATATAAACTCTGGGATTATAAGGATGAATAAATTAAGATTGTTGAGAGGGAGTGAGGCCTCATGAGGACTACATAACAAAAAGGATCATTATTAATATACACAAAACAGTTTAGGAAATACTGTTCTTGGCTTTCTTGATAAGAATAAAACTCTTAGAAGTCTCTCACATTTTAACCTTCAGATAGTAATCCTTACAAGTGAGAATTAAACAGTATGTTTGTTAAATTCTGACACAACTCAGATGCTAGTTTGTTTCAACTACTTAACTTATGCCCTTTCTTTATAACTAAAGATATACCAAAACCTCTTCAACACTTAGCTGCACAGAACCAGCCCACACTCCTCCCCACTTCCATGCCACTAGCACAAGACCCCTAGGACTCATACTACAGAAGCAACCAACTCAATGAAGTCACTTCTTGCGAAGGGACCCTCAGAATTGTGGCCTTAAATCTTGAATGGCTTTAGGGTAGAGTGGAGGTACACAGAAAAGGAAAGAAGGCTCAGTACTTTGCAAGGCACAGAGGAGTTTATTGGAGGAAATCAAAGAAACACTAAGAAAAAGAGAAACACCAATATTTGTATCAACAAAGAAATTAGCAAGGAGAGAAATAATAGGCTAAAGACTAGAGTTAAGTGTGAAGTACCTGGAACAGATGCAACCCGTTAGCATCTGACAGGAAACGAAGTTCTCGATCCAGAAGGTATTCAACTGGCACCACAGAACCCAAACCCAGTTTATCTACTAAGGGAGTGAAAGTCTGTGAAGCACAATGACAAGAAACTGATTAAAACTTGGAAATGAAAAACAAAAACAATTCAATCAAATCTTTAACTTCAGAAAAAGTATCCATTATTATATATCACTATTATATTTTCATGCCAGTACCTAGCATCTGTCCCTCAAATAATGATAAGAAGCAAATTAAAGTAGAAAGTCTGTTTAATATTCTTTTATTTATGACTAAAAATGACAAGTGAAATTAAAAATTCCTCATTTTCCTTAGGGATCTGACTAATCTTGTCAGGCTTAAAGAGGACTAAATTACAGTAAATACCCAGAATAAAGAGTTATACCATTAGTCTAGAATTCCTGAAATCTTTTTTTTTTTTTGGTACTAGGGATTGAACTCAGGGGCACTTGACCACTGAGCCACATCCCCATCCCTATTTTTTTTTTAATTTTTTTTTTTAGTTGTTGATTGACCTTTATTTATTCATTTATTTATATGTGGTGCTGAGGATTGAACCCAGTGCCTCCCACAAGCGAGGCAAGTGCTCTACCACTGAGCCACAATCCCAGCCCCCCATCCCTATTTTGTGTTTTATTTAGAGACAGAGTCTCACTGAGTTGCTTAGTGCCTCATCATTGCTTTGAACTCAGGATTCTCCTATCTCAACCTCCCAAAGTGCTGAGATTACAGGCATGCACCACTGCACTCAGCTGAATTCCTGAAATCTTCATGCAATTTCTAAAAATAATCACTGGTATAAATATGCACAGGTAAATTCTTATTACCATTTTATAAATAAATAGTCTATAAAAGACACGCCAATACTCTATATCCATTTATAATAACCTTCTGCTAAAAGTGAAAATGGAAAGTAGCTTTAAAAACAAATGAAAAACCTGGGTATGGTGGCACATGCCTATAATCCCAGTGACTTGGGAGGCAGAGGCAGGAAGGCTACAAGTTTGAGGCCAGCCTCAGCAACTTAGTGAGGCCCTAAGCAACATAGTGAGACCCTATCTCAAAATTTAAAAAAAAAAAAAGGCCTAGGGATGTAGCTCAGTGGCTAAGTGCTCCTGGGTTCAATCCCTGGTACCAAAAAACAAAAAATGAAAAGAGCCGGGGATGTGGCTCAGTGGTAGAGTACTTGCCTAGTATGTGTGAGGCTCTGGGTTCAAACCTCAACACCGCAAAACGAAAACAAAACAGTCAATCTCCAGTACCGCAAAAAAAACCCCCCAAAACCAACAAATGAAAAAATGCTGGCAAGGATGTGGGGGAAATGCAAACATTGTTGGTGGAACTGCAAACTACAAACTAGTACAATTACTTTGGAAAGCAGTATGGAGATTCCTCAAAGGATAGGAATGGACCCACCATTCTATTCCACTCAAAGGACTAGGAATGGACCCATTCATTCTATTCCACTCCTTGGTATTTATCCAAAAGAACTAAAATCAGCATACTATAGTGAAACAAGCACATTAATGTTCATATCAGCACAATTCACAATAGCTAAGTTATGGAACCAGGCAAGTGTCCATCAACAGATGAATGGATAAAGAAAATGGTATATATACATAATGGAATTTTACTCATCCATAAAGAAGAATGAATATATGGCATTTACTGGTAAATGGATGGAACTGGAGAATATGATGCTCAGTGAAATAAGCCAGACTCAGAAAGTCAAGGGTTGAAATGTTTTCTCTCATATGAGAAAGCTAGTGCAAAATAAGGGAAGAAAAGGCAGGTGGGGATTCCATGAAAACAGAAGGAAGATCAATGGAGTAGAAGAAAGGGGTTGAAGAGGAAGGAAGAGGGACAGGAAAAGGGAGGAAATGTGGAATGAAATTGGCCAAATTATGCTGTGTGCACATATGAATACTCCATAGTGAATTCTACCTTTATGAATACCTATTAAGCACCAATTTAAAAACATAATAATACAGCTGGGTGCAGTGGCGCACACCTGTAATCCCAGAATTTTGGGAGGCTGAGACTGAAGAATCGAGAGTTCAAAGCCAGCCTCAGCAACAGTGAGGCATTAGCAACTCAGTGAGACCCTGTCTCTAAATAAAACACAAAATAGGGCTGGGGATGTGACTCAGTGGTCGAGTGCCCCTGAGTTCAATCCCTGGTACCAAAACAAACAAACAAACAAACAAAAAAACCCAAAAAACATAATCATCCAGGTGAGATGGCAAAAAATGAAACTTGGCAACTCAGCAAGGCCCTAAGCAATTTAGTGAGATCCTGTCTCAAAATAAAATATAAAAAGGGCTGAGGATGTGACTCAGTGATAAAGTGCCTCTAGGTTCAATCTCCAGTACCAAACAAACAAAAAGATTCAGGCGTGGTGGCACATGCCTATAATCCCAGTGACTTGGGAGGCTGAAGCAGGAAGATAGCAAGTTCCAGGCCAGCCTCAGGAACTTAGCAAAACCCTGTCTCAAAATAAAAAATAAAAAGGGCTGGGGATGTAGCTTAGTGGTCAAGTGCCTTGGCTTCAATTCCAAGTATTAAAAAAACAGGCGCTGGGGTTGTGGCTCAATGGTAGCGTGCATGCCTCGCACATGTGAGGTACTGGGTTTGATTCTCAGCACCACATATAAACAAATCAAATAAAGGTCCATTGACAACTAAAAAAAAAATTAAAAAAACAAAACAAAACAAACAAACAAACAAAAACTAATAAGTAAATAGAAGGAAGACCAGTAGAATAAAGGAAGGGGAATAATGGGAAGGAGAAGGGGAAGGAAAAAGGAAGTACTAAGGACTAAAATGAAGAAAATTATATTCCGCATGCATGTATGATTATGTCAAGATGAATCCCAATATTATGTATAACTAAAATGCACTAATAAAAACATAAAAAAGAAAAAGCTAAGGGGGCTGGAGTTGTGGCTCAGTGGTAGAGCGCTTGCCTAGCATGCATAAGGCACTGGGTTCAATCCTCAGCACCACATATAAATAATAAATGAATAAAATAAAGATCCATCAACAACTAAAAAAATATTTAAAAAAAAAAGAAAGAAAGAAAAAGCTAGGGATGTGTTTAGTGGTAGAGCACTTGCCTAACATGTCCTAGGCTCTGGGTTCAATACTCAGCACCCCCTGACACACACAAAATAAAAAGTTTAGTAAGGAATAATATATATAAAAAATAGGTCAAATAATATTTATTTTGAATATTATTCATTTAATTTGGTTAGCCACAGGACAATTATGATTTTTAAACAGGTGCCAATTTATGTCTATGCTTTGCTAATAGGATAGAAAGAAACAAATGGATACTCTCAGAATTAAGTTTTATAACACTATTTTATTTCACTTCATAAAACAAAACTTAATTACAAAACACTGAGGATTACACTGTTTCAAAATCTTGCTATGAGAAAAGACTAAAAGTGAAAAATTATTTAGAGATAAAAAGTATCAAATACTATCTAACAGAATGTTTTGGAGAACATAAAAGCTCTCTCAATTTTTTGCTTTGGTAACTTCAAAATAAAAGTATTGTTAAGGATAAACCATGTAGGGTTTTCTGAATTCTAAAGAGTTCCACTTTTGGACAAATACTATAGTTATGTTAGGAAAGCTCAAATATGTTCCTACCCAATTGGGGCCACTCAGGGACTGGGGGTGTAGCTCAGTGAAATCACTTGCCTAGCAAGTACCCTGGGAGACCTGGGGTAGTGGGTGGTGGGATTTGAGGGCTACAGGTTTGGTTCAGTAGTGGAGTACTTGGCTAGCATTAGTGAGACTCTGGAATTGAGCCCCAGAACCAAATAAAAAATTAAAAGTTATATAAAAACTACTCACCAGGGCTGGCCACTGTGCAATTGAGACTCGAGTGCCCTGCAAAGGTACTGGGTCCTTCCGGGGTGCCCATACAAGTGACCCTTCAAGCAAAAGCACAATAACTTCTTCAGCATGAACTTTAACCCAGGAGTGTTGCTTCCAGTTACAGCCATCAAATTCTACGAAGATCTGCAAAAAGAAATAAAAAAAAGAAAAGTAGCTTGGAAGATACATTTGGTGAAATCCCACACTGTGACATATAAACAAACATAACAACTTTGGTTTTGAACAACTGACTGGGAAAAATGACTTATTTTTAAGTTATTTTAAAGGGTACCAATAAAAATGATGTTACCTCAGAGCCAGGAAGTTGGTTTCAGCCTCACTCTAAAACAGGGGAACAGAGTTATGGGGGGCATGAGTTATCCACACAGTTCTTTAGTAATTTCTAGTCATGTCCCTACGGAAACTTACAATTCTCATTTACCAATTCATATCTACACACACTAGCTGGGGGCTTACTATGTGTAAGGTACTGTGCTAGGCTCAGGAATGCAGAGATGAATCTCACACACTTCCTACTCCAAGTGCTCATAGTCTAATAGGAAAAGAACTTTTTAGTACTTCTACTAAAAATGACTGAAAATATTTTTATTTTTTGAATAGGTGATACATGTATATGGTATAAAATTCAGAAGGATAAGCACTGAAAGAAAAAGAAGTTGCCCTCCTACTTCTACCTGTGCATGTATTGTTACTGCCAGCAGTGATCTCATAACTGCTAGCCAAGGAATGCTGTGGTCACAATGTTTTGTTTCCTTCCTAAATAGATACTCTACTTCCTGAGGTATATTTAAGTAGATAATGTAAAGAGTTCTTGGAAGTGATCTGTAGTAAATGAAACTACATTTTTCTAATAAATATGCTTAGACTTGACTTTCTACAAAAATTCTGACTTCTGAACATGGTTCAACACAGTATGAAGTGCAAGACATACACATATAGGCATCACTATATAAAACAGATATGTCTAGGACCAAACATGGTCACAAATGAAGGGCTAGAGATTTATTTATCTCCTGGTTCATCTTTAAAGAATTTTACTTGGCTTTTGGGAAACACCAAAATGATGAAAGACAAATTTAAAAATCACAGCCAAGAAAATGACAGTAGGAAGTCACTATCAAATTGGAAAAACTTTATCAAGCAGAAAGGATCAATGCAGTTGCTACAACTGAGTGACATATTTGGTTCTGAGCTTCCCAAATACCAATGTGAAAAAGGAGACAAGCTCAGTTGCAAGCCAAGTTGTTCAAAAAGAAATTAGACGGCAATTATTCAAGGAAGCAAAGCTATCTTAACTACTTGGCTCTATAAGAAATTTCTCACATGAAATTTCCTATGGCAACACTGAGTGATTAGGGATAATATCAGAATCCCTGCAGCCGTGACTCTTGACTGGCAACTGTGGAGTTGTCAGGAGGATCTGTAAGTATTAGGGGCACCAAGCATTTCCTGTAGATGGAATACTAGAAGTCTGGTATGTCTATGTACTAGTTTTCATTTTTTCCTTTTGCCACTTGTGGAAGCAGTGGCACATACCTACACACCTATAATCCCACCAACTCAAGAATCTGAGGCTAGAGGATCACAAGTTTCAGGCCAGTCTCAGCAACTTATTGAGACCCTGTCTCAAAATAAAAAAACAGACTGGGGATATTGTTTGGTGGTAAAGTGTTCTTGGGTTCAATCCCCCAGTACTAGAAACAAAAACAAAAACAAAGACAGCAGTGGGGATTCAACCCCGGGGCACTCAATCACAGAGTTACATTCCCAGCCCTGCTCCCCTTTTCACTGCAATTAAATTCATTACCTGGGCTAGCTTGGAACGTGTGATCTTCCTGCCTTGGCCTCCCAAGTGGCTAAGGAGTATACCACCACACTTGGCAAACATTCAACCACCATTTTTTTCTTTTTTCTAATATTTTTTATTTAGTTGTCAATGAATCTTTATTTTTACTTATATGCGTTGCGGAGAATTGAACCCAGTGACTCACACATGCTAGGCAGGCACTTTACCACTGCACTATGACCCCAGACCTCACTCATTTTTTTCTTTTGTTTCCAATGCAAAGGATCAAACCCAGGGCCTCACAGATAATAGGCAAGTGCTCACCAATGAGCTACACCCTCATTCCTTCATTTAAAAATATATGTAGATGATAGAATTAAATTTAAATCCATTAAAATGGTCATGAAAATGTTGTGTACTTCACCATAATAAAAAATAATTTTTTTACTCTATTCATAATAGCTTTTGTGGTATGTTCTCATGCAATCAACATAAAAATTGTAAAGTTATGAGAAATTCATGATATTTATACTCAAAATGTGGAGTCATAGCTCAGTAGCCTAGTTTTATAATCAATTTCTTCACAGATATCTTGTGAATTAAAGTACATTAGTGAAATGATATTGAAAGTTGAATTTCATTATACAAAATAGTAGTTTTATTATTTGTAAATGCCAACTAAGCTTCATATCTATTTTTTAAAAAAAAAACATGATGGGGAAGCAAGACTCAGGGGGGTCATGATTTTTTACAGAGAAAGAGGACATTGAACTGGACTACATTTCATACATGAACATGCTCACTAGTATATTACATATATATTCTAGGAGAATAAGGCACAGTACCTACCTTCAAATAACTAACAGTCAATTGGAAAGAGAGAAGTATTCAAACTTATACTTAAGTGCAGATTCAGATTCAGACACTCAGAAAGGTATGTGCAGTACAATATACAAAGCTTAGGGGCTTATGCACAGGACAATATACAAAGCTTAGGGGCTTATGCACTAAGACATGGATGACTCTTAGTGCCATTCTTTATTAATTACAAAACTTGGGCAACTTACTCTATTCCCTCCTCAAATCTTGGCTTAGTTTTCCTCACTTGTGATAAGACACACCTGTCTTACTTACCTAATAAACTGTTGTGAAAATTAAAAAGAAATAGATTCAAATGCACTTTGGTCAACTGTAAAGCTCTTTTTGGGCAATAGTATGCCATAAGATAAATAAAAATAAAGTATGGTGGGTATTCAGAGGCAAAGAATATTAATAGATATGGGAATTAGAAAAATGATGTAGTCTGAGGAAAAGAAGAATGGCCAAGCATTACCTTCATTTCCCCCAACAATGTTTTCCTGATGTTGGTCATGCTGGCAGCTCCCACCTTCCCCAACACTGTCTTTTTAATGTTAATCATGCTGGCTGCCCTACCTTTCCCAGCTCTGTCTCTTTGATATTAATCAAGCCAGCAGTTAACACCTCCCCTAAACAGACACCTTCCTGAAGCAAAACCAGGAAGGGGCTTATCACCACACCAGAGTGATAAACTAATTGAAACAACCCAAAATTCCTAAATGTCCGCGAAAACTAAGAGCCTATATAAACCCAGTCCCTTCCTTTGTTGAGGGGCTCATTTTCCACCGGGAATATGGGTCCACCACCTCCACAGATGAATCCTGCTCCTGAATAAAGCCTTCAATGACTTGCATAGTTTGCTGCCGCCGTGATCTTTTTGCCCTTACAAATATCACTTCAGGTATGCAGAGGGACTAGTAGGGCTGAGGCCAAAGAAAGCCTTGGTAAAGTTCTAGGATAGCCAGGAGCTACATAGCACTGTGGAGGAAACAATGGGAAATGAAATTAAAAAGATTAGAAGTTGATATAGAAAACACCAAAATACTGAGATAAAAACTGGGACCATGGGCTGGGGCATGATCATACATGCTTGTAATCCCAGCTTCTCAGGAGATTGAGGCAAGATGATCACCAGTTCAAAGCCAGCCTGGGAAATTTAGCCAGACTCTGTCTCAAAATAAGGGAAGGGGTTGGGCTGGGTGGCACAGGCCTATAATCCTATGCTCAGAAGGCTGAGGCAGGAGGATTGCAAGTTGAAAGCCAGCTTCAGCAATTTAGTGAAATCCTGTCTCAAAATAAAAAATAAAAAAGGGCTGGGAATGTGGCTAAGTAGTTAAGTGCCCCTTGATTCAACCCCCAGTACCAAAAAAAAAAAAAAACAGAAAGAAGAAAAAAAAAAAAGATATAGCTCAGTGGTAGAGCATCCCTGCGCGGAATCTCCAGTACTGCAAAACAAACAAACAAAAACATAAACTAAAAACTAGGACTACAGTCAGGTACAATGACACAAGCTTATAGCCCCAGCTATGCAAGATTCCTTGAACCCAGGAGCGTGGTGGTAGCATGGCAACACAGCAAGACCCCATCTCTTTAAAAACAAAAAAAAATTCAGTGTAATGAAACTATCACATGTACATATATGGATATATGTACATATATGAATACACCACAGTGAATTTCAGCTTTATGTATATCTATAATGCATTAATTAAAAAAAAAAAACTATAAACAAACAGATGAAAGACCAGTAGTACAGAGGGAAGGGAACAAGAGCAGTGAGAAGAGAGTAAAGTAAGTACTGGGGACTGAACTGGAGCAAATTATATTCCATACTTGTATTAATTACAACAAAATAAACCCCAACATTATGTATAAGTATAATATACAAATAAAAAAACATTTTTTAAAAAATTGGAAGGTGTGGAAGCCAACACAACTGCAATTAAAAAAAAAAGGTTAAGCATCTGTGGGTGGGACAGGGCACAGTAGGTGTTCTTATGTGACCTAGAGTGGGAATGGACAAAGATGGAAGTGACTCAGGTTTGTAAGAGTCCATGAGCCTTATTACAAAGCTTGGTGGCTGGCCAGATATAGAAGGGAGAATTTAAAAATGACTTGGAGCCAGTCGTGGTGGCACATGCCTGTAATCCCAGCAGCTGGGGAGGCTGAGACAGGAGGATCACAAATTCGAGACCAGCTGCAGCAATTCAGCAATGCCCTAAGCAATTTAGTGAGACCCTGTTTCAAAATAAAAAATAAAAAAAGGGCTGGGGCTGGCACGGTGGCGCATGCCTGTAATCCCAGTACTTTCGGAGGCTGAGACAGGAGAATCACGAGTTCAAAGCCAGCCTCAGCAACAGTGAGGCACTAAGCAGTGAGATCCTGTCTCTAGATAAAACACAAAATAGGGCTGGGGATGTGGCTTAATGGTCAAGTACCTCTGAGTTTAATCCTTGGTACCAAAAAAAAGAAAAGAAAAGAAAAATAAGGGCTGAGGATGTAGTTCAGTGGTAAAGTGCCCCTGGGTTTAATCCCTAGTTCCACTAAAAATTAAATAAAATTAAAAAAATAAAAATGATTTTGAACCAGAGACTAGGTGAAGACAAACTGATGGAGGTAGCAATAGCTGGAGGACAGACAAGATCTTGAAAAGCCATGCAAAGCACCATACACTATTCAGTGCCTCGGCTGGATTTAACCTTGAGTGACAACAGTATTTTATCAGGTATCACTCAGAAAACCAGAGGTTGAAGCTCTATGGTAACTGACAGCTAGGTGTCATTCTAGAGTTCTAATCTACCAACCACTTTAAAACTCAACATAGAAGCCAGATGAGATGGCAGATACTTGTAATCCCAGCACCTCAAAAGATGGAGGAGGCAGGAGGACTGCAAATAAAAGGCCAGCCTTGGCACTTTGGTGACACCCTGTCTCAAAATAAAAAATAAACTAGGAGCAGTGGCACAATTGTTAATACCAGGGATCAGTGGTTAAGAGCTCCTGGGTTCAATTCCTAGTTCCAATTTTTTTTTAAATCAATATAAGAGTCATAAAATTCCAGCCAGGTATGGCAGCGCACACCTATAATCCCAGCAACTCTGGAAGCTGAGGTAGAAGGCTAGCAAGTTCAAAGTCAGCATCAGCAACTCACCAGGACTCTGTCTCAAAGAAAAGAAGAAGAAAAAGACTGGGATGCAGCTCAGCAGTACAGTGCCTCTGGGTTCAATCCCAACACCACAAAAAATAAAATAAAATTGTAGGTCACCAACATACAAATGTAAGAACACTAAAAGCTGTAAACAATTTTTATTCTTTTTTTTAAATATTTTTTTAGTTGTAGATGGACACAATGTCTTTATTTTATTGCTTTGTATGTGGTGCTGAGGATCGAACCCAGGGCCTCACGCATGCGAGGCAAGCGCTCTACCGCTGAGCTACAATCCCAGCCCCAATTTTTATTCTTTGTACATAAGAACTTAAACATTTAAAAAGGTAACACAAAATTCTATCATGACATATCTGAAAACATAAGGAAATGCTTCACTTAATTTGAGGGCAATTATCTCAAACTGCCCGGACAAAGGATGTGGAATAAGGGTTTATTAAATTGATGATAACCATGTACTATACATTATGGGATCAAGCAATTGCTCTAGGATAATGATAAGAATTTGTTTTGGGAACAATGTGGAATATGGATACATGTAAACGTGTTCTCGGAAAAGTAAGACTGACTTCTGGCTCTCTAGCACTGTACTTCACTTCCCAGTTAGAGAAATAAAAGGAGTTGGAACACAGAAGGTAAAGAACCATTTTAAATCAAAGCAAATAGAATACAAACTCTCAAAATGGTAGAGGGTTAGGATACAGTACAAGTAGAAAGGATATAAACTAATGGTTCAGTCAGAGATGACCAGGGAGATAAACAATAGAACAGGACTAACACACTTTGAGATGATTTTTACAAATCTGAGTAAAAGTAGCAAATAGTACTAGACATACTATAGTTAGAACCCAAGGATTAGATGTGAAGTATTTCATGAGTTAATGTGAGTTAGTATTAAAACTCTTGCTTTCTAGCCGGGCGCAGTGGCACAAGCCTGTAATCCCAGCACTTAGGGAGGCTGAGACAGGAGAATTGCGAGTTCAAAGCCAGCCTCAGCAATGGCGAGGCGCGAAGCAACTTAGTGAGACCCTGTCTCTACATAAAACACAAAATAGGGCTGGTGGTCGAGTGCCCCTGAACTCAATCCCTGGTACCAAAAAAAAAAAAACAAAAAACCTCTTGCTTTCAAATATCCCTTTAAGGTCTATATGTGATTTATATTCATTTTAGTGACACTGAAATAAAACTGTGCCCACATCCCTATCCCCCTATGCTTGGGGTAGAACCCAAGGCCTCATGCTTGATAGGCAAGTACTCTACCACCAAGCCTCATCCTCAGCCGCCCCCACCTTTTCAATCAAATAAATTACCTTTATTTTTTATAAAATCTTATGGTAGTAATCTGAGCAATATAGGGCTTCATGTTTGTCATGTAGCCATGAGTTTGGATTCTGGCTTTCCACAAGGTCATTCTTACTACAGTTAGTAAGATTATTCATTTATTTACTCACTCAACAAAAATAGAATGCCCCTTACATGCATTGTACTGGCCAAGCCTAAGAATATCAAGGTAAATAAGGCAGCATCTGCCAAGAGGGACTCACCCCTAGATGAGCTAACAGAGGTACAGAAATTCTTACAAAGCTATATAATAAAGGCAATAATAAAGATCTAAACATGCATTGGGCTAGCAAAGCATCTGTCTTGGGCAACTTGAACAGTTTCATAGAAGAGATGGCAGTATGCAAGGAAGTCTTAAAGGACAAGCTATATTCTTCCACAGAGAAGAAGGGAAAGATTTTCCAGTAAGTATAAAGGCAGAGAAATATAAAACATAGTGTGTTCTGAGAGAAAGGGAAGGCGGCTAGTAAGTAAGCTGTAAAGGGCTCTGTAGCGAATTAATGGATAACAAACTGAAACTTGTTGGCAGTATCTGGAGGCTGAGGCAGGAGGATCACAAATTCGAGTTGCCCCAGCCTGGGCAACTCGGCAAGACCCTGTCTTGAAATAAAAAGTGAAAAGGGCTGGGGATGTAGCTCAGTGGTAGATCATCCCAGGTTCAATCCACAGTATGGTGGGGTTGGGGGGGGAGGGGGAGGAAGAGGAGGAGGATGAAGAGGAGGAGGAGGAGGAGGAGGAGAAACTTGCTGGCAAATGTGTCTTATTTGGCCATCAATGTTTTTCTGTTTTGTTTTTAAAGTATATTTAAACATTTTTAGGCTCTCTACCAACTGTCAGTCCCATTACACGCTTTGCTCTGTCACTCAGTTCATCATAAGTCACTGGATGCATCTGAGTATAAGTTGCCCATTACAGAGCTTAAAAGAGCCACTGATGGTTTCACTGATAATTTTAAAGTTATGGGGGAAAATATGTTTTATGAAGATAATGCCACCTAGGGAAATAAACACTCAGTTTAAATAGGAAATCAAAATGAAATTCCAAAGCAATTCATAATTAGATAAATGAATAAAAAAACACAACCAATACCGTGGAATAAATAACAGAGGAGTTTTCAAAAATAAGATCTATTGGGCAGGAGTAGTAAAGCACTTGCCTAGCATGTGTGAGGCCCTGGGTCCAATCTCCAGTGCTGAAAAAAGTGACAGCGAGAGGGGGGGGGGGGAAGGAGAGAATATTTGTCTAATAGACTAACATAAAAAGATTTTCAAGATACATGGAGAAAAAAGCAAGTTGCAGATTATCTGGATTGGTGGGGAGGAGGAGGATTGGGATGGGATGGTCAACAGTATTCCAGCCTTATCACATGTTTCTTTTCCTCTTTAACCTATGTATTCACATATTATACAATTAACTTTTTTTTTTTTGGTACTGGAGATTGAACTCAGGGACACTCAACCACTGAGCCACATCCCCAGCCCTATTTTGTGTTTTATAGAGAGACAGGATCTCACTGAGTTGCTTAGCGCCTCGCCGTTGCTGAGGCTGGCTTTGAACTTATGATTCTCCTGTCTCAGCCTCCCTAAATGCTGAGATTATAGGCTTGAGCCACTGTGCCCAGCTAACTTTTTTTTTAATGGATGAAATTAGTAAGGTATGGTGATGCATACCTGTAATCACAGAAGCTCAGGAGGCTGAGGCAAGAAGATCTCAAGTTCAAAGCCAGCCTCAGCAATTTAGTGAGGCCCTAAGCAATTTATGGAGACCTTGTCTCAAAAGAAAAAGGGCTGGGATGTGGCTCAGTGGTTAAGTGCCTGAGTCAATCCCTGATACAAAAAAAAGAGAGAGAAAGGAAGGAAGGAGGGAAGGAAGGAAGGAAGGAAGGGAGGGAGGGAGAGAAAAGAAAAGAGCCTAAATCAATAAGACTAAGACTATAGGAATGAAAAGTATTTTTGAGAAATTAAGAGATAAAAACAACAGTATATAACAATGATTGTGAGAGGATAAGGAAAATGGGAGATTTGTATCTGAGGTTTCTAATTTCTCCCATTTTCTTACCTATATGCTAAATAAAGCATAAACTGTTACAAATGATTTTCCAAATCTGTGGGATATCTTGGCAACCAAAATGATACATGTTTAGAATATTATTATCATTTTTTAAAAATATTTGGTTCTTTTTTAGTGGTAGGTGGACAGAATATCTTTAATTTTTATGTGGTGCTGAGGATTGAACTTAGTGCCTCACGCATGCTAGGTGAGCATGCTACCACTGAGCCATAACCCCAGCCCCTAGAATATTATTATTTTCAAATAAATAATATCCTCATTATAGTTCCTTTGGTTTTCAAGAGTGCTTTCTACAAACTATCCCTGTCATCCCTCTTCTTTGCCCCTGTCTATTTTCTAACAGTTTGAAGAAATTAAAAGTAAAGTAGCTGGTACAGTAGTGATAATCTGAATAAAAATTCAAACTTGTACAGTGATTTAGGGGCTGTGGAATTACAAAGATCTGGATTTATATCCCAACTCTTCCATTACCTATGTAGCCTAAAGTAAGTCACACTACATTTTTTTTTGGGGGGGGGGTACCAGGGATTGAACCCAGGGTTGCACTGAGCCACATCCCGAGCCCTTTTTATTTTGAAACAGTGTCTTGCCAAGTTGCTTAGAGCTTCACTAAATTGCTGAGGCTGGCTTTGAAATGTGATCCTCCTGCCTCAGCCTCCCGAACAGCTGGGATTACAACTCTGTGCTACTACAACCTGGCTACACTAGCCTTTTGGAGCCTCATCTCCTTTGCCTATGAATAGAGACAATAAGGACCTCAAAAGATTGTCTATAGGGATTACATAAATTAAAGCTGTTAAATGTCTAGCAGAACTTGGGTTCCTAATAAAAATACTCATTCCTTAAGCAAACTGACAGTATTAGTAAAGGTATAAATTGGTATGACTTTAAAAAAAAAAGAAAAAAAAATTTCCTATGTATCAAGAATCTTGAATATGTGCATACTCTGTCTATAATACCAATCTGCGGAATAATTCTAGGAAATAACCCATACCAGAAAAGACCTTACTCATAAAAACGTTCATCATCGCCTTATTAATAAAGCCTAAAATCTGAAACAACTTCAATTTTTAATGAATGAGAAAGTTAAATCACTGAGCCAAAAATATATTCATAAGATTTTTGTTTTGTCTTGATTTTTGCTTTTTCAAATGTTGTTTTATATGTTGCAATGGGCTGGCCTTGAAATCCTGGGCATTAGCATCATCCCACCTTAGCATCCTGAATATCTACCATGCCCCGCCATAAGATATATTTTTTAGTACTGAGGATTGAACCCAGGGGTATTTTTTACCACTGAGCTACATCACCAACCTGTTCTTTATGTTTTGTTTTTTTTTTAAAAAAACAGGGTGTCACCAATTTACTGAAGCTGGCTTCCAATTTGTGACCCTCCTGCTTCAGCCTCCCAATTACAGGTGTGCACCTGGAATTACAGGTGTGCACCACAGTGCCTGGAGTCATAAGATATTCTTATAGAGCATTTATTGTTTTACTTTCAGTAATAAAAGCAATATGGTACCTGTGAAAAATTCAGAAAAGCACCAAGAAAATTAAAATCACCTATAAAACTAAGTTTTTGGTAATAAAGGAAAGTAATTGCCACATTAAGTGAAAAGCAAAACTCTAAACTGAAAATGCAGTATGAATTCAACTATACTTTTTATAAAATCCAAAAACAAAAGATTGAAGGAGGACCTAGTAACTGACCTAACCAACTCCATTTTGTCCTTTTCTAACTCCATTTGCCTTTTATACTTTTTTCCCTTCTGAGCCCCTTTCTTCTACAGTTACCTTGGACTCCAGGAACTATAGGCTTGTTGACCAGCATCTAGGAACAGAAACCCTCCCCAGGCTACAGCAAGCCTCACAGGAACAGATCACCCTAAAATGAGTCTGCACCCCTGAGGCGCAATCATCTCAGGATGCAAATCAAAACACCTCCTCAAGCAATGATGATAAAGATCAATCAGGGGCTGGGGTTATGAAGCAGTGGTAGCCTGCTCGCCTAGCACGAGTGAGGCACTGGGTTCGATCCTCAGCACCACATAAAAATAAAGATATTCTGTCCACCTACGACTAAAAAAATAAATATTAAAAAAAAAATCAATCAGACCAGTCTGACCAGAATGACCTATTGTACCATCAATACAAATGCCTCAGCATTCAAGCCCCCTAATCTTGCCTTTCTTCCCTTTTTCTATAAAACCTCAACAGTCCTGTCAGTCCCTTGAAAGCAGATATTTGGTCATTGTACCCCTTATCTGTTCTTTCTGGTGTAGCCACACTGCTTAAAAACTCTTTTACTGCCCTTTACCACTGCTATTTTTTTGGTTACCAGTCATTGAGAAGAGTTGCAAAGCATAGTCTATTGGAATCACCTGGGATGGAGCCTTCACCAAGGACTTCAGAAATAAGATTAGATCATATATCAAAATATAAATAGTTTCTAATAGGTTGTGAGACTACAGAGTCTAGTTTTTTTTCTTTCTTTCTTCATAATATTGTTAAAATCATTTCTACTTTTTGTGGGGCTGGGGATGTGGCTTAGTGGTAGATCCTAGTGGGTTCAATCCTTAGTGGGTTCAATCCTCAGTACCACATAAAGAAATAAATAAAGCTAAAAAAAATTATACATTTAGTATAATAGGCTGGCATTACATTAGAATCAAAACTACAAAATATCAAATGCTTCTAAAAGAAAACAATCCAAGCCCAGCACAGTGGCACACACCTATAATCCCAGCACTTTGGGAGGCTGAGACAGGAGAATCGTGAGTTCAAAGCCAACCTCAGCAACAGCGAGGTGCTAAGCAACTCAGTGAGACCCCGTTTCTACATAAAACACAAAATAGGGCTGGGGATGTGGCTCAGTGGCTGAGTGCCCCTGAGTTCAATCCCCAGTACCCACCCTCCAAAAAAAAGAAAACAATCCAGATGTAAATCACAAAAACCAAGAGACAATGTACCTTGGGTTGGGGTCCCAAATATGATTCCAACAACTCCAAGACAAATTTAGTTGCTGAGTCTATATTAATAAAAATATATAGAAGAAAAAAGAAGGACCGATTATAAATACCTTATTTTAGGGTCACAGAGAAGAAATTCCATAAAAAATCAGAAGTGAATGTAAACTTAATATGGGCTTCTAAATATTTTACTTTTCTAGATAAGGTGGTCAGAGAAGGCCTTGTAAAATAGTAATGGAAAAATTCATGTGTTCTCCATGTTCCAGGAACTTACAATCTAATATAGGAGATAAGCAAGCTATTTCTCTTGTTATACAGCTACAACAATAAAAACTAAAATAAATAGTCCAAAAGTGTGCTAAAGGAGCAAAGAATAAAAACAACATGGTGAGGATTCAGAAAGACTTTATAGGGCTGAGGTTGTGGCTCAGTGGCAGAGTGCTTGCCTCGCATGTGTGAGGCACTGGGTTCGATCCTCAGCACCACATAAAAATAAATAAACAAAATAAAGACACTGTATCCATGTATAACCAAAAATATTTAAAAAAAAAAAAAAGACTTTATAGAGGCAGCAGTTCCTAAAATGAATATACTGGAATGATGGGCTGAATTTCTTTCTCTTTATGGAATTTCAGTGGATAACAACATTAAAAGCAAATGGTAGGGGACTGGAGTTGTGGCTCAGTGGTAGAGAACTTGCCTCGCACGTGTGAGGTACTAGGTTTGATCCTCAGCACCATATAAAATAAATAAAGATATTATGTCCATCTACAACTAAAAAAAAAAAAGCAAATGGTAAAGCAATGGAAGATAGAAGGTACTAGGAAAGTGGAGGATCACCAAATCAGAGCTGCTGCTGTAAATGTCCTTTTGTCACACACACTTTTCCCTCCCCTGACTCTTTGCACACCAAGGATACGTCTTATCTGTAATTTGGTCTCTTGAGTAGACTAGGTGTAGGCTCTCATGCAAATATCTGTATACATATATATATATCCCATTGTAAATTAAAAACCATGCATATGGATTTTCAAATCAGTCTCCAGAGGGTTTGGTTAGTGAGTCTGTCCCCTAGAGCCTGATTACTTCCATACAAACACACACACAAAGGAGTTTCTGCTCTTGCAAAATGGAGAGAGGTCACACCTAAACAACCAGAGGTAGAAAGTCACTGCTAAAAACCCAGTAAGATGTAATCCCAGCACTTTGGGAGACTGAGACAAGAGAATCGCGAGTTCAAAGCCAGCCTCAGCAATGGCGAGGTGCTAAACAACTCAGTGGTGGAGTGCCCCTGAGTTCAATCCCCGGTACCAAAAAAACCCCCAAAAACCTAGGAAGAGCCCGGCGCAGTGGCGCATGCCTATAATCCCAGCACTTTGAGAGGCTGAGACAGGAGAATCGTGAGTTCAAAGCCAGCCTCAGCAACGGCAAGGTGCTAAGCAACTCAGTGAGACCCTGTCTCTACATAAAACACAAAATAGGGCTAGGGGTGTAGCTCAGTGGTCGAGTGCCCGAGTTCAATCTCCAGTACCAAAAAAAAAGTAAAAACTACAAAAAAAATAAAAATAAAACCCAGGAAGAGTTGGGCCTGTTGCTGCATGCTTATAATCCTAGCAACTTGGGAGACTGAGACAGGAGGATGGTAAGTTCCAGGCTAGCCTCAGCAACTTAGTGAGATCCTGTCTCAAAATTTAAAGAAAGAGCTGGCTGTAGCTCTGTGTTAAAGTGTCCCTGGGTTCAATCCCCAGTACCAATAAATAAGTAACCAACCAACCAACTAGGCACATTTTTTTATTCAGAACAAGGGTAAAAGACACTTTTAGCCGTAAGGATAGATGGCAGGGTTGGGAAGGTTTAAAAACTACCAATCTGTCAAAGGCAGTGAAAAACTGAGAAGCAACAACAGGTGTTATGTCCCCTAGGCCTTGAGAAAACAAAGCCTACAGGAACCCACCCCAGCTGTTAAGAAAATCACCAACAACAGAAAATGTCATGTTTTTTACCCACCAATTGTTTATGGAGAAAAATACAAAATCAAGCACAAAAAGTTGGAATGAGAAGCAAGCAAGTAAAAGTAGTAAACTAGGGAAAGAGCCCTTGGCAGGTGGGAATTTATAGAAGCAAGTCCTTATAAACAAATAATTAAGAAGAAAAACCTGATCATGTAGTCAAAAAAGAGAATGTAAGACAAAATGACCAATGCATAGTATGATCACTGGTGTACATACTATATAGAATGTAGAATGCAGAGATAAATTAAGATAGAGATTTCAGGGGCTGGGGTTCTATTTCAGTGGTACAGTGTGTGGTTGGCACAAAGCCCTGGGATCAATCCCCAGCATCCCAAAAAATAAAAATAAAAAAAGACATGAATTATTAAAAATCAGACATACAAGCCAGGCCTGGGAACACATGCTTGTAATCCAGCAACTCAGGAGGCTGAGGAAGGATTTTAAGTTTGAGGCCAACCTTAGCAATTTAGTGAGACCCCTCAGCAACTTAGTGAGACCCTGTCTCAAAGTAACAAATAAAAAAGGCTAGGGATGTTGCTTATTAGTAAAGCTCCCCTGTGTTCAATCCCCAGTACAAACAACAAAACAAAACATATATGAACGAATTTTTTTTTTAAATGATCTTTGTCAGGTGTGGTGGCACACACCTATCAGCAACTCCAGAGACTAAGGCAGCAGGATTGCTTGAGTCTAGTAGTTCAGAGACCAGCTTGGGCAACACAGTGAGAATCTAGCACAAAAATATTTAAGAAAAAAAATTTTAAATTAACTATGCAAAGCACTTGAGTGCCTGAAAAACTCAAGGGTGGCTCAAAATAGATCCAGTACTAGAGGCTGGATTGTGGCTCAGTGGTAGAGTGCTTGCCTCGCATGCGTGAGGCACTGGGTTCGATCCTCAGCACCACATACAAATAAACAAAATAAAGATATTGTGTCCATCTACAGATAAAAAAATAAAAATAAAAATAAAAAAATAACCCGGGCGCGGTGACTCAAGCCTGTAATCCCAGCACTTAGGGAGGCTGAGACAGAAGAATCACAAGTTCAAAGCCAGCCTCAGCAATGGCGAGGTGCTAAGCAACTCAGTGAGACCCTGTCTCTACATAAACACAAAACAGGGCTGGGGATGTGGCTCAGTGGTCGAGTGCCCCTGAGTTCAATCTCCAGTACCAAAAAAAAAAAAAAGATCTACTAGAAGTAGAGAGTGTGCTTAGAGGAGCTTACAATTAAACAGTATACATTCTTACCATCAAACAAGCACAACCATTTTTATTTAAAGTTCTATAAGCCATAAAAAACAGCATGTCATGATATCAAGTGTGTGTGTGTGTATGTATATTTTGTGAGGATGCTGGGATTAAACCCTAGGCCTTGTATATCATTCATATTTTTATTTAACTTTTGAAATGGTAAGAAAAAGACACATAAAGATAACCATTCTAAAAGCCACAAACTCCATTTTGATTAGGTCTGAAAATCTAGGTTTGAAAATAGGTAGAACATAAAGAATGGATTGTACACTAGAAATATGGTATATGATTCTAATTACATTATTTAGAAACAAGGTAGAGAGATATTTTGGAGTCTACCTATTCTACACCCTGAGACAAAGTGAAAGGTTGATGTAAAAAAAATAAGGCAGATACACTTCCATTCCTCTTGGAAAACTTCCAGACAAAAGTAACACGGTACTAGCCTGAACACTGCTACAATTATTACATTATCTCCAATCAAAGGAAAGGAATATTTTGGAGTCCACCTTTCCCTGAGATGGAGATGCAAGATTAAGGGATAAAAAATTAGGGCAGATACACTTCCACTTCTTTTTCAAGTTCTAGATAGCTGAGACAGCTATGTTACACATTCAAAACAAATTAATGCTGCACTTATAGCATCATTTAATTCTACCACACAGCAAGAAACATTTAATAAAATTAGTGCTGACACAATTGGTTACTTAGTAGGGAAAAAAAAGTTATTCCTCCATTTTCACATGCCAACTAAAACACCATTCCAGATGGACCAAAGATCCAAAGGTAAAAATAAATGAAATTATTAGGAAATTTGAAGACCAGTTATAAACCCAACATGTTGGTGCATGCCTGTAATCCCAGCTACTTCAAAGACTGAGACAGAAGGATTTTTTTTTTTTTTTTGTACTGGGGATTGAACGCATGGACACTCGACCACTAAGCCACATCCCCAGCCCTATTTTGTGTTTTATATAGAGACAGGGTCTCACTGAGTTGCTTAGTGCCTTGCCACTGCTGAGGCTGGCTTTGAACTTGCGATTCTCCTGAGACAGAAGGATTTTAAGGTCAAGACCAACCTAGGCAACTTTGTGAGACATTGTCTCAAAGTAATACAATGTAAAAAGATCCAGGAATATAGCTGAGTGGTAGAGCACCTGCTTAGCATGCAAGAGGCCCTGGATTCAATCCCTAGCACCACACACACACACACAGAATATAAATTTAAGATGGAGAAGTCCTTTCCAAGTATATTGTTCTGATAAATAAGAACTATATTTTCACCAGAAGAATGAGATCCTCATTAGAATAAGTTATACTCCATGTATATATAATATGTTAAAATACACTCTACTATCATGTATATCTAAAAAGAACAAATAAAATAATCTGGCATTTAAAAAAAGATATTTTTGTATGCAAAGTAACTCATAAATAGGGGTTGTGGCTCAGGGGTAGAGCGCTTGCCTAGCATGTGTGAGGCACTGAGTTCAATTCTCAGCACCACATATAAGTAAATAAATAAAAGTAAGAAAAAAAAGTAACCCATAAACAAAGTCAAAAGACAAGTGAGACAAAATGAGTATAATACTCTATACACAGGAAATTTAATCCATGCACAGAACTGATACAAAGTGATAGGACAATCTATATTTTCTCAAATAGGCAAAAGATACATACAAATAGCTTAAAAAATAAAAAAGCAGGGCATGGTGGTGCACACCTGTAATCCCAGCACTTTGGGAGGCTGAGACAGGAGAATCACAAGTTCAAAGGCAGCCTCTGTGAGGCGCTAAGCAACCCAGTGAATCTCTGTACATAAAACAACAACAAAAAAACAAGGCTGGGGATGTGGCTCAGTGGTTGAGTACTGCTGAGTTCAATCCCCAGTACCAAAAAAAAAAAAAACAAAAACAAATAAAAAAGATGGGCTGGGGTTGTGGCTCAGCGGTAGAACACTCGCCTAGCACATGTGAGGCACTGGGTTCGATCCTCAGCACCACATAAAAATAAATAAATAAATAAAATAGAGGAGGGTTGGGGTTGTGGCTCAGTGGTAGAGCACTTGCCTCATACACGTGAGGCACTGGGTTCGATTCTCAGCACCACATACCAAATACATAAATAAATAAAATAAAGGTTTAAAAAAATCTTAATAAATAAATAAATAAAATAGAGGTATTGTGTTCATCTACAACTAAAAAATATTTTTTAAAAATAAAATAAAAAAGAAATATAAAAGGTTAACACTCAGAGGAAAAAAACGATAGTCATGAAAATGCCAGATACTATTTTTCACCTATCAGACTAGCAAAAATGAAAAGGACTAATAGTACATACTAGTGATGGCAAGGGTGAAGGAAAAATGAGAAGGACTAATGGTACATACCACTGATGGCAAGGGTGAAGGGAACAGTATGTGCACTGTTGGTGAGGCTGAAATGTTATCATCCATAGGAAAATAACCGGGAATACAGGGCTCAGGGTATAGCTCGATGGTAACATACTTATCCAACGTGCAGAAGGCCCTGGTACAATCTGTAACAATGGGCATGAGTGTGCACATGCGTACACACACACACACACACACACACTCACTCACACACCAAAAAAAGAAAGAAAGCCATAATGGTCAGGCACAGTGGCATGTGCCTGTAATCCCAGTGTTTCAGGTAGCTGAGGCAGGAGGATCATAAATTCAATTCTAAACTGGGCGGGGTGGCGCACGCCTGTAATCCCCGCACTTTGGAAGGCTGAGACAGGAGAGAATCACAAGTTCAAAGCCAGCCTCAGCAATGGCGATGTGCTAAGCAGCTCAGTGAGACCCTATCTCTACATAAAACACAAAATAGGGCTGGGGATGTGGCTCAGTGGCTGAGTACTCCTGAGTACCCCTGGTGAAGGGAACAGTATGTGCCCTTCAATCCCCGGTACCAAAAAAAAAAAAATTCAATTCTAGCCTCAGCAATTTAGCGAAAATCTGTCTCAAAATTTTAAAAATTAAAGGAAAAAAAAAAAAGCACTGGGGACATAGCTCAGTGGTAGAGCAGAGCACCTGGGTTCAATCCCCAGTACTGCAAAAGGTAAACAAAACAAAAAAGGCAAAACAACATCAAAACATATATTAGCCAGGCGCGGTGGCGCATGCCTGTAATCCCAGAACTTTGGGAGGCTGAGACAGGAGAATCGAGAGTTCAAAGCCAGCCTCAGCAACTGTGAGGCGCTAAGCAACTCAGTGAGACCCTGTCTCTACATAAAACACAAAATAGGGCTGAGGATGTGGCTCAGTGGTCGAGTACCCCTGAGTTCAATCCCCGGTACCAAAAAAAACCCCACACATATATTCAACCTGACGGTCCCAATTGTGGATGGCCAAAATACAAAAGGAAACCTAGAATACTTAAAGCTATATGTACAAGTATATTAATGGTAGCATTGTTTTTAGTGCCCAAAAAACCTTTTAAATAACTTGAACGTTGGCCAAAAGGAGGAATGAGTAACTAAATTATGGTACATCCTTTCTACGGAATATAAGGGAGTTATCAAAAATGTTTTGGAAGCCGGGCGTGGTGGCACGTGCCTGTAATCCCAGTACTTTGGGAGGCTGAGACAGGAGAATTGTGAGTTCAAAGCCAGCCTCAGCAACGGTGAGGTGCTAAGCAACTCAGTGTGACCTAGTCTCTAATAAAAAACACAAAATAGGGCTGGGGTTGTAGCTCAGTGGTAGAGCGCTTGCCTAGCATGTGTGAGGCACTGGGTTCGATTCTCAGCACCACATACAAAAATAAATAAAGATATCCTGTCCATTTACAGCTAAAAATATTTAAAAAAAAAAAAACACACACACAAAATAGGGCTGGGGATGTGGCTTAGTGGTCAAGTGCTCCTGAATTCAATCCCGGGTACCCCCCCTCAAAAAAGTAAATTAAGTTTTGGGTATTGCTCAGTATATGGAGTGCTTGCTTCTCAGGAGAGGCCCTGGATTCCTGGGGCAGGGAGGTGGACTTGGGGGTGATGGTTAAGGTATGTCATTGTAAATGCCCATGGTATAATGTTAAAGAGGAAGAACAAAAAGTAAGTTGCAGATATTGTACAGTAAGCTATCATTTGCTAAAAAAAAAAAAAAAGCAAACTTTTATATACAGATGTTTTCATATTTTGTATAAGTATTAATAAAGATTAGCAAAGATAACTTACTCTTTTTTAGCAAATGAGGGCATATAGAGATGGAGATTGATGGATTTTCATGTGAATAACCATTTAACATTTTGCAAATGGCAAGTTTGTTTTTATAACAACAAAAAGAAAAATCCATAATTTTTTTTTGTTGTTGGTTGTTATCTGTTTGTTTTAGCTATTGTACCTACACAAGTGAAGATCCCAAGGTCTACACAACTTAACCTCAGCCAATAATGACTTAGGAACACAAAATGGACAACTGGTTTAGAAAAGGAGAATCAGAGATAAATGCATAAAAATCCGTGAAACTTAATTCTGCAACAAGATTTTTCTCTTTTTAAACATAAAAGCCTAATTTGAAAGACAAAGCTGCTATTCCACTTGGGGGAGGGGTTGTTTTTCTATTTTTGGCTAAAAAATCTCAGTAGTTACTTGTCAGAAAAGACTTGATGGATAAGATGGCCATCTGTAAGATCATTACCAACAAAATTCCCAATCAATAGTATTCTGACTTTCCTTTTTTCACATCACATCTTAAAGTAGCTCATGGTTTTGGTATTGTTTTCCAAAAAAGGTTTCTTTAAATATGTCAGTATTTTGTAGGACTTTAGAATCAAAAAGTATTTAGGAGAAGATATCAATGGAGATTAAAATTGAAAAGCTGTTTTCAATCATTTCAGAAACTCATTCATCCAACCCTCAATTACTCATCCTTAACAGGGGGCGCCCTGCCATGCATTACTTAAAACCAAGCATGCCTGAAAACATCTTAAACATAACTGATAGAAAATCTGTCCAATCACGAGGCAGCTGCTTGCAAACTCCACCCTTGAGTGCAGGAAGAACACTTGTGATTGGAAGATAGTTGTGTTTACTACAGTGTGTGGTGCAAATTGGAAAGGTCCACAAGCCCAGGGTCCAAAGGAAATCTCAATGAAAAACGAAAACAAAACTGCCAGTTCTGATCCTATACTAGTCATTGTCATTAATAGAACCTCAACATAATAACAATTCTTGAGTACTTTTGCAAGCTGGTAAAAATAAATAAATAAAAAGGCTCTGAGTTTTGTTATGGCTGTTTTCTCATCAGTGCCCCTTGGATATATGTACAAGAGAAGCACAAATGTATTCTCAAAACCCAAATTTGCCTTTGCTTCTATTATTCATGGCCTCGTGCAAAACCTCAACACAGTTTTTAAGAACACCTTGCTTTGATTTCCAAGAATCACTGCAATATTTTTATTTGGATTTAGATCCCAGTTCCACATGCCCAGTGGTAAAATTATTCTGTATTCAGTTTAGTAGTTGTCCAGCATCACAGTGAGCTTCAAAAACTTCTGCCCTTAGGGAGCCCAGCAAACAACACAGTGAATGGGTAGCCATTTCAGGTGCAGAGCTCATTAGCAATTCATCTGATGGAGGAAACAACCTTTGGAAGAACTAGAAAATAAAATCCCAACTGAAAAGAGAGTGGACTATGCCTTAGATCAAAGAATGCACATAAGGGTGGATCTCAAGTGCGTTTTGCTTAGGAGGGTGAATTACTGGATCTGAGCATACCTCTTTCTCATCCCAGTCATCTTCTAAAGAAAGCACAGAGGAGTTTATATCCAAATCCCCGTCTTAACCAGCATCCTCTCTTCATTATATTCCTGGTATTTTTTTACAAATTCGCCCCGCTAACGCTTCATAAATGCCCTAGCAGCCTTTCTTATAGGGCATGGATAAAGATCAAAGCAAGTGAACTCAAGAAGCAGAAGCAAAACTTAAGCCACCCACAAGCAAACTACCCATAAAGCTCGTGTATCATAATAAAAGATAGTCTAACAGGGTTGATCAATAGAAAAACAAACATCAGAAACATTATTCCAAATCTCACAAAATGAATTCCGTTTAGAGCGAAGAAAAGGTCTGCTGAAGGAAATTCATCAACATTTACCTTCAGTTTGTTGGTCATATACATTCAAAAGGTCCCCCACCCCCATTTTTCATAGCCTTATCTCACCAGAGGAGATGACTAGGGCCACTATCAGAATGAGGAACTAAAGAGGTTGGCCAAAACTCAGAGACAGTATTTTGCCGACACATTAACAATAACAACATATTACGGTCCCAAATGCTGGTGAAGTTCTTTGCTGAACAACTTTAATCACAAAATTCATGAAGGAAAGCATGTAAAAGCGGCCAAACCCGGACAAAGTTTCAAAACAAAACCTCTCTCAAGGTTGGGGGAACAGACGAGCTGGGAGCAAAAAAGCACCACCCTGCAGTCCCATTTGGCTAAGACAGATCTTAAACTTATCAGAAAGCCACAACAGCAGCTCCTGTCACCCAGAAGCGCAAAGAGAAGGGAGCTCTAAACAGTCCTGAGAGCTGGTCTTTCTGAAGAGCGCCAGGCCCAGCACGGCTCAGACAAGGAGGAAGTAACTGCCAGATAAAAAAGCCCCAAGCAGCTCCAACTGCAGCCTCCGTGCCTCCTACAACTGCCCACATTCTTGCCCCACTCGAGACTCCGGGAGGAAGGGAACAGGGCGCAGGTCTCCCGGGAGAACCTGGGGATTACAGGTCCACATTTTCTAGGGGGAAGCGGCAGCACCGCCGAACTCTGCGGGGCCCAGGCACTCAGGGTTCGAGAGCCCGCTCGGAAGGCGTGTTGCGGGGGGGCGGGGGGGACGCCCAGCAAAGGGTCGCCCAGGAGGCGGGGCCTGCCGGCTAAAAGCAGCAGCTCCTGGCACCCTGGCCGCCCTCCGGGGGTTAACTAGGGCGCGCACCCCGACGCGGAAGCCATGCCTGCCAGAGCTCGGGGTGCCGAAGTGCCGGCGGGGGGCGCTAAGGAGATCAGGGGGTGCGGAACTGGGTCACCCCCACCACACCGCCCCCTCACAAAGGCCCCCGGGGAGGCCGCCCACAGGCCCTGCAGCCCCGGCCTCGAGTGCACGTCTCGGCCGCCACTCACCGCTAGGTCCTGGGGCACCGCCCCGCTCATGGCCCGCACCGTGCCGGCCCGCCAGGCCCGAGTGCGCAGCGCAGGCCCCGGATCTCCGCTCGCCACCGCCGCCGCGGGGGCCGAGACTGAAGCTGAGGCCGCGGTGTCCGCGAACAGAAGCAGCAGCCGCTTGCCCACCGGTGAGGCCGCCGCGTCCGCCATCGCCAGGGCCGGCCAGACCTGCGCTCCCGCCCGCCGCCTCCCACCACCTTCACCGCCGAGCGCCCGATCCGCCCGCAAGGCCTCCCTCCGCACCACCCGCGGCCGCCGCTCCCCCCACCCCCCCCCAACAGCCACCACCAACCACCGGCGCTGCGCAGCGCCCCCCGTGGCCGGGAGCGGAGCCGCAGCCCGGGCCCCGCACAGCGCCCCCCGCGCTCCGGAGCGGGGCGGCAGCTCCGGGCCCCTCGCAGCGCTCCGCCCCAACCTCCCCGGGGCCTGCAGTGCCCCCTGCGGTCGGGAGGGGAATTGCAGGTTCTGCTCGGCGGGGGGGGGGGTAGTAGGCGGCTCATTCAGTACCCCTTAGCACCCTCCCTGGCCCCAGTCTTCAATTAGGGGGTCCCCTATCTGACCATGTCTCAGAAGGTGGGTGATGAAGGGCAAGGTATCTAGAGGGTAGATGTTTTGAGCTAAGAAGTTGGTGTCCCCAATACCCCATTGATTTCCTATCCTCAAAATACAAGCTACCCTCCTTGTCATCTTTTAAGAAATGTTCCCTTCATTGGTCCATAACAAGATAATGTCCCATTCTATAGTACCGGTACTTCATTAGTTCCTTTCCAGTTGGCCAATGTATTACATTCATTTGATGTGATGCCATTCTTTGCATTGGTTAAAGGCCAATGTGCCTCCAACATCTTGGTATTTTGTCTTAAGTCTATGGCCTTTCTTTCCCTTCCCAGTCTGCCAATGTTATTAAGTTTAGGTGTTTCTCAACTAAACTTTTAGGAAATTGGAAAGAGACCAACAGTAAAGGGATTCTGTTCCCTGATTCAGTAGCATTTCATCTTACCATGGAAGTAGTGGGGCTGAGGGCCCTAACTACTATCTGAATTTATCTAATACATAGTATGGGATATTGATTCTCCTAATTAGAAAAGGAGACTGTAGAGAAGAGAAAATGCAGAGATTTTTGGCTAATTGGTTTTCAAAATTCAGGGGGAAACCTCAATTAATTAATGTTGGTAAATGTCAGACTAGCATGTTTCATGGTCTCATGGATGAAGAGACCGAGTATACACAAACCACACCCAACCTCAGGCCTGATAATGTTTTTCTGGGCTGAGACACCACTTAAAACACATGTCCCATAAATTGTAGTTCATAGGAGGAAAAGAAGGATGAATCCATACAAGGACCTATTTTTTTTTTTTAAATATTTTTTTAGCTGTAGATGGACATAATGTCTTTATTTTATTGCTTTGTATGTGGTGCTGAGGATCGAACCCAGGGCCTTACGCATGCGAGGCAAGCGCTCTACCGCTGAGCTACAATCCCAGCCCCCATACAAGGACCTATTGCTTTGAAGCTTTTCTATCAAAATTAACTAAAGACAAAAAGGAAAAAGGGGGGGCTGCAGTTGTAGCTCAGTGGTAGAGCACTTGCCTAGCATATGTGAGGCACTGGGTTCCATCCTCAGCACCACATAAAAACAAAGGTATTGTGTCCATCTACAACTAAAAAAATTAAGGAAAAAAAATTAACTGCTGGGATTTTCTCTCATATGGAGATTTAATTACTGCCCCAGTCTCTAAGGCTGGTTTTTCAGCGCTGGAGACAGAAGTGTACTTAGGCTCCGGGATGGGAAGAACAAAGGGGATATTCATTCAACAAATATGTCAGACACTTTTCATGTGCCAAGAACTTTCCAAAGTGTTAGACACAACAGAATAAAACAAAACCCTCACCCTCATGGAGTTTACCTTCTTTCCTATACTAGTGAGGCTTCAGGAATGAAAAATGATATCACACTTGGCCTCACATTAAATAAACAGTAGAAAAAAACAATTATAGGGCTGAGATGTAGCTCAGTGGGAAAGCACTTGCCTAGCATGTGCAAGGCCCTAGGTTCAGTTCCCAGCACTGCCAAAAACAAAACAAAACAAAAATCCAACCATAATATTCAAAAGAAAAAAGGGAGACTTATTTTAGATGTCCAAACTTTACCTCAACAACAGTTTTGAAGGAAGAAAAAATTAATACTAAGCTCCTTTTAACCACATGCCACTGCCCTAACCCACCAAAGTCCCTCCTTTGTTTCCAGGGAATGTGACAACTCCCACACTTTCTACGGTGTGTTTTCATCTTTGCAAAGGTTTCTGTTCAGGTGGTCAAGCCAATCCTGTCCTCCTGACACTTCATTGGTATTCAATGATGAGTGTCACCGATTTGAAGCAGGAAACTAGGACATAGGCTAAGCAACTTGACTCTTCTTGCTGCTGGCAAGTCAACACCACCACTGGTAAAGAAAGGCTACAGGGGCTCTTGCCTGATATCTAAGCAACTATATTTCACTCACACACATTAGAAGATGGTTAACATAGGGAGAAGAAAGGGTAGAACAGAAAAGTCTAAAGACTTTAAGCACACAGCTTTTTATAGCAAACAAACACTCCAAATTGAAATATTAGGGAAAATACCCATCCTCTAGGACAAAAGAGAAGCTTTGCTGCTAGGATAATTTTCCAAAAGCAGTATTTTAGGATGGAGAAGTTGCCCAGGTCTTTGGAATCTGAAATCTGATGACTACATCTCCATCTCTCCAGGACACAACATGTGAAAACTCTTAAGAAAGGAAGAGATTCCTGGCTGTCTCCCACCCTGCTTTCTCCCTGCCACCCAAAGCCTGCAAACCAATCCAGACAAGTTTCTAACCATACCATCAAGCATTTCTCAGGGAACTGGAATGTATTAATACTTGACTTCAACCCATTAGAAGTGAGAATGAAAGCAAGGAAGAGGGGATAGGTATAAGTGCCAGGGAAAGAGAATAATTCAGATTGCCAGAAATAACCGAGGCCTTGACAAAAGTCTGGGCCATAGGATCTGATCTACTGTGGTGAAAGGCCCAGCCTTGTCTTAGAGAAAGGGACTGGAAGCTAGCTAGGTGGCCTGCTCCCTGCCTCTTCCTTGCCTTTCTTTGAGGTTAAGGGAAAAAGACACTGTAGTACACAAGATTGCTTGGGAAAATGGATTATTCTAATAAAACTTTATTTTTTCAAACACAGCCACAGAGGCAGAACCTCATGTTTAACACACACAGACTTATGGATTTTTTTTTAATATAAAACAAAGTTTACGAAAAATCTTTTTCCATTTTTTGTTTTTGTAATCCCATTAGTACAGGGACTTTGGCAGCAGGTGGGAGTGAAGGGCAGCTGAGCTGCCACTGGGCAGTCACGGGGCACAGGAGGAGAGCACCAGCCTGGGAGTGGCTTCACTCACACACGCAGGAATACTCACCTACTGGCCAGCCACACCACACACACAGCACAGATGCAGACATCAACCCAGCGTCAGCCATAAGCCCTGGAGTTGTGTTCCACTCTGGGTAAGCCCAATATGTGAAAATTCAAATATTCAAAACAGCTAAAGTAGAGGGAAGTTGCTTGCTTTACAAAAGAAGCAATCATGGGCTGCTTTGAATTGGTCAGCAGTCCAAATGCATTACAAAAAATAGCATTTGGCTTACACAGAACTGTTGGAACAGATCTATTGTGTAAAGCAAAATGAACCACTTCTTGAAAAGGCTTGTTCCAGGGCCACAGGTGCTTAGATTGGGAAGCAAGATGATAGTTCTGACTAGCTTAACTTTCCAGACTTAAAGTAATGGAATTAAAATACACTGTAGGCCTTCTCCCCTAAGGATGGTGCCCCAGGTACTAGGGAAGCCAGGATAGAGGCTGAATCACTGCTCTAACTTCTTCAGTTTAGGGCCTTCAGTAGAGACTCTGTTGGCATTGCCAGTGAACTACTGGAAGCTGGCACAAGCAATCTGCAGCAGAGAGCCCAGGGATGAGGATGCCTCAGGAGGAAAAAAATCTGGCACCAGGGGAATTATGGCCTGAAGAAGAAGAACCAGGGGAGGGATGAAACCAATGATGGGCAACTCCTGGGCTCACAGTTTCCCTGGATTCTCCAGAGAGCCTCTCTCAGGCCCCTAGAGACCTGGTAGCCCAGTGGTAACATGTGGTAACTAGCAAGGAGATGGGGAGGAGCCCTGGAAGGGTAGAGCTTCTGAGGGCCACCCACAGGCTCAAGAAGACATGGCCACCTCCCTCTGAAGTGGAGGCAAAGAGGCTAAAGCCTCACTGATACTTTGATCTGACACATGGGAGATATAGAAAATGTCAGGCTCAATTCCATAAGGAAGAAAAAACAGAACTTGGTATTCTTTCCTAACATGAAGAATTGGGTCCTAAGACATCCTGGAAATTGAACAGAAAAATGCTCTTCTTGCAATAAACAGAAAGGGCAGGTCTAATTTGGTCATGCAGGGTTCTAACCAAAGCTGGACAAAACCTTATAGACTACTATGGCAGCAGCTTCAGTATGCATATTCACTGGTGCCAGCCCTATCAAGATATCTATAGATCTGTAGTCCTCAAACCCATCATTGATGCCACTGAGACCTGCTGCCCTAGCTCAAGTTGTGGATGAGAGACAAAAAAGGAAATTCAATCCAACAAAAACAAACTCCCAGCTGCTTCTCAAAGCCTTTGCTTTATACATCCGCAGCCAATCCCTTAGTGAGCCCCAACCTCCTTGTGGTCTCTCAGGGCCAATTAGAAGAAAATAAACATTTCCTGGCAGAAATGGAAGATAAGCAAACTATTAAATGCTGATCACCCCTTCTTCTTTCTCAAGCATGTCAGAAAAGAGTCCGGGACTGGTTCTTGTAAGAATAGGTTTCCTTACAGTCTGCATCCAAAGGGCAATGCTAGGCCAAGCTCACCCCTTTCTGCTGGGGACTGAATGCTACTTACTATTCCTGTTGCAAGTCTGCCTCAACAGATGGTAGGGACCAAGACAGGACCTTGCCACCTGTCTCTAAACTGGATGGTCAGAAGACGAGAGGAAGAGGTCTCCTCAGTGAAAAAGAGAGCCCTTCAGCCCAGTCTCAAGTTGCCCACATGTTGCATCTACTCAGAGAGCCAGGTTGTATACGGCCTAGACAATCTGATGAGAAAAAAAAGGCCAGCTCAGAATAAATATGGCAACCCCCGGCAGCCTTCAATACTAGATCTATCTAGTGGAGAGGGGGTGGGACTGAAGAAAAGACCATTAGCTGAGGTCACATCACTTAAAGGGCCCTGCTATACCCCAAAACAGTATCCCTTGCAGAGCCACTGTTGCTATGGATTACAAGCCTGGTTTCAGAGCTTTTTAGAAAAAAGGAAAACTTGGAGCCATCCTCTTGACTCCTTAAATAAGCCCACTGTCCCCTTAAAAACTCAAGATCCTTGGGGTATCATAATGCTCTGCTGTTAAGGAGCAACTGTCTTCCTTCCCTAAGGCTACGCAAACACACTTTTCCTCAAGTACACTCCCATGCACGCACACACTCTCACACAATTTCTCTGAGGAGGCTGACTGAACCCCCCACCCTGGCCAAATTCTAAGACACAAGTGCCCTTTGAAGCAAAGGGGCTAGTGAAATTCCCCGAGCTGGGGTCAGCAGACCCCTTCCTGCCCTGCCCATTGCTCTCTCAGCGGCAGGGATACTCACACTCAGGGCCGCCATGGAAAGGGTCTGCTCTGGGGCTGTCCCTCCCGCCACCAGCTCCGTTTATCTTGTCCCGGCCAGTCTCTTGGCATGGTCGAGCTTGCTGGAGCGAGAAGATTTCCGGCTGCCCTGAGTCGGAGCCCTCCACTCACCCCCATTCCCAGGCTGGGCCCTCAGCCTTGGGGCCTCGACACTTGTTAGTAGCCATAAGAGAGTCAGTCTGTGTGGCCCCAGGAAGTAGCCTCTCAGTTTTAGTTCTCCTCAATCAGATTCAAGTCCAGGTCCCCAAAGTCCTGCTGGCACAGTGTCCGCTTGCTCAGCACCTGCCGCCCCCACCGCACGGCCCCCTCTTCCTCCTCTTCACTTTCACTCAGCACCTGGGAGGAACCCTCAATGGGGCTGCAGGAAGCCGAGAGAGGTGGGGGGCTACAGGCCATGAACCACGGTGGAGAGATGCTGCTGCCTTCCCGGGCTGTTTCTTGGAGACAGAGACCTCCTGAGTATGGTTTCTGTCAAACAAACAATAAAATTAGAAGATGAAGAAAAAATATTATTTCCTACAGCATCTTAAGATACATTTCAAAGTGTCCCCTCTGAGTTACACTTGAAGGCAGGAATTTTAGGCTTTGGGGTGAGGTTAATAAGCTCCCTGATAAAATTTGGAAAATTTAGTATACAAACACATTTCTCTGAGGAAAGAGCCCATGGTTTCTAACAGATTCAAGGATAGAAGTTCATTTATAAGGTCCTTGCAGACAGGAACATCAGTTGACTGTTCTGCTAGTCTGTTCTACCAGTGCCTAGTCAGAATCAAGTAAGTACACAGTGGGTTTTCAATAAGTGCTTGCTGTATGGTTGGATGACTGTTATGAATAAATGAACAAATTCTCAAAGAGACTTGTGACCCAGTGGTCTAGAAAGAATATGAAAAAAGCAGGCAAGTACATACAACAACTGCATTCACATTAGGATGCCAGAAAACATTGAACAGATAAACAATGTCACCAGTCCATCTGTTTAAGCCTCTCACAGGCCCATTTGAAGCAGTGAAGGACAAGTGGCAAAACCAGCCCTGAGTGCTAGGAGGAGTAGGGCACTCACTGGTGATGGGACTTTCATGGTTTATGCACTTTTTTTTTTTTTGGTACTGGAGATTGAACTCAGGGACACTAGACCACTGAGCCACATCCCCAGCCCTATTTTGTGTTTTAGGTAGAGACAGGGTCTCACTGAGTTGCTTAGCGCCTCACCGTTGCTGAGGCCAGCCTTGAACTCACGATTCTCCTGTCTCAGCCTCCCTAAGAGCTGGGACTACAGGCTTGCGCCACCGCTCTCCACTGGTTTATGCACTCTTTTTATGTGGGGGTTGAGGGTACAAAGGATTGAACCCAGGAGTGCTTTACTACTGAGATACATCCTCAGCTTTTTTTATTTTATTTTTTAAAATATTTTTTTAGTTGAAGATGGATACAATATCTTTATTTTATTTATTTTTATGTGGTGCTGAGGATTGAACCCAGTGCCTCACGCATGCGAGGCAAGCGCTCTATCACTGAGCCACAATCCCAGCCCCCTTTTTATTTTTTATTTTGAGACTCGATCTCACGAAGTTGCTTAGGGCTGCACTAAGTTGCTAAAGCTGTCCTTGAACTTGCGATCCTCCTGCCACAGCCTCCTTAGTTGCTGGGATCACAAGTGTCCACCACCACACATGGCTTGTGGTTTATGTACTTCTAGAAAGGAAGCCAAATGCCTCTGGCAGGACAATCTGGGGTCCCTTTGGAAGATATAACAAGGGTCGCACTCCAGTTTCTCTGTAACCCTTATGCCTAAGGAATCTCACAGGATAAGAGACTTTCAGTGCTAAAAATGGAATAGTTCCATGCAAAACAGGTTGGTGGGTCATCCTACCAAAAGCTCAGACAGGCCAGGTGTGATGGCACATGCCTGTAATCACAGCCTCTGGGAGGCAGGCATAGGAAGATAGGACAACCTCAGCAACTTAGTAAGACCCTGTCTCAAATAAAATAAGGGCATGGGATGGAGTTCAGTGGTAAAGCACTTGCCTACATGTATTAGGCCTAGGCCAAATCTCCAGTACCACCAAAAAATAAGATAAAGCTCAGACAGAAAAGAGCTCTCAGGGAAGCTCTAACAGGGAATAGCTCAAAAGGAGGAACAAACAGGAAGCCCCCGCCCACCACACTCCTATCCAAGCTCTCCCGTCTTGTTGGTCCTACCTGATTCATCTTATCAAAGTCCAAGGAAGGCCGCAGACGCCGGGGGTCCTCCTCGTGGCGCCGCTTGACCCCAGTTTTGCGGGCATCCAGATCACAAGGCTGTGAGCGGCTTCGGGGAAGGTTGCGGAGACCTCGAGGTCGCCAGGGCAACTCTGGGGAGGATGCAGGGGAGCTCCGGGCAGACGGCAAGAAGCGGCTTGCCTGTGGGCCCAGGCTGGGTGATAGGGAGAAGCGGCGCTGGGGTGGGCAAGGTGACAGGGACTCAGCATCACTCTCCCAGGAGCCACTTTGAGGGGAGGTGGCACAGGGTCGAGAGGAATCTTGGGTCAGGGCCAGACTGAAAAAAGGGGGACTGTAGGGTCTGTGGGCTGGGGCACATTGAGAAGAGGCACTGGGAGCTTGGAGGAACCTGAGGCTGGAGACCCGCTTTGGGGGGCTCTGGTGAGGCACCTGCGGCCCACCCCCTCCACCACTGCCCCGATGCTTGATGGGAGTCCACAGCTTGGAGGGGGCAGGCCGCCACACTGGCTGCCAGCGAGACAGGTCCACCGGCACTGAGAGCGAACGGCAGTGCCTCTTGGATGGAGGGGCAGGGGGCACAGGAAGTTTCTCTGGGTCTGGGGGCTCAGGGCTTAGGACTTGGGAGAGGGGTTGCTCCTGTGGGGAGCTTCCCCTACTGGGTGGTCTGAGGTGCAGGCTCAAGCCTGAGGGGTGGTAGCTGAAGTTGAGGCTGTCTTGGAACTCAGCACAGGAACAGTGGGGCAGGCCCCTCCAGGAAGCACCTTCTGGAAGGCATTCATAATAAAATATTAATGATAGCTAACATTTTCTTTTTTTTTTTTTTTAAATATTTTTTAGTTGTAGGTGGACACAATATCTTTATTGGTTTATTTTTATGTGGTGCTGAGGATCGAACCCAGTGCCTCCCGCATGCAAGGCAAGCGCTCTACCACCGAGCCACAATCCAATCCCAGCCCGATAGCTAACATTTTCTAAGAGCTGAATGCCTGTAATCCCAACCAGCTCAGGAGGCTGAGGCAGGAGGATCAAGAGTTCAAAGCCAATCTCAGCAGATTAGCGAGGCACTTAGCAACTTAGTGAGACTCTATCTCTAAATAAAATACTAAAAGAGCTGAGGATGCTACTCAGTGGTTAAGCACCCGTGGGTTCAATCCCTGGTACCAAAAAACACAATATTTCAAGGCTCAGAGGAAGAGTGCCTGCCTAGTATGTGCAAGGCCCTGGATTCGATTCCAAGCACTACAACAAAACAAAAACCTGTGTTTCATATGCTGCCTTCCACTCACTTTCAAAGGTAAAACATGACATGAGAAACAAACACGTCTGTGTGTGTGCCAGGCTTAACCTCATTCCACTCCACCTATTTCTAACCACCCCTCCCTGCTCCCGGCCTTGGTTCTGAAAAACAGGCCTATGCTTTCCTTCCTTGGCCTTCTCCATTCTCATGTGTCAACAGGACCAAAAGAATTTCAGGGCTACCAAGAAGTAAGAGGTAATTAAGGAGGTGAGAGATCACTTTTATTCCGAAGGCCTACTTAATTGTTTATTCCTAGAGAGGGAAAACAGAATGGAGAAGGCCTTTGATGATGCAATCTGTGCTTGGGAAACGCTAAGATTTTGTACTGTTCATGTTCTTTTCTGTCTGGCTATCCACATACTCTGATTCCCTTCCCTTTGGCCTTCTCTTAAAGCCAAACAGATGGAACCAAGGGAAGGAAGGGAAAATGGGCTAAAAGGAATGCTCCAGCCAAAATCAACTTTTGGGAGACAGCACACTGAAAGGGCCTACTTCAAACTCCTCTGTCTAGTTGGCTAGAATTACGCAGGGGCTGGATATCTCAAACAAATAACAAGTATATGAAGTTAAACTTGATGACAAACTTTCATCTAACTCTATTTAGCCAATAGTTCTTCTGTTGCTAACCTCCATGAAAGCAGGGACCATGGGTCTTTAAGGGTACTTATGGCATAATACCTGGCTTTCACCAAGTATTGAAAAGAACCTGAATGAAGATGCTTTTGCCAATTCACTTTCCTTGCTAAGTATCCCAGAAAAGAAAATGAGATGTTGAATATCCCAGCAGCATGGATTAGAGATTTCTGGCTATCTATTAGTTATGCCCACGAATAGGCCCTTGAATTCATAACCTAGGAATTTCTACCCCAGATATATTTTCAAATGTGAAAAATGACTTATGAGCCAAGCATAGTGGCACATGCCTATAATCCAAGATATCTGGGAGGCTGAGGCAGAATGATGCAAGTTCAAAGCCTGCCTCAGTAATTTAGTGAGAAGCCTGTCTTGAAATAAAAAAATAAAAAGGGCCAAGAATGTAGCTCAATGGTAAACTGCCCTGGGTTCAATCTCTGTACAACAAAATTAAAAATTAAAAATGACCTATGTACAGGTTTCATGTAGTGAACAGAAGATTAGAAGGACCTAACTGCCAGGAACAGTAGCACACACCTGTAATCCCAAAACTTAGGAAGCTGAGGCAAGAGGATCACAAGTTGAAGGCCAGCCTCAGCAACTTAGCAAAGCCATAAGGAACTTAGTGAGACCCTGTATCAAAATAAAAAATAAAAAGGGCTGTGGATGTAGCTCAGTGGTAAAGCATCCCTGGGTTCAATTTCTAGTACCAAAAGAAAAAACAAACATACATTAAAAAAACAAAAAACAAAACAAAACAAAACACCCAAAAAATAACCTAACTATACATCAATAGGAGATTGGTCAAATAAACTATGGTATATTCATTCAGTATAATAAGATGTAGCTACATGAAACAAGGAAATGCTCAGCAAACTGATAGGAAAAAATTTCCTAGTTGTATTTTTTTTTTTTGTACTGGGGATTGAACTCAGGGGTACTCAACCACTGAACCACATCCCTAGCCCTATTTTGTGTTTTATGTAGAGACAGGGTCTGAGTTGCTTAGTGCCTCACCGTTGCTGAGGCTCGCTTTGAACTCAGCAATTCTCCTGTCTCAGCCTCCCAAAGTGCTGGGATTACAGGCATAAGCCACTACACCCAGCTCCTAGTTGTATTTTGGGAGTGGGGTACTGGGAAATTAACTTAGGGATGCTTTACCACTGAGCTACATCCCCAGTTCTTTTTTAACTTTTATTTATTTTTATTACTATTTTTTTCCCCCAGTACTAGGAATTGAACCCAGGGGTACTTTATCCAGCCCTTTTTATTTTGATACAAGGTTTCCCTAATTTGGCCAGGCTGGTCTCAAATTTGTAATCTTCCTTCTCAATCTCCTGAGTCACAGGAATTATATACATATACCATTGCATGTGGCTTCTTTTTTATTTTGAGACAGGGTCTCACTAAGTTGCTGATAGTCTCTCTAAGTTCCTGAGGCTGTCCTTGAATTTATAATCCTCTTGCCTCAGACAACCCGTCCTGGCTGTATTAAGTTAAAAAAAAACAAAAAACAAAGGGCCTGCCATGGTGGCACACACTTGTAATCCTAGCAACTGGGGAGAGTGAAGCAGGAGGATCACAAGTTTGAAGCCTGCCTTAGCAACTTAGGGAGATCAGTTTCAAAATAAAAGAGCTGAGGATGAGGTTCAATGGTAAAGCCCCTCTAGCTTCGACCCCCAGTACCAAAAAAAGAGTGTAGCATAACATATAGCATGTATTTAAAGAGTGGGAATAAATACATGTATTTATATTTGCTTTTAATTGTATAAAGAAATTCCAGTTGGATATATAAGAAACTAATAGGAGTTGCTTTTTTTTTTTCTTTTCCCCTTCAGTTCTGGGGATTGAACCTAGAGCTTCACACGCATGTAAAGGCAAGTGCTTTATCACTGAACTCCAGGTCTAGGAGTTATTTTTAGGGAGGTAGTAGGAGCTAGGTGAACAGGAGATAGGAGATGACTTTTTTGTGTGTGTGTGTGGTGCTGGGGATTGAACCCAGGTATGCTCTACCACTGAGCCACAACCTCAGTCTTCTTTATTTTTTAAAAAAAATTTTTAAAACATTTTTTTAGCCGGGCACGAAAACATTTTTTTAGCCGGGCACGGTGGCGCAAGCCTGTAATCCCAGCACTTAGGGAGGCTGAGACAGGAGAATCACAAGTTCAAAGCCAGCCTCAGCAACAGCAAGGCGCTAAGCAACTCAGTGAGACCCTGTTTCTACATAAAACACAAAATAGAGCTGGCTCATGTGGCTCAGTGGTCGAGTGCCCCTGAGTTCAATCTCCAGTACCAAACAAAACAAAACAAAATGTTTTTTAGTTGTCAAGGGACTTTATTCGTTTATATGAGGTGCTGAGAATTGAACCGGACCTCACACATGCTAGTAAAGCGCTTGACCACTGAGCCACAACCCCAGCCCATCCTTTTTATTGTTTAATTTGAGATAGGGTCTCACTAAGTTGCATAGGGCCTCATTAATTTGCTGAAGCTAGCCTTAAATTTGCAATCCTCTTGCCTCAGCCTCTGACGTAGTTGATATTATAGGTATACCCCACCATGCATGGTAGAGAATATGACTTTTATCAGTATAAACTTTTGGTTGGTATTTAAATTTTTTGAACCATGTAAATGCACTACCTATTTAAAAAGTTAGATTAGCCAGGTACAGTGGTGTATGCCAGAAATCCCAGGGACTCATGAGGCTGAGGCAAGAAGACTGCAAGTTCAAAACCAGTCTCAGTAACTTAGCAAGACCTTGTCTCAAAATAAAGCGCCAGGAGCACACACCTTAACCCCAGCAATTCAGGAGGCTGAAGCACGAGGATCACAAATTCAAAGCCAGCCTCAGCAACTTAGTGAGACCCTGTCTCAAAAAATAAAAGGATGTGGCTTAGTGGTACAGTATCTGGGGTTCAATCCCCAGTACAAAAGAAAAAAAAAGATTTAAAAAGTCTTCATAAGGTATAAGCTATATAAGCTATCTACATCTCCATAAGCACAAACAGAAAATATTTATTCTGAGGCAGTAAGATGGACACACATGCCAATATCAGAAGTGACCCTGGCAAGTAAGTTCCAGGTAGGCTATTATTATGGTTTAGATAGGAGGTGCCCCTCAAAAGCTCATGTGTGAGATAATGCAAGAAAGGTTGAGAGGTGAAATGATTGGGTTATTAGCCTTAACCTAATCAGTATGCTAACCCACTTGAATGGATTAACTGGGTAGTAACTGTAGGTAGGTAGAGTGTGGCTAGAGGAGATAGGTCACTGGGGGTGTACCTTTGGGGTTTATATTTTGCCCCTTGTGACCTAGTAAGTGGTGTCTCTGCTTCCTGATTGTCATGTTCTGAGCTGCTTTCTACTGTCACGTCCTTCTGTCCTGATGTTCTGCCTCACCAGAACAATAGAGTGGCCATCTATGAATTGACACCTCTGAAATCATCAACACCAAATAAACTTATCCTTCTCTAAAACTGTTCTTGTCAGATCTTTTGGTTATAACAGTGAGAAAGCTAACTAAAACAGCTAGTTAGTCCAAATCACTGGAAACCAATGAAATAAATGCATGGATAGAGGCATAAACAAACTCACATGCATAAACACACACATGATGCCTTACCAGACACAAGCTGGAAAGGGTTCCCACAGTTGGAGATGTCTGCATGATCAGGCAAAGGCTAGAAAGAAAGAATATCTATCATGATTTAGGTTCAGGGCACACTGACAAATTTCTAGAAAGCCCTCTTCAATTCTTTCCTGCAATTCATGGGCTACAGGGGTGTTAGAGACTTCCAAATGTCCTCTTCCTATTGCCTTCCCAAAGTTAGTGAGTAAAACAATCCACATCTTCTAATTTCTCAAACCCTTCTCCACCCAATTTTGATGTCCCTTCTCTATCAAAGGAAAAATCCCTGCCCCCTTCCTTTTGGGCTGGGTTTTGAGCCAGTAGTGGGCTCTTTCAGTACAAGTACAATAATTATACACTACAGGACAAGGGTAAAGTAATAGCAACAAACAGCCTCAGAAAAAAGGGGGAAGGGGCCATGGAGAAGCAGGAAGACTGGTCTTTTACCAGACTGATGCTGAAGCGTGTACATTTCAGCTCATCCAGAGTCTGTTTCTGTAGCTGCTCAGTGATCAGGGTTATCATGATTCTCCCCAGGATTTGACTTGCACACTTTGGAGCAAATGATGGATGTCTTCCCTGTTGTTCTTCCAGACCTCACTCGTGAGCCGTCTTCTGCCACTGCAGCACCATTCTAGCACCATTGGGACTTCCCTCTCCAGTCATGCCTGCTGAGTCTGCCAATTACAGAGGGACCAGCCCCAAGTGATATTAGAGATGTACCTGGTCCAGTGATGGAAAATGCATGGCACACATACCACAGCACCCCTATGCCAAGCCTCTGGCAGACATCATTAATTGATCACAGCTTTCTCCTGATAAGTCTAAACATAGCCTCAGAAACATACTGAACCTGGAACTCCAGACATCCAGTAAAATAAACTGGTGTTCACAAGCAATAGGTTGAAACTGATTTACCATTCCTAACCTGGTTCATGCTCTACCATTTCTACCTGGAATACCAGGAGCACTTTAAAAAAAGCCCAAATGGTTATTTCCATTCTGATTAGCCCAGTATTTTATCTTTCAGTCAGAAGCTAAGAGAGGTTCCTTCTCCTAACTACAAAATAGAATATAAGGAGGGGCAATGGCTATAACCATGACTTTCTGCTTCAGATCACAGTAAACACAGCCTGAACAACTGATATATTATTATTTTATACATATCTTTGTATATTCTCCTATAAATGGTCAGGATAATTCCAGTTACATTTCAACTACACAGATTAAAAACAACTTCATGACTTCATTCAACTAAGTTGTTAGGATGATCTGCAAAAGACCATGGATATAATTAATCAAGATTCTTTCTCATGTTTGAATTCTGATAGAAACAAACTAACGCTTCAAGCCCACACAATTGCTTAAGAGCCCTTGCTCAAAGGAAGAGGGGAGGATAACCTAGGTTTTGCTGTTTGTTACTAGATATTTAACCCAGGGGTGCTTTACCACAGAGCAGCAGGCGCTAGGTCCTTCCAGCAACCCCACCAGCCCTTTTTATTTTGAGATAGGGTCTCACTAAGTTGCTGAGGACCTCACTAAATTGCTGAGGCTGGCCATTAATTTGCGAGCCTCCTGTCTTAGCCTCTCAAATCACTGAGATTACAGGAATGCACCACCATGCCCAGCTTAACCGAATGTTTTGAGGCAGAGAAAGCCAGGAATGACCCACACAGAGAGCTCACCTGAGAATGTATGCAGCATTAGCTCATGTAACAATCAAGAAATCTGTCTTAATCAAATTTGCTGAGGTAGTTTTGGCTAATCACTTAACATTCTTCAGTTTACTCATAAGTAAAATGGGTACAATAATCTTAATCTCTCACAGGAATGATATAACTTGATATATCAAAATATATAAAAGCATACCACCTGGCCTATAAAAATCAGGAGCCCACATAGACTGCTGTTTCTCATCCTGTTTGTTGTTCTTCAAAGCCGTGGCATGCCAGAAGTGATGATATCATTAAGATAAAGGCAATAGGGTCTCACTCTGGTTGGAAGCCATCCTTCCTCACCAGCTCACCGAGGGAAGGAAGCCTAAGGCAGTTCTTCTGTGACCTTGGGGGCAGATCACCCTCTACAAAAGAGGGAATTACCCCTACCCTATTCCCACTTCAGAAGGAGGCCATAAGGAAAAGCAAAGAAATACACTTGGATGTATTTTGAGTTCTTTTGAAGAAAAGAGAAGAAATCAATCATTACAGTTAACTATCATTTTCATGCATAATTATTACTACTACCCTGAACAAAGTTCCTGCTTCCTACAAGCTCCTTTCAGCTGTTTCTCCCATGTTCTTGTGACAGAAACTAAAGCTTATATCACTTCTGCTCCCCGTTTCTTAACTCTGCTCTCAAAGATCAACCAGAGAGGAACTTAACTGCAGGCTTTTACCCTAGAGACCCCAGGCCTCAGACTGACCAGTCATAAGGAGCACCGAGTAAAGCAAACTCTTTCAAGCTTTTCATGAGGCCTTTGGACAAGCAGCAAACTCCCAGCCCTCTCTAGGATCAAGTGAAGTGATTTTGTGTTTTTCTGCATTTTAATTATTGGTATGTGGCCACACACAATGGTAACTGGAACAATGCAACTACCACCACACAACTGATACTCTCAACCTGAGTTTCCTAAAACAGGCCAGGCTGAAAGGGGGAACAGAACGGAAGCCATAAGGAATCAAACCAGGACACAAAAGAAGGCAAACCAGCTCCGCGAGGGGCCTCCTCTTTCTCAAGCAGGCACTGAAAAGTGTAAGAAGCCTTCTCTTGTCGCCTTCCTACCCCTTCCATTTTGTCTATCTAAGGGGTAGAGAGAGCTCTGAACGTTCACAAAAGTTAAAACTTCTCAGCCTAACTGGCAAAGGGCTCAGCCCTTCACAGAGCAGCAGGCCGCTAGGCCCTTCCAGCAACCCCACCAGGCCTAACAGTCTAGGCTCTCCCAACACAAACCCCCTAAAATAAAGATTGTACACCCACCCCATTGCTATTGGTCGGTAGTAACCCCTGACACTTGTGTTTCAGAGATGCTGGGGTTGTGCAGAAACCTGGACAACCTAGGATCAAGTAAGGCCAAGCGACAGAGAGTCACAAATTCCCTGGGGATACCCGCACCCCAGGTCCGAGCCCCTCGCCTCTGGTGGAGAATGAAGGAAAACACGAGGGAAGAAGGGAGGTGCAAGAACAGGTTAAGTGGGGATCTGACTGCTTTTTTTCCATATGGTTCTTGTGGGGATAGGGGTGACAAGTGAGGAGCACCCTTCCCCCCACCCCGATGAAGAAGCAAAGACCTAGGCCCCCTCCAATCTTCAACCTCTCCCTCTGTTGCCCTGCCTGTCCCCGCGGGGTGGGGCATGGGGCGTAAGCTGCCCCCCCCCGGGGGGGGGGCGCCCGGGCTCTTTCAGAGGTGGGGGTTGTCGCTTGCCTCTTCACACTCGGGTTCCATCATCTGGTCGCGGGAAGCGAACTCAGGACACTGGGGATGGGGAGGGTCTGGGACTTAAGACTCCGCCACCCCCTCCCCCACCAGGTCCCGTGCTCTCCCCGCGGAGGCGGCCTGCGAGGCTGGGCCGCGCGGACGCTTGGACTGGGGGAGGGGAATAAGGGAAAGAGGAGGGACGGCCGAGATGCCCGCCCCGAGGCCCCAGCGCCACCTGCCCCCCGCCACCTACCGCGGCTCCACCAGCTCCTAGGGCCGCGGCCGGAGCAGCTCTGAGCGCTCGGTTCGCCCCACGGTGCCCTTAAAAGGCGCCGGCGTGAACCAACAGGCCCCTGAGGAGAGTGGGGGAACCACTCGGGTTTGCAGAACCCCCCTGAACCTCCTGCGGAGTCCTGAGTCCCGTGTCGTTTCTCTCTCAAAAATCTTCCTAAAATAGCGCTGTTGGGAACGAGCCTGGGGCTTTGATTTAATGATGGGGCGGTTTCCTCACTAACAAGTCAACCCCCTCCGAAATATCACAGAAGGTGGAAGGGTCCAGTTGGAAGCATATCTTGAAACTCGTGGGGGAGGCCATGACGGACGAAGGTAAACAAAGCCGTCACTCCCGCCCTCCATCCCTACGTCTACTCAGCTGCAGTCTCTCACTCAGTTCTGGCCGCTTAACAGAATTAGCAACTTGCTTCTCACCTGCTGTCTTGCCCGGACCGATACAGTCACCTTTCTGAAAGAATCCCCCTTCCCCTAGCAAAGGACCGGTCCGTGGCGTGAAGGCTACTGGGAAACGTAGTCCAAGCGCCGATCAGGGCCTGCTCTGAGTCCCTGGAGCCCCTCTTCCAGCAGTCAGATCTGCTCCAACCTTATAAACCAGGACTTGAACAGTGGTTGCGGAGATATACCCACTTGATTCTGTAATTTGCCCTTACCCAGAACACTTTGTAAAGCTGAGGAGAGCCCGTGGCCGTTCACTCCCTCTCCTCCCTTTACGCCCCCCCCCCAGCAGGATGAGGTAATGGGATTGTGATTATGACATCATAGTCGGTTCAGTTGCTTGCGGGGGTGGGGGGGAGGGACTCCGGTGGTTACAGCTAGACCACCGTCTTTAAAACAGAAAGGGAGGAAACAGGCAAGTGGTGTTGACGGGCGCTATATTTCCTCTGCAGGAAAAGGAAACTACCTTTTTGTTAAATCTAACCCACTATCACCACCTCCCACCTCAGTCAAAGTTTGTGTCCTTTTTAAAGGGACTGAATGTAGACGAAAGTAGGTGAGAGACTGGGTTTCTAGCTTTTCTGTAAATTTGAAAATTTGAATGTCAGCATCAGAGAGACAAGCCAAAAAAAAAAAAAAAGAAAAGAAGGGGTTTTAAAGAAGAGTTTTTAATGCCTTCATGTTGTGACCTCTTTGTAGGGCAGACTTAGATTTCTTAATTGGTCAGAAAGTAGTAATAATGTAAACAACTTCACTATTAACATTTAACATCAAGCCCCCTCAAGGACATCTGTTTTTTCTAAATTTTTTGTGCTGTACTCAAGCCTGGGACAAGTAAATAGCTGTGATCCTGTGATTGGCTAGGAAGCAAAATCAGTCTTGGGGATCTTCAACATTGAGCTTGGGAGAGGAAGATAGAGGAATCAAGTCTGCAAACTGAAAAAGTAGAGGAAAAGTAAGGTATTAAGAAAATGGGAGTAGAGAGATTTCTTTTTCACTGCATATCATTTCTCCTGGGCAAAGAGAAGGAGCAGAGGCAGGAGCCATAATATAAGAATATATGCTTACCTATAATTACCCATATTAAGTGCTAGGCACTGTGCTACATACTTTGAATAAATATGTATTCTCATTTTTTTCTTACAATCGCCAAATTGAAAAAAAAAAAACTCCTTATTTTGATAAATGAAACCTCCTGAGATGTTTACTGCCCATGTGGTAGGTAAAGATTGTAACCAAAAGTCTGAGACTCTGAAGTCCTTGCTCTTCATTACTAGACTATTCCCCTTTTTATTTTTACTTTATTTAATGCTTACTAAAGTTGAATAGTTGAGTAAAATAAGTTGGTATTACTATTTGCAAAACATTGAAAAAAACAGAAAACACACATCACTGCAAGTTAGTTTTCAGGCCTAATTTCAAAAGGTTACATCCTCTTTCATCAAGAATAAAATAGGCTTCCAGTGCAGCCCAACACTCCTGTTCATAATTAAATCTATTTATGCCACTTTTAGTTCTCAAATTCTTTTACTCATGTTATTTTTTCCTGCTTCACTTTGTTTGTTCGTCCTTGGGCCACTTGTCCAAACCCCATCTGACCTCATGGGTCAGACCCCCATCTTTACCCTGTTCCTTTCACTTTTGGCATAGGATACTACCTGGGCCCCCTTCTGGCCTCTATCCAGATTCTCCAAGGGCTCCAAGACTTGGAGCCAGTCACCCAGAAGGTTATCCAAAGGGGCAGAATCCATCAGCTGTAAGGGGCTCTGCATTCCCTGCCTATGGAGGAAACAGAGTTAGAGATCATATACTCATGCAGACCACCCTCCCTTTCGACCCAGTAGAAGCTAAACCTTTTCAAAGTGAGGAGAGCTAAGGCTTGGCCAACCTCCACTCACAGAAAGAACCAGTAATAGTGAACACACCCCTGAGCTCCCCTGCCCTGTAGAGGCTGGCTGGGGGGGTCCCAGGTGTGTAGAGCTCTTCTCCACTGCCTGATCTGGGCATCCCAGGAACGCCGGCTATACCTCCTTTTCTTGTTTGGTGTTTGAGGGTGAAGCCCTGGCTGTCTTTGTGCCCTGGCAACAACAAATATGGATCAGATAGAGGTCAAAGTGAAAGGACACAGCTCACTGCATATTACAGTGAATCAGGAGTCTAGATAGAGAATTACCAAGAAAGATGTAGGAGTAATACCCTCAATCCACCAGAAAAAGTGAATCTTCAAATCAGATTAAGCATCGAACTTCACAACTCCCTAATATTCTTCTAGAAAGGGTAAATTATGTTTATTATAACTCACTCTGAAATAAACATATAAGATATGACATACCTTTAAAATACCTCCTCTACTTTCACACATTTTTTGTATGCATGCATATAAGCTTATACGTAATTTGTCAAGTATGTTGCAATTAGCCAACTTGGCTGGAGGCAGGAGGAGATAGTTAAAATTAGGGAGGAAAATAACCTCATTAGGAAACATGGATAAAGCTTTAGAAGGTCTTACAGGTGAAGTATGACTTTTTCCATTTGAGAAAAATCTCAGAAACCTATTTTGGGACTATATTAGAGGAGAATAAATAATACTGTAACTTTGTCAGAGCACTCAGATTCTAGCATCTTTCCATTACCTGACATTGAATCATTGGTTGATGCCCTTGTGACTACCCACAACTACACTCACTTGGGGACCTGCTGCAGAAAGCACTGGTAACCAGGTGTGCACTTGCCATAATCTATCTGCTTTTGCCTTCTCTGTAAGACAACTTCATCTGTCTCTACTTCCCACCTGTAGGAAAGTATACAGTGACCCACAAAGTATGATTATAGTCATTAAAACAGAAATCAATGTATCCCACACTCCCTTAATCCCCAGCCTGATTTTCAAGCTTACCTGGCATGACAAGGCTCTCTGCTGACTGCCACACTTACCATCTCTATCCTAGAGAACAGAGACTCTTTACACACCTCTTTTCTGGTGAAGCAAGTTCTACAGATGAAAAAGGTATTAGGATAAAAAACCAGCTGACTACATTGCACATCTCAGCCCTTATTAACACTAAGATCCTGATATCAGGTGAAGTTTATATTTCTTTTTTTCCCTCTTGATACCAGGGATTTAATCCAGGGGTGCTTTACCACTGAGCTACATTTAGTTTTTGAGACAGGGGTCTTGTTGATAAATTGCTGAGGCTGGTCCACGAACTTGCTATTCTCCTGCCTTAGCCTGCTAAATTGCTGGGATTATAGCCAGCACTTCTGGCTAAAGGTTGTATTTCTGACTTTTTCCCCCCAAAGTGTGGTCTGTAAACCATCTGCATGGTTAGCACCTGATGGCCTTGATAATTCCTGGGCGCCACTCTATACCAATTGAATCTTCATTTTAGGGGCCTACATTTTAAAGAGTTTCCAGGGTTATTTTAAACACTTTCTAATTATGAAAAACTTCAAATATACATTGAAGTAAAAAGTATATCACAGGGCTGGGGATATAACTCAGTTGGTTCACTACTTGCCTTGCATGCACAAAGCCCTGGGTTTAATCCCAAGCACTACAAAAAAAAGAAAGAAAGAAAGAAAGAAAGTGTAAGCACAATGCCTTGCTACTCAAAGTATGGTCCTGGGACCAGAGGCATCAACATCAGCTGGGAATTTGTCAGAAGTACAGAGCCTTGGGCCAAAATCCAGATCCACTGAATCAGAATCTGCATTTTAACAATATCCCCAAATGATTAGTATACACATTAAATGTTAAGAAGCACTGAAATAATGGACAGTACCACCCCACCATCGTCCAATATTCCTGAACAATGTTGTCTCATCAATACCCACCCCAACCCTAATAGGATTGTTTAAATGTAAATCTCTAATACTACGAATTTCCAGAGCTGAGGGTGGAGCTCACTGGTACAGCGCTCTCCTAAGAGTAGCCTAGGTTCGATTCTTGCCACCGCAAAAAATTAAATATATTTTCTAAATATCACCTTGTCAATATTTAAATTTTCATAAACAGAATTTAAGGTCCTTTGAACTGTAGTAAGGATTAAAAGAGATGATTAAATTTCTTTCTCTAAAAAGGATTTTCTGTTTACCCACATAACCTAGCATCTCTGAGATGCTGCGCACTAAAAATGGGACAAGGAAAGCTCTTGGAAGGAACTGACACCGCCCAACATAAACACACACACCTGTCACGCCCCAAAATCCGCCGCCCTGGCGGCAAATGCTCCATCTTCAGCGGAAGGCTAGTAAAACTAAAGAGAAATGACACGAGAAAGAAGCAAGAAAAAGAAACACTTCCACTCAATCTTTCCTAGTATTATCTTATGCGAACGGTCGTCGCTAGCGAGGCAGAATTTAAATCTCCCGGGGTTGGCGGGGCCTAGAGAATAGGAAGTACGGAGAGGGTGTGGCGATTGGCCAGAGGTAGAGCCAATGGTGCGCTGAGTTCCTTGCAGGGCGGAGCTTATCCAACAGCTTGGCGAACGCTGGTGGGCCAATTGCCTTCTTGCTGTGTCTCTGGGGCGGGACAAATATCGCCCCTTCCAGAGACAGCTCACGCCTCCAGGTGATGGATGAACGTAACTATTGGCTGTGGCAGAAAGGGCGGGGTCTTGAAGGCGCACGGAGATTGGCTAACGGAAGTTACAGGCGGGCAGGGATAGGTTGCTGGGTGGGCGGAAGGTTTGAATGATCCGGCCTGTGGCTGTTGGTATTCTTGTACTCGGGCTAAACCTCAGCCTTCTGCGTAAAAAAGTTACTAAAACCTATCCTCGTCCTATCGGGTCGAGCGAGAAGCAGAACTGTTGGCGGGTTTATTGCCTCTTTTCCTCAGATTTTCCTTTTATCCTCTCGAATCTTCACTTGAGTCCAATCACTGCCACTTTCCTTTCTCCTGAAATCAAGTCTGACTCTATACTTAAGGTAAGCGCCCCGCGGTCTCTACCACAGAGGCACTGAGACTTGGTTCTTCCGGTAGGGTCCGTTCAGGCAGAGGTCCGAACCGGCATTATCGCGAGTTAGGAGACCCGAATTTCTTCCAGTTAGGAGTGTGAAGCTGTGTGGCCCCAAACAAATCAAAGCTCTCTTTTCATTCCATCTTTAAAGTCCCGAGGTTGCGCCTCCTCGGTAAATTCAAGTTTCAACACAAAGGCCTAGTCGCCCCAGGCAAGTGTGATTTAACCTTCAAACCAAGTTGTGATTCACCCTTTGGGATGCTCCCCAACCCCCATTGCCGATCTGCTTGGCTAGATAGGGTGGAGGGTGTTGGAAAAGCTGAAAAGTCTGTGATGTTCTCCTAGCAAGCCCTCCCCGCCCCGTAGTGAAGATTCAGGGACCATGTCTACAGAACTCTAGTCATCCACAACAGAGGAGGGAAGATCTCGCTCAGGACCCAGTTTTAGGTCCAATCAGAGGAAGATGTTACACCTGCTTCTGGAGAAAGACACTTCCTTTACCATCTGTCCAGGTCTCCCTAGATCTCCAATGGACAAACTCCTTGGTGATTCTGCAAATCTCAGCATTTTGTCTGGGTGAACCCATTTTTATTTTTATACCTTATCACCTTATCTCCTTTGCTTTCTAAACAGGCTTGTTTGTTTAACTATCTTAGCACAAAGATCAGGATTTAGGACTGTGTGACCCTTTTGAATCTCAGCCTGCTTTTCTGTGTAATAGAAATCATCTCGTCCTATATCACTAGGATCTTGTTGCGTGTTTTGTTTTTGTTTTTGTGGTGCTGGGGATTGAATCCAGGGCCTTGTGCATGTGAGGCAAGCACTCTACTAACTGAGCTATATCCCCAACGTCCTCTCACTAGGATCTTGTGAGTATTAAATAATGTAATGTCTGGGAAAAGTCTGAAAATATTCCATTATGAATCGGCCACTTTATTAGCATTACTATTAATGTTACTGTACTTGTACTTTAAATTCTAGTCATCTGGGCTCCATCCCCAGCACCACCAAAAAAAAAAAAAAAATTCTGGTCATGCTGTTTCTATGCCTCACTAACAAATAAAGAGAAGTATCTGAAAAGTACTAGAGACTGGAGGGAAGAATCAAGTCCGTATATTCATCATAAGCTGGGCAAAGGATGTGAATTCAAGATCTCAGTTAATAAACTTTGGGCCTCATTAAAACTTTCTTTTAATCCTGTCTCAATATGTTGGTGAAGAGAAAATGAGGCACATATTAGAGAAAAATTGAGAGATTTTTATCAATGAAGTCTGGTATTTCAAAAAAGCAATTAGATTTAGATACTTTTCAGATTTTGTGATGGTCATTGAGAGCTGCTTCAAATGAAGAATCACATCTTTACCTTTCAAGATATTACAACCTAAGCCGAGCGCGGTGGCTCAAGCCTGTAATCCCAGCACTTAGGGAGGCTGAGACAGGAGAATCGCGAGTTCAAAGCCAGCCTCAGCAATGGCGAGGCGCTAAGCAACTCAATGAGACCCTGTCTCTACATAAAACACAAAATAGGGCTGGGGATGTGGCTCAGTGGTCGAGTACCCCTGAGTTCAATCCCTGGTAACAAAAAAAAAAAAAAAAAAAGATATTACAACCTAGTGGGAATCTTGTTGTACTATTATGTCTCAACAGGGAAACTCCAAAACATTGCCTTGATTTTACAAATTTTAGCAGTGGGGAGATGTCTGCCGCTTAGCTTACCACTTCTGCAGACCTTGATGAAACTGGTAGGAAGAAAGGAAGTAAAGGCCTCAAAGGGAAGAATAACTTAAGGGAGAAGACAGGGCAGTATGATAGAAATGAAAGATGGTGAAAGTAGGTAGAGAATCTACCTGAAGAATTGGAATTTTGAGGGTAATTAGAAGATTTTTTTTTTTTGGTACCAGAAATTGAACTCTGGGGTGCTTAACTACTGAGCCACATCGTCAGTGCTTTTTAGTTTTTATTTTGAGACAAGGCCTCACTAAGTTGCTTAGGGCTTTGCTAAGTTGCTGAGGCTTGCTTTGAACTGTGATCTCCCTGAGTTAGCCTCCTGAGTTGCTGGGGGAGTATGCCATGGCACTTGGCAAGGATTTTTTTTTTTTTAAACAGTACTGCGGATTGAACCCAGAGACACTATACCACTGAGCAACATCCCCAGCCCTTTTTGCTTTAAGGCAGAGTCTCACTACGTTGCCTAGTCTGGCTTTGAATTTGCAATCCTCCTGCCTTAGCCTTATGTACCTGGGATTATAGGCGTGTGTTACCATGCCAAGATTAATCAGAGGATTTTTGAGGTGAATGATTAAGCCAATGGGAAAGGAAAAATAACAACACTAATAGGAACAGTAATAAAAACAATAACACTCTAAAAAGTTAGACAAGAGGAAATACATTCTGTTGACAGATTAATGGTACAAAAGGAAGTCCAGTAAAGTTTTGTGTCTTAGTCTAATTTCATCAGAGACAAAGAAATAAGCATAAATATTTTGTCAATTAATTCTTATGTGTTTTTATAGGTTTGTACCCCAAAAGAATGCTTCATTAGTCAACCATTCTAGTATTTGTTCTAATTTTGGGTCTCCTTCATAATAACCTTTCTTTTCTACTCATGACAAAAGAAAAAATCTCCATAGATTAGCAGAATGCACTGTTTCTTGTTTGGTTTTTTTGTTTGTTTGTTTTTATTTTTGTTTTTTTGAGACAAAGTCTTGCTAAATTGTTGAGGCTGGTCTTGAACTTGTGATTCTTCTGCCTCAGCTTCCCGAGTCACTGGGATTACTGGTGTGTGCCACAGCTCTCCTGGCTTTCCTAGTATTTTTTCTTTGAGTAGTACATGTAAATTTTTAAGTTTCCATGCAATTTTATCTTGTACCCTGGTATTTTGTTCCATAAGATGTGTACCAGTTAAGACGCTTTGTGTTCAAGAGTTTAGCCTTGCCAGGCGCGGTGGCACACGTCCGTAATCCCAGTGGTTTAGGAGGCTGAGGCAGGAGGATCACTGAGTTCAAAGCCAGCCTCAGCAATGGCGAGGCGCTAAGCAACTCAGTGAGACTCTGTCTCTAAATAAAATGCAAATAGAGTTGGGAGTGTGGTTCAGTAGTTCAGTGCCCCTGAGTTCAATCCTTGGTACCAAAAAAAAAAAAGAAAGAAAGAAAGTTCAGCCTTCAAAATTAATGTGGCATACTAGTAGTGAAGAAAATCAGAGGGGAAAACAGGATACATGGACAAGAATAATGTCTCTTATTGATTCTTCTGGATTCTTCAGGACCTTAGGAAGTACAGTTAGCTGATATGTAAGTTCTGTTCCTAAATGAACCCCATGTTTAAAGCCTTTCAGCACTGTTCATAGGGATTTTATCCTATGCAAATTCTGCAGAGTGTAAATTTCACTTTGGGTAGCCTTCAAGGACTAAATGCTGGACATGAACAACTTTTAAGTTTTCCAGATCCAAATAGTGTTGTTAAATGAAGGCTATTCATTTTAACCATCACACACAATCAGAATTATCTTTTTTTTTTTTTCCCCACTATCCTGGGGATTAAGCCCAGGGCCTTGTGCATTCTAGGCAAGTGCTTTACCACTGAGCTATACTCCCATCCCAGTCAGAATTATCTTTCAAAAATAAAGGAAAATAGTGTATACCCTTATGGGGTGGCTTCTATTTACATGTGAAAAGTGCAAGTCTTAGTGATTAAAGGTACAAGTTACAGGGCTAGGGTTGTGGCTCAGTGGCAGAGTGCTTGCCTCGCACATGTGAGGCACTGGGTTTGATCCTCAGCACCACATAAAAATAAACAAACAAAATAAAGATATTATTAAAAAAAACAGGGCTGAGGTTATGGCGCGGTGGTAGCGTGCTTGCCTAGCACGTGTGACGTACTGGGTTCGATCCTCAGCACCACATAAAAATAAAATAAAGATATTCTGTCCACCTACAACTAAAAAAAAGTTAAAAAAAAAAAAAAAGGTACAAGTTACAGTGTCTAGAATAAGAGTCTCTGGATTCCAGTGGCTTACTATATCACCAGCTGTGACGGACAAATTTCTTAACTTCAATGGACCCCAGTTTCTTTATTCAAAACATGGAGGTAATAATAGCACTTCTCGCTGGGGCAGAGCACTTGCCTAGCATGTCTAAGTCCCTGGATTTGATCCCCACACTTCAAGAAAAGAAAGAGAAGAAAGATAAGAAAGAGAAGAGGAAAAAAAGGTAAGATAAACTTGGACATCTTTGGTACACCTGTTTAGGTGTAGTTATGCCCATGAAATGAGGGCCTTTTTGGGCCTGGGATTATAGCTCAGTGGTAGAGCGCTTGCCTCGCATGCGTGGGGCACGGGGTTCAATCCTCAGCCCCACATAAAAAAATAAATGAATAAAATAAAGGTATTGTGTTCATCTACAACTAAAAAAATATTTTAAAAAAATGAGGGCCTTTTTCCTTGAGTCTTGCTGTGTACGACAGAGAATTTGTGTTGTTACAGGAAGAGACCTATTGGCTAGGACTAGGGCTAGTTGGAAGGAAGGAAGAAAAAGGCTGGATGCCTCAACCCATTGAATAAACAGTATTTAGGGTTTACCTGGTGTTTTTTTTTTTAGTTGCAGATGAACACAATAGCTTTATTTAGTTTATGTGGTGCTGGGGAATCGAACTCAGTGCCTTATGCATGAAGCGCTCTACCACTGAACCACAACCCCAGCCCTACCTGGTGTTTTTTAAAAAAATTTTTTTTAGTTGTAGATGAACACAATATCTTTATTTATTTTATGTGGTGCTGAGGATCGAACCCAGTGCCTCAAACACATGAGGCAAGCGCTCAACCGCTGAGCCACAACCTCAGCCCCTGGTGGTTTGTTTTAATCTGTAGGAATCATCACCAGTATGCTATGAAAGGCAACCCAGTGAGTATCTCCTTGGTTTGGGTTTGGGTTTGGGTTTGTTTCTCAGGTGGGATGCAGAGGGTTTCCAATTCACTCATGGGTCAAGGATGCTGGATGTTCTCAGCAAAAAATGTCTTTTGGCACAGCTTCTCTGTAGCACTTCTAATGCTTTGGACCATGGCAACAAAAAGAAAGATGCAATGGTAGTTTATCTTCAAATAAAGAAAATGTGAGTACTTAGTGGAAATGTAGATACATTATTCTATATTTATTATTATTATTATTATTATTACTATTATTATTATTACTTTGATACTGGGGATGGAAACCAGGTGTGTGCTTTACTACTGAGCTACATCACCAGCCCTTTTTATTTTTTATTTTGGGATAGGATCTCACAACATTGCTGAGGCTGGCCTTGAACTTGGGATTCTCCTGTCTCAGCCTCCAGATGGCTGAGATTACAGGCATGCATCACCTTTTCTAGCTCTATATTATTATTTTATTCCTTTGAGAGAAGCAACTCACTGGTATTGGAGACCTAGAGCTATTTCTAACTCAGTATGTTATATAAGCGAATTCTATCAACATAAGGGGAAAAAAATATTTGTAATCTTTTTTTTCCCCCTATTAAAACAAGAATCCTTAATCCAAATCCTCCATAGCAGGAGTTCTTGATTACTCATATTCAGTTGATCACATTAAGGACAAACATTGCTGTTACTGTTGTGTAAAGAATTTCTTTCTTTATTTTTTTTTTTTAAAGATTTTTTTTTAGTTGTTGATGGACACAATGTCTTTATTTTATTGCTTTGTATGTGGTGCTGAGGATCGAACCCAGGGCCTCACGCATGCGAGGCAAGCGCTCTACCGCTGAGCTACAATCCCAGCCCCAAGAATTTATTTCTTAAGCTGAGTGTGGTGGTGAATGTTTGCAATCTCAGCTACTCAGGTGGCTGAAGTAGGACTATAAGTGTGAGGCCAGTCTCAGCAACTCAGTAAGACCCTGTCTCAAAATTTAAAAAAACAAAAACAAAAACTGTGGGAGCTGGGCACAGTGGTACAAGCCTGTAATCCCAGCACTCAGGGAGGCTAAAACAGGAGAATCACGAGTTCAAAGCCAGCCTCAGCAATGGTGAGGCACTAAGCAACTCAGTGAAACCCTGTCTCTACATAAAAAACACAAAATAGGTCTGGGGATGTGGCTTAGTGGTCGAGTGCCCCTGAGTTCAATCTCCAGTACCAAAAAAAAAAAAAAACTTTGATAGAGATAATATGCATAACTTGTTCAAAGATTCTTTTTTTAAAAATATTTTTTAGTTGTGGATGGACACAATACTTTTATTTATTTTTATGTGGTGCTGAGGATTGAACTCAGTGCCTCACATGTGCGCCTCACATGTGCCAGGCAAGCACTCTTCCACTGAGCTACAACCCCAGCCCTCAAAGATTCTTTACATGGAGTTTTCATACAAATGTAGATATTTATTTATTTGGTACTGGGATTGAACCCAGGGGTACTTTACCACTGAGTTACATTCCCAGTCCATTTATTTGTTTATTTTTTTTAATATTTTTTTTTTAGTTGTTGATGGACCTTTATTTTATTCATTTATTTATATGTGGTGCTGAGAATTGAACCCAGGGCCTCATACATGCAAGACAAGTGCTCTGCCACTGAGCCACAATCCCAGCCCTATTTGTTTATTTTTTATATTGAGACAGTCTCACTAAGTTGCTGAGGCTGGCCTCAAACTTGCAATTCTGCCTTGGCCTCCTGAGTCTATGGGATTACAGGCATGTGCCACTACACCTACTCTTATTATTATTATTATTATTATTAATTATTATTATTTTCTAATTTGTGGATTGGTAATGGCTTGCTATGCTAGGCAAGTACTCTATCACTGGAAGTGCATGCCCAGCCCTTTTTTAAAAAAATATTGTTTTAGTTGTTGATGGACCTTTATTTTATTTATTTTATGTGGTGCTGAGAATTGAACCCAGTGCCTCACATGGGCTAGGCAGGTATTCTACCACTGAGCTACAACCCCAGTCCTTGCCCAGACCTTTTTAAAAAATTTTTATTTTGAGACCAGATCTCCCTAAATTGATCAGGTGGCCTCAAACTGTGATCTTCCTACCTCAGACTCCCAAGTAGCTAAGATTACAGATATGGGCACTGCACCCAACCTCTTTATTTTTAGTGCTGAGTACTGATAATGCTGAGGACTGAACTATGCTAAGAGCATGTTCTATCACTAAGCTATATCATTTAGCCCTATTCTGAGGAAGTCATGTTTTTTTCTATTTAAATCTTTGGCTATTTTTCAGTTCCAGGTTGAAACTGAGACACCTAGTCATTAAGATAGTTTTTTGGTTTTGGTTTTGGGTTTTTTTTGGTACCAGGGATTGAACTCGGGGGTACTCGACCACTGAGCCACATCCCCAGCCCTATTTTGTGTTTTATGTAGAGACAGGGTCTCACTGAGTTGCTTAGTGCCTCGCCATTGCTGAGGCTGGCTTTGAACTCGTGATTCTCCTGTCTCAGCCTCCCAAAGCGCTGGGATTACAGGCTTGCACCACTGCACCCGGCTACCCCTAGACCTTTTTTAAAACTTTATTTTGAGATAGGATTTTGCATACTTGCCAAGACTGGCCTTGAATTTAATGTCCTTCTGTGTCAGTCTTCCAAGTTACTGGAATTACAGGTGTGTGCTTGTCATGCCTGGCCTTATAAACACTTTTTGAAATCTTACTATCCTCTTCCCAAGCAGATTCTCCCCCACCCCTCAATTCTTTTGTTTGTGATGATAAAATTAGTATCCTACAAAGCAAATCTAGGTGCCAAACATCAAATTCAAACCATTATTTGTATCTTCAGGGTATACATTTAATGATTACATTTGATGTGTTTCATGAGGGTTATTCATAGTTTGATTAGATAGAATGTTTTGGGCAGGGCCCAGTTAACACTTCTCTTCCTCCAGCCAACACAGTTTTTCTTATGCAGGATAAAAACACTTTGAAGGCCTTGCAGTGGCAGACACCCAGGAACCTGAGGTTTCAAAAAAGATCAGGAGGTCCTTACATGTCTTCCCCTTCTGTGCTGGTGAGTCATTGAATATCATCATATCATCCTTAAGGATAGGTTGGGGTATTATGAGATATAGGACAGCAAATTTGTGACCCTTGACTTTTTTAAGCTGGCTGTGTGAGAAAGGCGACTGGACAAGTAAACTTAGAACAGAGAAAGGAAAGAGCTATATCTCCTTCAATTATTTCTTTATTTTATTTTTATACTGGGTATTGAACTCAGGGGCACTTTACCATCAAGCTACATCCTCAGTCTTTTTTTTTTTTTTTTTTTGGCACCAGGGACTGAACTCAGGGGCACTCGACCACTGAGCCACATCCCCAGCCCTATTTTGTGTTTTATGTAGAGACAGGGTCTCACTGAGTCACTTAGCACCTCGCTGTTGCTGAGGCTGGCTTTGAACTGTCTCAGCCTCCCTAAGTGCTGGGATTACAGGCGTCCTCAGTCTTTTTAATGTTTTTATTTTGGGATCAGATCTCGCTAATTTGCTGAAGGTCTTGCCATATTAGTCAGGCTCGCCTGAAACTTGGGACCCTTCTATCTCAGTCATTCAGATTACAAGCACGTGCCACCATGCTTGGCTTCTTTTCTTTTCTTTTGAGATAGGCTTTGCTGTGTTGCCACGTTTGTACTTCCGGGCTCAATCAATCCTACCTCAGACTCCATAGTACCTGGGGTTACAGGCATGAATGACTGAAGAACTGTGCCTAGTGACAGTACCTTATTCTCCCTTTTTTTTTTGGTACTAGGGATTAAATCCAGGGGCGCTTAACCACTGAGTCACATCCCCATCTCACCACCCCCTCTTTTTTTTTGAGACAGGGTCTCGCTAAGTTGCTTAGGACCTAAATTGCTGAGGCTGGCCTCACACTTGCAATCCTCCTGCCTCAAGCCTCCCAAGCCTGTGGAATTATAGGCATTACTACTGCGCTGGATATATTTAATTTTTTGAAGAACTGCCTTAATATTATTCATAATGATTATACCACTTCACATTCCTACCTGTAGTGCACAAATTCCTATTGTTCTTATAATAGTCTTTTTAATAAGTATAAAGTAGTATCCCTTGTGATTTTCATTTTGATTTCTCTACTGAAATGTTAAGCATCTTTTGGTGTGCTGTTGTGCTACTTGTATGTCTTTGAAATATCTATTCAAATCCTATTTGTTTTTGTTGTGTTGTAAGAGTTCTTTATATATTCTGATGTTAACCCTTTGTTGGATATATGATTTGCAAATATTTTCTCCCATATTTGGGGTGTAGCTTAGTGATAGAACGTTTGCCTAGCATACCCAAGCTCTGAGTTTAATCGTCACCTGAAAAAAAAATAACAAAATGTAGGGGCTGGGGTTATGGCGCAGTGGTAGCGTGCTCGCCTAGCACGCGGGAGGCACTGGGTTCGATCCTCAGCACCACATAAAAATAAAATAAAGCTATTAAAAAAAATAACAAAATGTACATCCTTTAAATAAAGATAGTGTCCTTCAATACACAAAAGCTTTTATTTACTTACTTTTTACACTTGGGATTCACTGAGAGGTGCTCTATCACTGAGCTTTACCTGCAACACCTTTTTTTTTTTTTTTTGGTGACAGGTTCTAGCTAAATTGCCCAGTCTGGCCTCAAACTTATGATCCTCCTGTCTCAGTATCCCAAGTCACTGGAATTACAGTTGTACAACACCACAACTGGATCAATTTTTTTATATAGTGTAAAGTAAAGGTCCTAAATAAGTTTTAATGTTGTTGTTATACTTGACAGGACAATAGAAAGTTTGTGGAAAGTGAAATGAAATATCTGGGCAGTCCCATTACTACGGTTCCAACATTGGATAAAATTCCAAAACTTGAAGACCAGGTAGAAGAGATTTCAAATGAATTGATAGAGTTTTCCCTGGAAGATCAAGAAGGCACTGAGGTATGCTGCTCCCTAATGATATATTTGTGTTTCTTCATTTTTTTTTTTTTTTTTTTTTGGTACTGGAGATTGAACCCAGGGGTGCTTTACCACTGAGCTACAAACCCAGCCCTTTTTATTTTTTATTTTGAGACAGGGTTTTGCTTAGTTGCTGAGGCTGGCCTTGAACCATGATCCTTTTGCATCAGCCTCCTGTATTGCCTGGATTACAGGCATGTGCCACCATACCCAGCTTTTTATTCTTTCTTTCTCTCTCTCTCATTTTTTTTTTGGTACCAGGGGTTGAACCTGGGAGTGCTTAATCACTGAGCCACATCCCGCAGCTCTCGCTCTCTCTCTCTCTTTTTTTTTTTTTGGTTTGTTTTGTTTTTTGAGACAGGGTCTTTCTAAGTTGCTTTGGGCCTCACTTAATTGAGGCTTGCTTTGAACTTGCAATCCTCTTGCCTCTGCCTCCTGAGTTGCTGGGATTACAGGTATGTACTACCACGCTTGGCTTCATTCTTTCTTGAATAAACAACATTGTGTGTCTAATATTTTGCAATCATTGTATTAAATGTTAGAGCTGAAGAGATCAAGAAGGTACAGTCTTTTTTGGTTTTGTTTTTGGGTACTGGGGATTGAACTCAGGGGTACTTGACCACTGAGCCACATTCCCAGCCCTATTTTGTGTTTTATGTAGAGACAGGGTCTCACTGAGTTGCTTAGCCCCTCACCATTGCTGAGGCTGGACTTGAACTCACGATTCTCCTGTCTCAGCTTCCCAAAGTGCAAGGATTACAGGTGTGCACCACTGTACCTGGCTAAGAAGATACAATCTTAAGACAGGTGACTTTGGAGACTGAGGCAAGGATCTTAAGTTGGAGGACAGTATCAGCAATTTAGCAAGACCCTGTCTCAAAATAAGAAATAAAAAGGGCCAGGGTGTGTAGATCAATGGTAGAGTGCCTCTGGGTTCAATCTCCTGTACTTGCCCCCACCCCAATAATAATAATGATAATAGAAACTAATAGAAGGGAAACTTTATTTTCACAGCATGGATATTTAGTTAAGAATAGGGTGATGAACTATTTCAGTTTTCCTGGGATTGAGGAGGTTCCTAGAATATGGAACCTTATGAGCAAAAGCTGAGAAAGTCCCAGACAAACTGAGATAAAGTTGGTTACTCTTGCTGGGCACAGTGGTGCATGCCTGTAATCCCAGCACTTTGGGAGGCTGAGACAGGAGAATCGCAAGTTCAAAGCCAGCCTCAGCAACGGCGAGGCACTAAGCAACTCAGTGAGACCCTGTCTCTACATAAAACACAAAATAGGGCTGGGGATGTGGCTCAGTGGTCAAGTATCCCTGAGTCCAATCCCTGGTACCAAAATAAAAAAGTTGGTTACTCTAGTTGTGAAGGAACCATACATGGCAAGAATAGAAGCAAGAGCATTCCTTGATAAAGGTATGTGGCAGGTAAAAAGGTCCCAGGGTTGGAAAGATCTTTGTGTCCTCAAGGATATGAGAAGCCAGTGTGAGTAAGGGGAGATTTGCATGAGCTGGGAAAGAAGAGGTAGTCAGAAGGCAGAACACAAAGGGCTTTTAGACTATGGTGAGTGTTTGGATTTTATTCTGAGTACAGTTGGACACTATTGGGGGGGGGTGTTTTTAAGCAGGAACATAATATGATCTGATTTTTATTTTATGAAGACCGTTTTCACTGGAAGATGGGGAATGGGTAAGAGATTAAGTTAGAAATAGTAAGAGAAGGAAGCTTTGCTATACTCCTGGCAAGAGTTGGTGGTGTGTAATTCCAGCTAATGAGGAGGCTGAGGCAGGAGGATCACTTGAACCCATGAGTTCAAGACCAGCCTGACCAACATAGTGAGACCCCGTTTCAGCAAAACAAACAAAAAGAATTGGCAGGAGCCTGAACTAAGGTGGTGTCTATAGAGGCAGAGGAATGAATTTAGAATATATTTTGGATATATATATATTTTTTTTTTTAAATTTTTTTTTTTGGTACTGGGGATTGAACTCAGGGGCACTTGACCACTGAGCCACATCCTCAGCCCTATTTTGTGTTTTATGTAGAGACAGGGTCTCACTGAGTTGCTTAGCACCTCACCATTGCGGAGGCTGGCTTTGAACTCGCGATTCTCCTGTCTCAGCCTCCCTATATTTTGGATATAGACTCAACAGGATCTGATAGGTTGGATGCAGGCTGTGCAGGTAGGATGAGATTAAATATGACTTTAAATATGTTAAATTTGACAGTTTTTGATTCAAAGAGAAAACAGAAGCAATCAGAAGAAAATTACCCCTTTTTCTTACCAAATATGGCAAATTATCTGTTTTGATATCTATATCTCACTCATTATAAAGCATGACGTATCCCTGCTCCTATCTAAAGCCCTCTCTTCATACCACATCATATTCATTCAGTCATTTTGGAGGATACAGTAAGGAACACATCAACACAACAAAATGCCACTCTCATGCCACTCTCATGGAACATTCTAGACAAGAGAAAACAGACAAACACATGTATAAAATGGCAGATGCTAAAAATACTATGATAATAAAGCAGGGGAAGAAAAATAGGAGTATCTGAGCCAGGCATGGTGGAAAAAATTGGATTGAACTCAGCGGTACTCAACCACTGAGCCACATCCCCTACATATTTTGTGTTTTATGTAGAGACAGGGTCTCACTGAGTTGCTTAGCGCCTCGCTGTTGCTGAGGCTGGCTTTGAACTTGCTATTCTCCTGTCTCAGCCTCCCTAAGTGCTGGGATTACAGGCTTGCGCCACCGCGCCCGGCTTAATTATGTTTTATTTTTAACTAACAAATAATAATTTTTTTTATGGATACAATTTTTTCCAGTTATGGAGATTGAACACAGGGGTGCTCTACTACTGAGCTACATCCCAGCCCTTTTTATTTTTTATTTTGAGTCAGGGTCTTACTAAGTTGGCCAGGGTGGCCTCAAACTTGCAATCCTCCTGCCTCAGCCTCACAAATAGGTGAGATTACAGGCATGGTCCACCACACTCATAGTACTGGGAAACTTATTAATAGCTACGCAAAGCAAAAGCACCATCATCATCATTTCTTCATGAACTTCACACTTATGTGCCCATTTCTTTTTCTTTTTCTTTTTGCAGTGTGCCTCAGCTGGCCTCAAACTTCTGATCTTCTCCCTGCATCAGTCTTCTGAGTAGCTGGGATTATAAACATGTACCACCTCATTCTGCCATTTCTTTTTATATAAATGTATTGAAAAGAGTCTTTCAAAACATTAGTGGCAGCTGGATGTGGTGGCGCATTCTTGTAATCGCAGTGACTCAGGAGGATTGCAAGTTTGAGGCCACCCTGGGCAATTTAGTGAGACCCTGTCTCAAAATAAAAAATAAGAAGGGCTGGGATGTGGTTCAGTGGTTAAGTGCCTCTGGGTTCAATCCCCACTATCAAGAAAAACAAAATAGTAGCGGTTCTTACTGTTTTTGAAATTGATTTTCTACTGTCATTTATTTTTGGCATCTTGTCCTTAAACTATATGAAAACCCAAAAGATTTTTATCACTTTCATTATCAGCCTCCTAATAGACACCAAGAACCTAAACATCAGGGCATCAGAATAGAAACTTGAATATATGGAAACTTGGTCATAATACCAAGTTGACACAAATGCTGTTAAATGAAGAAAAACAAATTGTGCTGGTGCAATTGGAAACAATTCTTCTTCCTTTTTTTTTTTTTTTTTTTTTGGTACTAGCGATTGAACTCGGGCACTGGACCACTGAGCCACGTGTCCAGCCCTATTTTGTATTTTATTTTATTTAGAGACAGGGTCTCACTGAGTTACTTAGTGCCTCACCATTGCTGAGGCTGGCTTTGAACTCATGATCTTCCTGTCTCAGCCTCCCAAGACGCTGGAATTACAGGTGTGCACCACCACACCTGGCTCTTTTTTTTTTTAATATTTATTTTTTAGTTGTAGGTGGACACAATATCTTTATTTTATTTTTATGTGGTGCTGAGGATCGAACCCAGTGCCTCCCGCGTGCTAGGTGAGCACGCTATCACTGCGCCACAACCCCAGCCCCACGCCTAGCTCTTATGTGTGTTTTTTTTAAAGGTACCTCAATCTATGCTTCATTTCATATACACAAATTAGCACAAATGAAAAATATCTCTAAATGTAAAAGTTAAAGCTATAAAATATCTGGAACAAACCAGAATTTTTGTGAACTTGAATTAGACAAAGATTTCTTAAATATACTGCTAAGAAATGGCTACATTTCAAATAGCTGATTAAAGCTGGGCCTGGTGGCGCAAGCCTGTAATCCCAGCACTTTGAGAGGCTGAGACAGGAGAATCGCGATTTCAAAGCCAGCCTCAGCAACGGTGAGGCGCTGAGCAGCTCAGTGAGACCCTGTCTCTACATGAAAAACAAAAGAGGGCTGGGGATGTGACTCAGTGGTCAAGTACCCTCGAGTTCACTCCCTGGTACCAAAAAACAAAACAAAACAAAACAAAACCCCAAATAGCTGGTTAATTCCAACCTCTTACTAAAATGAGCCTTTACCCTAACAGTTATGGTGTGTTCTAAAGAGGTCCTGTTGGTTACAAAAAAGATTGCACCAAAGCCAGCAGATTTAAAATTCTGGTCTGGTTTTCCCTTACCTTGTTCTCAGGGAGAAACTGAAGTTATATAAAGGGAAGTCTGTTATAGAGAGTGGACAATCTGCTTCTCAGTCCTTTACCACATCTTCTCCCCCACTGTACCTTTGATTTATCCATCCTTCCGTTGTTGGCTTCATGACCTTGACTGCATCTCTTGGCTTCTTCCTTTTAAGCTTTGACTTTTTCTGTTGCCTAATTATGTCTGCCTTTTCCAATTAGACTACCAGGAGAGGGAACTTGATTGGCCCAGATTATTTTGCCTTATTCTAGATCATGAAAAGATATGCCTGTAATCCCAGCACTTTGGGAGGCTGAGACAGAAGAATCACAAGTTCAAAGCCAGCCTCAGCAATAGTAAAAGCACTAAATAACTCAGTGAGACCCTGTCTCTAAATAAAAACACAAAATAGGGCTGGGGAAGTGGCTCAGTGGTCTAGTGCCCCTGAGTTCAACCCCTGGTACCAAAAAAAAAAGAGAAAGATGTGTTCAATTCACAATATGATACAGTTGTCAGTGACTAGGGGTAGGGAATGGAGACATAGGGAGATGGTTGGCAGGGATCTAGGGGAAAAGACAGATATAGAATATTGATATGTAAAACATGGACTATTGGGCTGGGGTGTGGCTCAGTGGTAGATCGCTTGCCTAGCATGTGTGAGGCACTGGGTTCGATTCTCAGCACCACATATAAAATAAATAAAGTAAAGGTCCATTGACAACTAAAAAATTTTAAAAAAAAACAAAAAAAAAAAACCATGGACTATTACTATTAGCTGGTACCATGAGCAAGGAAGTATAAAGTAAAATATTGATGTTCTTATATTCTTCCAGAAATTATTGACCATCATCTTATCTTCCAGTTGTGGCTCTCTTACTGCCTATCCCCCTCCTACATCAAGGAGGAGCATTTGCCTATTGATGTAGGCCAGAGATAGAAGCCCCAAGATATCTGTGAACACAGGGTACAATCTTGGGTTTGTTGAAAGTTGTTAATAGAGATCATTTAATAGATTCCCCTGGCACACATAGATAACACCCAAATCATGCCTTTCAAATAGGTAGTAGTCTATCCTCTTGTGTTTTATTCCTCTGTCAGCAATGCTCAAAGTTAGTGCTTCATGGCATTTGAGCCATTATTTTCCTGATGGGCTTCATGGTATCAGTTCAATATACCATGGTCATCTTACTGTTTGATAGTGTTTCCTTTTCTTTTCCATGTTTCTTATTTTAATATTTTATTCTTCAATAATAACTTTCTTCGTGGGAAGACTGAATATTTTTCTTCCTCAAAGAAACGTCTACCAAAAAATGGAATATACATATGATGTTTAGTAATTTTTTTTTTTACCTAGAATAACTTCTTTGAGTTCACTGGGAGTCCTTAAGTCCTGACTGTCAATGTCCAATTATCCCAGATTAAAACTGGACTTTCTTTTATCATATGACTAGAGGATATGAACCAGTGTTTGCTTTCTTTACAAAAATTGGTGCATCTTAGACAGTCAGCTGCAGAATCTGGTTTGTTGTGAGAGATGGAGTATCAGGTAGTCTGAGTAGAACAGAATGATATTAATGTGGAGCCAAGTGTAATGGTGCATGCCTGTAATCCCAGTGGCTTGGGAGGCTAAGACAGGAGGATCACCAGTTCAAGACCAGCCTCAACAACTTAGCAAGACCTTAAGCAACTTAGTGAGACACTGTCTCAAAATAAAAAAATAAAAAGGACTAAGGATGCAGCTCAGTGATAAACTGCCCCCCAGGTTAAATCCCTAGTACCCACCCCCCCCCCAACCAGGAAAAGATGTTAATGTAGAGAGGAAGACAGGTTGCTCACCTATGGCATTGCTTCTCAAACTAGAGTGTTCTTAGAAATCATCTGGGCATCTTGTTAAAAGGCAGATTTTAATTTAGTAGATCTGGAGTACAGCTGAAAATCTAAAATTCTGCATCCAAACAAGCTTCCAGGAAATATTGATGCTACTGGTCTCTAGACACACTTTGAAAAATAAGAACTGAGGGGTCTGATATTCTCAAACGGGCATCACTGAATAGAAGGTGCCTGTATTACTCACCCTCAATGCCAGAGAATTTGAACAGGGCAAGAATAAGGAAGGTAGTAAAAATCAAGGACAACTTAATACCAGATAAGTGAAAAAGAAGTACTCTTTTTATCAGCAAGAGCTCAGGATGAGAATCTTTTATCCAATTCTCTGCTCTGCTTTTCTAGCATGGGCATTGCATTAGTATGTCTTTTTTGTATTCATCCTCATTATTTTTTTCTCTCTTTATTTTTTTCTTTTCTATATCTGCAACCATTTATAAAATATTTGACAATAAATATGTATACTTTTAGAAATGATGTCATCATACCATCTTCCAACCCTCTTTTTTGAGATCTGAGAGAATTCAGGGGAACTTGGGTTGGTATGGATACTTATTGCTATTTTACATGCAGGCTGACAAAAACAACATCATGTGGCAGATTGCAGATTGACATAGTGAAAAGAAACTTCTGAAAAACCTAGTCCTTGTTCCCTACCCTCTTTTTAAAAAAATTCTAAATTTTTCATTGTTTTATAAATTCAATATAATATAGAAAAAAAGTGACTGGGCACCATGATACATGTGTATAATCTCAGCAGTATGAGAGATTGAGGCAGGAGGACACAAGTTTGAGGCCAGCCTGGGCAATTAGGCAAGACCCTGTCTCAAAATAAAAAGGGCTGGAGATGTTGCCCAGTGGTAAAGCACCACTGGGTTGGATCCCAGTACTGTAAAAGAAGAAAGAAAAAAATACAAATAGTACTGCAAAACAAAGAAAAAAAAAATAGTATTACAAACTACATATTTTCTAACTTACTTAATAATATCATAAATTTATTTCTATGCCAGCAAAATTAATCCACAATATATTTTTTATTATTATTATAAACCCTGTTATTGAATATTTAATTTGATAGTAATTGTACCCTGTTATAAACATGCCAGGATGATCCATTCTTATAGCCAAGTCTTTGTACGTATCTTTATTTCCTTGGGGAAGCCAGTGGAATTATTAGATCAAAGAGTATGCATATTGTTAATGAGACTCTAATTCCCCCATCCTTAGGGTTTTTATGTGTATGTGTGGGTTTTTTTTCTTTTTTCTTTTTTTTCCCCCTGTGTGTATGTGTGTGGGGGTGTACTAGGGATTGAGTTCAGAGGCACTCTACCACTGAGCTACATTCTTGACCCTTTTTAATTTTGAGACAGGGTCTCACTAAATTTACAGGGCTAGCTTCGAATTTATAATCCTCAAACTTCAGCCTCCTGAGTCAATGGGATTATAGGTGTGCACCACTGTGCATGGCTTCCATCCTCTGGTTTTTAAACCTTGAACGTGAGGATTAGAGGAATGAGTGGAAATTTTGTCATTTCAGGGTTTACATTTAAAGAAAATGGTCTCTTTCTGTGACATCAATATCACTCAGATCCTGGAAGAAGATTATAACCAGAGGCTTCTGATCGGTGATTTTTCCAAGGTGAGTTTGGTTATATCTATTATTTGTGTTTGTGTGTGGGTGTGTGTGTACAGGCTTCTTTTTTTCTCCTTATTCATGCTTAGCAAGCATACTACCACTGAGCTGTACCATCAGCCCCATCCTGTATTTTAGTGATTGTTTTGGATTTTAGTCTTTTTCTTCTGTTTTCAGAAGATGCCAAGTATAATTCTACATCCTAACAAAGTACCACCTCATCAACCAGAGTAGTTATTATGTGGTGTTTGTTCCTATAGATTTTTTTTCAGTATAATTACACAAATAACAAATACGTTTTTTGTTTTTCTACAAAAATTTCTTATGCTATTTTATAATTGAGTTTCCATCCTCAGTTTAGTAGTATATAATGGGGTTAAAGATATAGCTCAGTGGTAGAGTGCTTGTCTAGCATGCTCAAGGTGCTAGGTTTGATCCCTAGTACTGCCAAAAATGAAAAAATTACATCAGGAACATCTTCTTTTTTTTAATATTTTTTTTTAGTTGTTGATGGACACAATGTCTTTATTTTATTATTTTGTATGTGGTGCTGAGGATTGAACCCAGGGCCTCACGCATGCGAGGCAAGCGCTGTACTGCTGAGCTACAATCCCAGCCCCAGGAACATCTTTGCATGTCAATAAAACAGTTCTATTTTATCATTTTTTTCATCCCTAGCCATTTTACTTTTTTTGTTTTTTGTTTTATTTATTTATTTATTTATTTTTTAAATATTTATTTTTTAGTTGTAGGTGGACAGAATATCTTTATTTTTATGTGGTGCTAAGGATCGAACCCAGTGCCTCACGCATGCTAGGCGAGCACGCTACCACTGCGCCATAACCCCAGCCCCTTGTTTTGTTTTTAAGACATGATCTCACTAAATTGTTTAGGGTTTTGCTAAGTAAGGTGCTGACATTGGCCTGTAACTTTCTATCTGCCTTAGCCTCCTGAGTCACTGGGATTACAGGCATATGCCACCCATACCCATCCTTTCATTGTTTTGAATAACATACATGATTAAATTTTTTGGCTGCTCATAATTTCTTCATAAGTCTCATCTTGTGGGATAGTTTTATTTAGTTTTATAATTTTTCCTTATAAACGAGGTGAATATTTTGTAAAGAAATCTAATCTGAAACTTTATGCACATCCTTCATTATTTCCTTGGTATCAGTTCTTAGAAATGAAATTACAGGCGCAATTGCACACGTCGGTAATTCCAATGACTTGGGAGGCTGGGGCAGTAGGATCATAGGTTTGAAGTCAGCCTCAGCAACTTAGCAAGTCACTAAGCAACTTAGTGAGAACTTGTCTCAAAATATAAATAAAAAGGAATGGGGATGTGGCTCAGGGGGTAAGCCCCTCTGGGTTCAATTCCCTATACCACAAAAAGAAAAAGAATTGCTGCATATGCATGTTACAGAGACAATTGAATTTTAAAGGCTTTGGGGTTTTAAGAGTCTTTTATAAGAAGGACAATTTGATCTCAAGCTTGGTTGGGGAATACTTGTTATTTCAGCTTTTGGGTATTTCTAGGTATGTGTGCTGCCAGTCGTGTCAGGGAGACACCAGGATCTGAAGTACGTCAACCCAGAAACAGTAAGCAGATTTCTGGAGATGGTAACTAGTTACATAAGCTACCATCTGGTCCATTCTGTTCCTAAATCCCATTTCCATTTGTATTTCTTTCATTGTGTTCACTCTCACATAGGCTCCTTATTCAACTGAAGCTGTATTAAAGTACTCCCTTTTTTGTCCATTTTTCTGATTTTTTAGTTTTAAACAAATGATGCGTAAGTATTTTTAAAAAGCAGGAATGGAAGGAGGGAAGAATGCAAACACAAAAAAGAAAAAAAATCACTCACCTAGGGTCTCAGATAAAGTAACCATAAACCCTGGTTTATGTCTTTACGTATTATAATCCCTTTTATACCTATTAGGATAATTATTAATAGTGTTCTCTTCCCTCCCGCCCCCAGTACTAGAAATTGAATCCAGTGGTGATCTACCACTGAGCTATATTCCCAGTCCTTTTTTAAACTTTTTACTTTGAAATAAGGTCTCACTAAGTTGCCCAGGCCGCCCTCAAACATGTGATCGTCTTGCCACAGCCTACTGAGTAGCTGGGATTACAGGTGTGGGCCACTGTACCCAGCTCACGTTCTCTTCTATTCTCAAAAGTCTCCCAGTATGTACAATAATTATGTGGTCACTTGACCCATAGTCTTACCAGCAAAGATAACCACTAGTGATGTTTTCTAGATTTAATAATAGTATGTTTTATAAAAATGGGAGTCATGCCAGGCATGGTGGCACATGCCTATAAATCCCAGATACTTGGGAAACTGGGGCAGGAGGATCACAAGTTAAAGGCCAGCTTGGGCAACTTAGTGGGACTCTATCTCCATATGAAATTTTAAAAGGATTGGGTGTAGCTGGGTGCAGTGGCACACACCTGTAATCCCAGCACTTAGGGAGGCTGAGACAGGAGAATCGTGAGTTCAAAGCCAGCCTCAGCAATGGCGAGGTGCTAAGCAACTCAGTGAGACCCTGTTTCTACATAAAACACAAAACAGGGCTGGGGATGTAGCTCAGTGGTTGAGTACTGCTGAGTTCAATCCTTGGTACCAAAAAAAAAAAAAAAAGTATTGGGTGGTTTAGCTCAGTGGTAAGCTCTGATCTAGTATGCACAAACCCCTGTATTCAATCCCCAGTACAAAACAAAACAAAACAAAAAAAAGTATTGTAATTAGTAAGACATCATAAGCATCTTCCTTTTTTTTCTTTTCTTTTGGTACTGGGGATTCGAGGTGCTCTATGACTGAGATACATCCCCAGGCCTTTTTATTTTTTATTGTGAGACAGAGTCTTGCTAAGTTGCTGAGGCTGGCCTCAAATTTGTGATCCTCAGGCCTCAGCCTTCCAAATTGCTGGGATGCCACTATACCTGGCATATACCTCTTTCAATATCAATAAAAAGATACATAGTATCATTTTAACCGCTATATAGTATTCTGTTGTGCTGACATGTATAATTCATTTAACCAACCCTTTCTTATTGAATATTTACTTTAATAAACTAAAACAATGCTGTGTTGAATATCCAATTGGCCTACATCTTTGTGTATTTTTCTATTTACTTAAGATATTAGAAGCCAAGCATTGTCGTGCACACCTGACTGGGACAGAAGGATCACAAATTTGAAGTCAGCCTGTGCAACTTAGTGAGACCCTGTCTCAAAATAAGAGCTGGGAATGTAGCTCAGTAGTAGAAAACTGCAGGTTCAAGCGTCCCCCCCCCAAAAAAAAACCCCAAAAAACCAAAGATGTTGGAAGAGAAATTTTATGTATTCATATTGTTCTCTCCATTCTGAACCAATGTATACCTCTAGAAGTAGCTTAAGTTTCTACCTCTAGGTATGAATTCTTTTCTCCCAAGTCTAAAAAACTTGCTTTTTTTTTTTTTTCAGGGCCAAGGACCACACCTAGGGCCATGCATATGCTAGGCAAGTGCTCTGCTTCTGAGCTACATCCCCAATCCCAAGGTTTGCTTATTTGTTGAGGATTGAACCCAGGGCCTTATGCATGCTTTTTTTTATAATGGCAGGTGGGGAATTTTTTTCCCCATATCTTAGCTAGCTGCTAACTCTGTTATTGCAGAAATTTTTGGAAATCTCTTGAGAAGCTGATTCTAGCTATGCCTACCTCTAGATGGGTAGCTTCAGTAAGGTCTTCCTTGGAGTCTTGGCAATACTAGCCATTTTAGATCTTTAAATGCCATTTTAGTGGCATTTGCCACTTCCATTTCATCATCTTATGCGGGGTAAGGCTGAACCATTGCCACATTTCAAATATAGGTTGACTCTGGACTGTTTGCATATAGTGGAATCCTGGGTGACTAATGGGAGTGTGCACATAAGGAACTATGTGATTGGCTCTTCTCTGTCAGAAGGGAATGAGCATGGTATTCAATCATTTTTTTCTGTGTAGGTGGCTGCCTTGCACAGAAAATTCCAGGAAACTTCCAAGATTTGATTGAGAACTTTTTTTTTTTAAATATTTATTTTTTTTTTTTTAGTTGTAGGTGGACACAATAGCTTTATTTTATTTTTATGTGGTGCTGAGGATCGAACCCAGTGCC